>JAUELU010000028.1:9235740-9257533 GCA_032357145.1 Evasterias troschelii | reverse complement strand
CAAAGTTGCAAAATATAATTGGATTTCGCCGACCCCCATCTTTCACACCTGCATGACCCTTAACAAATCTTACACTTGAAACTTTGCATACTGCAGATACAATCTAGTGAGGTTTTCAGTGACACCACAGAAATCTCTGTGTGAATTGTGGTGGTTCTGAAACTAACCAGTGGTATGACAACTAGAGCATCTACATTCGCATGGACGATCAGAGCATACTGGCCTGGACGATCAGAGCACACTGGCCTGGACGATCAGAGCACACTGATCAAAACGTCGAGTTGTCAAACCAGCGGTTCTTCTCAGAACCACCACAACTAGCATATAGATTTATGAACATAAGGCAAACACATTGAAACCAAAGAACTGTTTACTAATTAATATACTGAATAATTACACGAAGTATGAAGTGATGCAAAAATGCAGCCATGACTAAAAACAAAAAGGGGATGAGTAAATGATATATAAGTTGGTACACACAAGCACAACAAACATTGCTCCAAGATAGACTTTATGGAGGTCAAAGGTCACGTTAGCATAATCAGTTTTTTTTCTCCAGATTTCAAATACGTTGAATACATTGTGGAAGCATACAATGATACCTGAATTATAAAAGTATTTTGAACCATGTCATGTTAATTCATGCTTATCATTTGAGACTTCAAACAAAAACACGTTCACATATTATTATGAATGAAGAGTATTTTTAAAAATGAAACAAAAGATAAGTATAGGATGATCGTTTGTTTTGAGTCAACAATGCTTGTTCATGGGCATATTTATCGAGAAGGATAACAATTAAAGTCACCTATGAAAGTTTTAGTTTATACAGTGCCATAGCGTAAATTGTTGTGAAAATAGCAAAAACTGTCACTTTATTTTTATCAAAAACATCCAATCCATCCCTGAGCTTTCCGCAAATCGCCTGCATTTATATTCAAATTTGTCAACATAATATTGTTTATGTCTAATCAACGGGGTTGTTAGGACGAACTAATTCCGTAAAATGCTTGCTACCATTACCATCTTTATAACGATTAAGACTTCACACAAAGATACACAAACCTTTTTTCAGGATCACTACCAAAGTATGATCTTACCCTGAAGCTCAATCAGTCCAAGAGAAAATAGTGAGAAAAAAAAAAAACTTAAATGGTTTCACTCTTTTCAAACATCGGGTTTTGGACATGCGAGATCAAAAACTGTTTGTCTCTAAAAACTATCAAGCACAAACACGGAATGTTTCCGCCATGGCCATCTTTATACCATGTACGCTGGGTGCAAATCTCTGAACACTTTCTATCTTACCAGTGTTGTAAACACTATTCAGAGGCCTATGTACTGTATGTACTGATGGTCTCTGGTGCTTCAGATACAAATAAAAACATCCAGTAAACCAATGAGAATCAATTCTTGGAGGAAACACCGGGAAAATAAACTGTGTTTATCAGTCAGCTTAATTGGCTTTTGTTGATGAGTAAAAGGCCTACGAAGAATCAAATTGTCAAGAAGTTATGTGTACAAGTTTATAAATATTTTTCAAAAATTCAAATATGTTCAAATTTTGTTCTCTCATTTTTTAAAACACGAACAATTATTTGAAGAAAAAACCATCCATCCAATATTTCGTTTTTGTTGTTGAAAACAAGACGCCAAAAACAGTTTGAAAGACACATTCTTTAAAAAGTAAACAACAATAATTATATTAACCCCAAAATTACGATTTAATTACATCATAATAAATAAATAAAATATTAATCTGACTTAATCCACATGAGTCCAGTAATCCACGGTTGATCCAAGATTACTATAATACTTACTAGTTATACACGGACTTCAACCCGATTACATTTTTAAATACAAATTTCAGATAGCCGTTCTAAACAAATGGATGCCAACCTCAGTGTTGAATTTTACACTGGATCGAGCACTGCATACACCCAACCCCATAGACTATGAACCGTGAATGACGTCATCTATAATTTCGTTCCACGTATCATTAACGTGAGCCAGGTATCGATACATCCCGGACAGTGCATTTTGGGAATCAAATGAGCAGCATTATGTTCGTACCTTTATCTCATCAAAAATCAAATTATCCCGGACGAAAAAGTGCATACAAAATTCTTCTACACATTTGCCTAACTGCTGGCGATCGGAATTCAATTATTTATTTAGTTTTCATATTTAAAAACGAAACGCCTGGTTATTTTTTTAGTTTTGTTTCCTGTGCTAAAACAATAAGAATGGTTCTTGTATCCAATTCAAGTTCAAATGGTTTATTATTCAGCGTAGAATGACCAAGCTTAGAAAGCCATTTCACTCATAGTTCTGAATATCTGCATTACTGCTGATTTATTGAAAAATATAGACTTTGTTTGGTTTTAATGTTTTGCTAATATTTTATAATGTCATCATTTAAATGTAGGGTCTATATCATAATCACTATCAGTTGACTGAGGAATTACGAAAACAAAATCCCATACCACAACCTAGTATCAACTATTTAAATCACATTGTGATGCATTTTTCCTGCATGAGCTATAACCATTATTAAGTAAAAACACAAACAAAAATGGCAACATTTTGAAAATCAAGGTTTTTGATTTCGTACCTGCCTGGAAAATTTGTTCTCCGTCAAGCCTGTATCACGATTTCCTTAATAAACCGTGCCCGCCTGTATCCACAGATAAATTTTACGAGAAAATCGGTTCTTAAGAAACCATCATAAATAACTACATTCTTGCATGGCGCTTTAAAGCGAAGCGAATGTCCTGTTTTCAACCATACAATGATACTGATAGACCTACAACGAACGTCAATTCAAAACACAGCAGATATTTCATGAAGATTACTGCATCGTGTAGTCCTTACATGATCGACATGCAACCATTTATTGAAGTCTACGTGGTGTATAAGCATACATGTGTGTGTACATAAAACACTAGAATCATCGAACACAAGTTGTCTTTATTGTACACTACCGGCTGCGTGTTTGGACCATGAACACACGATTACGTTCTTCCACATACCAATGCAAACTGTACAAAGCATTAACATACTGTAGGTTTGGGCAAGGTCGACGGTCATACAGCCTAATGTAACTTCCGCACGTATTTCGAAAACAATCTTCACTATTCCAAAGATGAATTGTAACTCAAACAAACGTACATAAAGATTGAAATTAATTAACAACTATGAAATAAAGTTATGTTAAACCACTTGTATATTCCATGCTGGTAAACTACGACTACAACTCAGTAAACCACCAACGAAAAAGCAAGCAACTTCGAACCCGTTAACTTTTTTAGTCGTAAAGAATAGCACTCCATTGTCATTATACATTTTCACAGAGTCACCACCACACAAGAGTTACATGTCAACAGTCTTTCCAACGCAAAATATTTTTAACATGTTCGAAGTACACCATATGAACTGTTGTATTATTTAGGTAATGCACTCACCTTGCCTACCGTGTACAAATTGGAGTAATTTGAGGGTCCTGTGAGTTGCTAGGATGAGATATCCAGCGCTGTTTGACGAGTCGAAAGCAGATGTGGATTACAAAATGGCGATAGACCATTGGTGCGCGCGCAGTATTTCCTACTCGTAATCAATGGGCCGTGTGTTTTGTAACGAAGCAAGAGTTGTGGAAGTTGGGGCTATTGCAAAGTGCGTTTTATCGAACATGGTCTGCGAAAAATAATGGTATATAGAAGCGTGGGTATTACTATTAGCTCAAGAATGTCATGGTGGGTGTAGGGTTACAGTTGTGGCTTGTATTTTCTTAAATGATGTACTTTTGTTTAGAAGACAGTGCCAGCAGCTTTGAAGTTTCTTGGTCTTTCTATTAAACTTCTGTTGATGTCAACTTCCAAGTTTGATCATAACCTTTAATATTCAAATTCGACTATAGACTATAACTAATAGATCATTAACCTGTGATGTTTACAAAAGAGCCACAGAGGGCTTGGACCTCCTGCAGGCATGATTTGTTTACAGCCCAATAGAAGAAAACATTGATTGAAATTGTACCGTCTGATTTTATTAGGAAAGAAGGCACATATCCTAATTTGTTCAGCTGTTATTTGTGTAACTCTTTAAGATATGTAGCCATTTTGCCGAAAATTGTTCACTTCAGCACCAGTGTACTATCTTGCCTGCCTAGAAATGACATGGATTGTATCCGCACTCTTTTTGTACTAAACGAGGATTATGGCAGCCTATCTTCTATAATAAATTGTTAGGTCTACTAAACATAATATTATGATTCAATCAATAAAAAGAAACATCGAAAACGTACATATTTTTTAAAACAAAGACAATGAACTTGCTCTTTGAGATCCAATTTTTGTCTACATCAACCAGACATAATTTGTAATTTAACGTAAACATCTGAGTTAACTATTCTACATAAAAAGGCTTTTAAAATCCCTTAAAAAATCAATGTAATAACCGGATATTTGTCCTTCGTTATTGTTTCTATATTGTTATTTACAAACAGGAACTCAACTCTCCCACACAAAACAAATGTATGAATTGTTGTCACTATATTGTAGTTGTAGACTACATATTGATGCATTATCCGTGCTAGAAATAATTAATTCATTAAATAAACATCTTCAATCATATAGGTCTACTGACTACATTTTTCTGCTCCACTAATCTTCAACGCTATCAAAAAGCAGCGATGCAGAAAGTTGAAAGTTGAAAACCTCGATTGGCGTCAGTGAGATCCAATCACAAAGCAACACGTCTGAAATGAAACCTCGCGCTCAAACACTACTCTGCTCTACACATACTGCATTTAATATAATAATACTTTTGTATAATAATAGCAAATGCTTGATTACAAACGTCCATGATAACTTAGTTAATATCTATACTTTCCCTGAAATACGTTATGGATCGTAACATGACAATTTTATTCATCCGTTGCGCATTGTTCAATGCATTAATTTGCTTATATTGATTCGCTGCTGATAACCGTACACAATTTCCTCTTTCAATACGTGTAGTGGTAATGCCATCCAAAAGAATAACACAGTTTGCACTTCGCTGATGTTAGATAACAATACAGAATGCTATTGATATTATAATAAGTGAAGTAGAGAGTCTATGTTATTCTGCACAACCATGGGGGTGCCAGCACAGTGGAAATGTATTCAGTGTATAGGCCTACATGAACTTCATGATCGTCTTGTTGGTCTCGCATCGTCGGATGTCGTTACATCAAACCGCATCATTGACGCCATTTTGCTTTGGCGCTACACAGACATAATAAAATCTGAACAGTTCAGAAAAACCCTTTAAAATAAACAGTTACAAACGCATTCACCGTGAACATTCATTTGATTTGAAAATGAATATGTTTAAAATAATGTAATTAATGCGGTAATTAGTTGTTATTATTTATGGATTTTTTTTTTTTTTTTTTCTAATGTGATCGCTGTGTACGTTCCTGAGAGTAAACCATGTCACGTATTGAATTGACGGTGTGCAGGTGTCCGTGAGCGGTGGAACCTTTTAATAACAAATGAACGATAAATATCTTATTTTGATAAGGAAACTCTGAGATTGCCATCAAAGTGTTGCAATATTATATCAGTTATATTATCTAGCTGCATACTAACTGTGGGTTTTTCAGCCATAATTATTATTTTACATGTTCGTCAGGCTTGCGATCTACTGCAGTGCCTCTTGGTTTCATAATCAGAAATATTTAATAATAATAATAATTGCTTACCTTCAAAACGACTGAAACAGAAGGCCCAGAGAAGAAAAGGCGCACAAACCGAAAGAAATGAGCTTGATATAGAAATGAGCTTGAGGGGAAGGGGGAGTGGGTTAGATTTAAATATTTAAAACAACAATCTAAAACGGGGGAGGGGTGACGCCACCCTCTTTAAGGAATGAAGCAGTAACAACAATTTCCAACCCGTGTGAAATAACTCGACACTATACAAAACAATAATTAGGAGAACAAAACATGAGGGTTTCGGTATATGATTAGTCATCTACAAATCAAAAAATAATTAAAAAAACTAAAATAAAAATTGTACAGGCCTAAGGCTTAATGAAAGAGTAAAGAATTGCTCAACTGTTGTCAATAAGATTTCATTTATCATTATCAACGTTGTTTTATTTATTGTTTTTTGTTGTCATTGGTAGGTTAAGCTCGGAGTTATAAATCATGGATTTGGATGGAGTCTTATTTTAAAATAAATTGTTAATAAAGTATATGTAAACCGTAACTTATCAGCAACGGTCACGGCGGCCACTTGTTGACAGCATCAACTTAATGCGTATTACACGGTTCGGTCGACCTTCATCAACTAAAATGGCGCGCTCCCCCATTATGTTTTTTCTGATGAACAGTTCAGTTCACATGTGTGGCATTAATTATAATGTCTAATGTCATCCAGTCTTTTGATTTTTTCCCCCAAATAACCATCAAGTCGCATTTTAAACTATCCAAACCTTTTTCACAGAGCTGCATATACGTTACCATTGACAGTGTGTAAATCATTTTAAAAATTATGTTCTCTTTTGTAGAGCACGTGTCAGTGTTCTGTGAAATGAGTTAAGCTTCCGGAACAACGGCGTGACTGGTGCTGTAACAGCAACAATTGCGATTGGGTGCGACCTCAGATAAACTGCAATGCTATATCGAAGAAAATGTAAACATAGGCCTACCTATACTGGTTTGAAACATCACCTCCCCCCCCTACTCCCGCCCCTTCTTTTCCTCGATATCTCAAATAAAGTCTTTACCCTACTGGTGGTTCCATGCAGAATCCAAACATGAATATCTTTTTGCATCTGTAGTTTTACCACCAAGGCTAGGCCTAATTGTAGTTCTTGATTGACTCACACTTCCTGTGACTAAGTAGTTCTGCATGCAAATGAATGCATAGATTTTGTTTCGGGGAAAGAATACATCCATAAGCCACATTTCCTGCATTGGACATGGTATACTTAATGACACTGTAGGCCTGTATGAAAACGTTTTCACAATAACAAATACAAGTTAAACAAATTAATTATTATTAAATTCAAATAATGCTATAAAGTATAGGGCCTAGGCCTACATTGATGAGTTTTTCCCCTTACACCGATGTGTGTTAAGCACTCCATTTTACCCGAGTTCTATGAAAAAATCCACAGGCAATCACTCGGGTGGGATTCGAACCCACGACATTGTTGCCAGAGCAGATATACTACTACACTAGACCACCGAGTTAGCTCGATGGATAGAGGCAGCTCGAATCATCAGCAGGGTACACAAATAATGCTAACACAAACAGGGTACCAGACAATATGCCTTTATATTGATGCGATTTCATCACAATATCTTGTATAATTTGTTGCTCATCAAATGAAATCAGGCACATGCATCCATGCAGGCACCCAAACGCACCTGCCCCATTGGGCCCCCCCCCCCCCTAAAAAAAAAGAAAACAAAAAGTGAAACCCCCCTCCCCCCCTCCCCCTCCCCCCTCTACCTCTACCACCACCACTCATCACCAATATGCCTAGTTATTATGAGTTGGATAAGAAGCAGACACATGCTTTGTAAAATTCTGCTGAGCAAGTTGGCAGCCACTCATTCACAAACGCCTATGGTGGAATATTCATACATCCATTGTGCCCCGTTTAGGCATATCAACTGGCAGAAAATACAGCTTGGCAAACTTCTTTACCCCTGATCAAAATAACCAAAACAAAACAAAAGAGTGGCAACATTGTAAACTTTATGGAATTTAGCTAGTATGCATTTTTCATACACACGACTTCGCAAGTAGCAATTTTCAAGATGATAAAGGCTATCCCTGCAGCTCTATAGATAGGCCGATAAGTTGAAATTGTGGCATTGTGCATGTGGAACTTGGCTCGAATGATCAGGAGTAAGCACACTTTGTGTTTAGTTGGCTAGAAACTTGTCTGTTAAGCACAGTTGTTTGTGTAATTTACTTATTTTTTATATCTTGGGCGGCTCTATGAATTTGTGCCCGCAGAGCATTGAGGCGTATCATACGCCTCCTATAATTCAATAGACATTGAATGTCTATTGAATTATGGTACACTATAAGGCGGGAGATTTTGACAACGATCACTTTTTTCTAAACCACCCCGGCCCAGCATGCATCAGTCAAAATGGATGCCGCCTGTCAGCAGAACTCTGCGTCCTGCAGTGGGAAATGAAAAGTGGAATTTCACTGGTGTTAATGCCAGTTTTTCAATGGTTGAAACAAGAATATGCTTTAGTAGATTTTCAGCATGAGTTCCAAGAGAGGGCATTTCAAGGACAGAATTCTGGAGGGAATTGCAAAGGCCATTAAGGAGGTAAGTTATTAACAAAATCACTATGAAACTGCCCGACACACGACAGAAAACTTTACAATCCGTACAGTCAGCTGATGAGTGATGTGTGTGTGTGTGTGAAGACTTACATTTGTACACTACAGCCCAGCTGCATGTACATGTAGCATGCATGTCACTGAGTTAACATTCGTTGTTACAACTTGCGTCCCTTGTTGTCATGGTTGTGGTTCGCCTACCTACTGCAAACAACCCAATTAATAGTATCTTATCATTACTTATTTTCCCAATTCAAGATTCTAGCTAGGTTGTTTTTACTTAAGACTAGTCTTGTCATGAATAAAAATAGAATTAAATATGAAATAATTGTTGATTTGTTGTTGTACAAAGATGGGTGAACTTAAAGAGTGTTGGTTGGATTCAGCAGCTTTTTCCAGAGTGTCACACCACTATATTATATAAAATGAAATATGAAGCACCGTAATATGTGCCATCTTTTTAATCAACAAAGCAAAGGGTATGCAAGAAATGTTATCAACATGTTGCAGGCAAGAGCAGCTAAAAAACAACTGTTCAAAGTAAACAAACAAATCTGTCCCTTGAACAAGATGGTGCATAGCGGCATACTTTACTTAGCCCCGGTAGTCTGTTGCAATGCACTGACGTCCCGAGTACATGGATGGAAGCCGTATTTATAATTTAGTACTAGCCCAGCTTGGACATGTTGGACTCCTCCGTTAGATACAAGGCGACAGAGTCCAGGGTAGACTAGAGGTCTCGTACCAATTGATAACAATTTTTGTCTTTATGTTTTTACCTGATGGAGGATATTGAAGCTTCCATTCACGTATTCCTTGTGTTCGGTTAAGACAGTAAATTTCGAAGGCCCTGCACACTATTGGTATTAAAGATCGAAAAACACAAAAGTTCACTGATTCACACATAACTTACATGATTTAAAGTAAGTAATGGTAGAAAGGGTTCCTTAAAATATTTCTGCCTAAAATGCAATCGTTTCTGAGAAATTAGTAAAACAAAAGTTTTTATCGTGATAATTAACTTGATGTTTGAAAAACAGAAAACACAATGGGTCTCTTTTTACTATTTTCTCGGGACCTCGATGAGCAATTGAGCTCAAACCTTCACAGGTTTGTTTGTTCATACATATGTTGAATCACACAAAATGTGGACACTGATTTTTAGCTGTTACCAAAAGTATACAATGCCTTTAACTCGAACTTCACCACCAAGTTTTATTTTTAAAAATCTTGTTTTCATTGTGTACATGTATGTTGTGTTTATTACTGCATTTGAATGAATGTAATAATAACTCACTAACATTCTAAAAAGCAATGATATTGAGGTTGAAACAGTTTCAAAACACTTAGAATTTTTGTTAATAGTTAAAACCCTAAAGGAGTAGGCAGAAGGACTGCGAAGTGTTTGTCCAAATAACAATTATCACTGGGTGAGACCAAGGCATTCCTATCATATCAAAGTCTAAACTTATTGATGTGGAATGACATAGAAGAGGAGGAAATCGGAGGATTGAGGTGATATGTGGGCAAGTGGGCCTATGGTGTAAGGGATGGAATAGTTTTAATAGCATTAAAATCATTTATGAACTGTAATTTAAAACTTGTGTTTCATATTGTCAACAAATAAATATTGTGGTATTTTTTCAGGTGCAGTCATTTAGTTATGGAGTGGATGGTGAAGTTCTGAAAGTCACTAATGATGACAGACCATTGCAGAAGTTGGTTGAAAGATTAGACCATGCATTCCTTCATGGGTATGTCAAATTATATATCAAATGTATCTCATTAAAGAATTGATATTTAAAGTGCTATATTACTTTTGCTTATTTTCATAAAATCTTCACACACAAAACATGTTTGTGTAAATTTATAATCTTAAGATATTCTACCATCCCTCTTGCATTGAGCAGGTTGAAGAATGTGACACGTGGGTATTGGGGCGTGACCAGGCTGTTTGCCCATCGAGGTATCATTGATGAAATCGCCAACCTGGATCGACTCACCACAGATCTAGGAAGAAGTAAGTCAACAATGTTTTTTCTCATTTTAGGCATTTTTTGGGGGGGAGTTTCAATACAAGATGCCGATCAGTATTCAAATGGAAATATTAATTAGACCATACACTGTGCACGTATGACCGAACATCATCGACTGGGAACGAGTGGTCAAGAATACCTTTAGTTTATTTGTTTCCAAAGTCTAACCAAACTCTTGAGTGTTTTGGCCGAGCGTTCTCGTGCACTATACTCAAGTTCTGCTGGCTAAGTTATGGGGGCGTGGGTTTGGAACCTGTTCATAACCTTGGATGTATGCAGAATCGGCAATCAAAAGGCCACACACACATGCTGCTAGTCATTCACAGGTACATGTACATGTGCTTAAATGTATTCCTGGGTACAGAGAAGTGATTATAGTAAGTTATCTTACTCAAAGACAGAAGTGACATGGCTGGGATTCGAACCCACACTCTGATGACTTGAGTTTGATGTACTAGACCACATGCCCCTCCCTGACTCACCACTTTCCTGGAAGTGTAATGTGTATCCCTTCTTTTCATTGAAACAGGCCGGGCTTGGCTTTACAAGTCATTGAATGAAACAGCTTTGGAAAGCTACCTTAGATGCTTCTTGGAAAACCCAATCACAATACGCAAGTATTACGTGGAGTAAGTTGTCTTCCTTATTCTTTCAACCCTAACCAAAGTGAGACAGTAAGGGGCAAAGTCTGGTTCCTTGGGACTCAGCACTGTTACTGTACTTTGGTAAACTACATGTAGGAACCTAACTAAGACTGTATTTCCATAATGAGACAGACTTACGAGGTAAATGAGGTAACTTTTCATTGTTCATCTGAGAACATTGGATTTACCTGATAAGTCTGCCACCACCTCCATGTAGTGCCCCTAAAAGTCACCCATTGGAGCTTCTTCCTAATCAATGATCATTTATCAAAAACAAGGTATATTTCTCTTGTACAATGTAGGACCGGAATGCTCAGAGATAAGCAGAGACTAATGGTTCTACAAACATTAATCTCTGGGCTTGACTTTGTGACCTTTGACCTTGAACTGGTGAGTAAGTTTAAATGCATGTCTAGACGATGAAGTAATGATATTTTGAGATGATTAAGGCAGATAGTTGTACATCTATACTTACATTGCATAGCCAAATTTTGTTCATTTATTTTTATGAAGAGAAATTTATTCACTTAACCACTTTATGTCGGAATTTCAGACATTTTTTCAATACTCACTGGTGACATTAATTTTAGAAATTTCAGGAATAAGGTTTTCTTTTGAGAATTTCTTTCTCTCGATGAAACCATGACTAAACCAAGTAAAAACATTAAACGTTCTCATGAAATGCACCAAGATTTATATTTTTGAGAAAATGTGGTATGTGTTCACCTTAAACCATGCTTGCTAAATAGAATGACAAAGAATCCTGGCAGCCCACCATTCTCTTGCATAATACAACAAAAAGATGAAGGTCTGGAATTGGGAATTACACAATTATCCCGGTAAAAAGGAGGTTTGGAGCATGACTTCCAGTACCATTTGTTTCTCTTTGTAATATGGAGCAAATGAATCTTTGAATGGAGTACATAATATGAAGTGTATCATTAGGTACATACACTGTGCATGCTCAATGGACTGTCTGGGCATGCCTGCCTTAGGCATCCCTGGACATTTTTTAAACTGATTTTTTTTTTAAAAACAAGTATGGAAATAGTTGTGTTGTAAAACTTTAAATTGAGTGTGGTTTAAAAAAGATTCTGGTTTTGTCAACTTTTCAGAATATTGCCTATTTTGACTTGGTCAGCTATATCCCTCGTTCAGCCTCTGTATCTGAGCATGAAGATGACACCCCAACCAATGACAACCTATCTACAACCCCAAGCTCCCTAGCAATGAATCCAGATAATGATGGCAACTCATCAATCGCTAGCTCCGATGCCTTCTCTCCAATGGATGAATCACCCCAAGCTGCAAACAAGATTCCTGATTTACTTCTAAAAGACAAGATGAAAAAGATTGAAAAACGACACTCACTACCGCAACACTACTCGGAGATTGATTTGTCTGATTTATCATTGGCTGGGACTACACATCAGAAGGATGGTAGAGATGGGATAGATGGAGTGGTGTACCAGAGATCTTACAGCGTTGGCAAGATTGGAGAAGGCAAGCCTATTAGACCAGCATCTCTTGGAATCACTTCTCGTAATGAAGTTAAGTTTCTTGGAGAGGATTCATCACCGAAAGGATCACTGAAGTCTCTGGAGGATGATCAACAAGACGGAGATCTGGAGGTGATCCGAGTGAAGTCGAAGAAGTTGAAGAAAGGCCAGAAGAAGAAGAGAAAGACTGACAGATCATCACTTGATGGGGATAGCCAGTCAATAATATCAACAACATCAAGCACAATGTGTGATGAGTATGAGATAAATAGCCAAGATCAACTGCTCTCCAACAGTTGCTCTGTTTCTTCCTTCCAGAGCTCCTCTGATAGACCACTACTTAATCAACAGTCAAATCCCAAAGATATAGATGTGGATAGCTCTTCAAAGAATATCGTACAAAATGGAGTATTGGAGAATACAGAGTGCGTATCAAATAGTGATGAGAAAACCCAAAGGTTACAAAAAACAGACGATCAAGAAGGAGCTCAACGACATCTTACTGAAGAAAACCTAAAACAAGAAAGCAAAATAAACTTTGATTTGCAACCTACATGTGACTACATTAACGAATCTGCCAGTCTTGCCAAGGATGTACCTAAATTGGAACATCCCCAAACCATACATCAACGTTTGACATCTAAAAGTAGTCTGGACTTTGATGAGACTGTGCAATTAACTCTCAGTTCACCAAAAACAATCAAGGTCATCTGTAATCCATCAGAAGTTTTAGATGCTCCACAACCAATGGAATCTGTACAAGAGAAATATTCCAATCTGAGTCAATCTGAAGATCTAGACGTTTCTTTGTCGCAATCTATTCTATCAGATGAAGTGCCAAGTTTTGCCAGTTTGTTCACCAAGACAACTTCTCAAACTCCATGGGTAACTGACGATCAGCATCAATCTTCAGCAGAGTCCTCCTTGCTTTCAACATCTGACGTTTCAGCCAATCAGAGTGAGGAAGGATTGAATGAGACGAGTAGTTGCCAGGGGAGACAGATGAGGTTGTCGTCAGACACCAGTTCCTTCAAGGAGGAGTATGACGATGAGCGATCTGATGGTGTTACCAAGGGAACAATTTCAAAGACGATCTCAATGGAAACTGACTCTCATGAAGCGGAGATAATGTAAGTAGTTTGACATAAGATATTGAAATTGTGCTACTCAAACTGTAATCTAGAACCATGTATTGTAACCTTTGGGTCTTGACCAAAGTGGGTTACAACCGAAAAGCAGCTCATTTTAAAGGTCAGGTGGATCACCAAACTTTTTCAGAAGGACTTAAATATGACACTTTTTGGATAATTCCGTTGGCAACAAAGATCGTATTCACATGTTTTTTTCTGAACAGAAACCAGCAGTAAAAGTCCACATCACATCATTAACCTTTTAAAGCTGAACACTATTTCTTCCTTTGATGTATCTAGAGTTGATAACAACCTTAAGCTGTATCTGATGCTAGAGATCTTCAAGAATGAACACGAACAGTTCAAGAAGGTGAGAGTTACTTTGTACTTCATTCTCTTCATTCAAACTTACCATTAGGTGACTTAAGTCGACTGCACTGATAGTCATACCCCTTCTTCTTTACCTTAGGCAACTTTAATTGACTGCACTCATACCCCTTTTCCTTTCTATAGGTAACTTTAGTAGACTACAGTCCAGTAATCTGAAACGAGAAAACTTCTTGTTTGTCAAGAATAAAGGATCAGGCCTACATAGATAAACAAAAATATTGTTTGGAAACTAATGATAACCCTAACTCTAGGCATTGATTCATTAGGATTATTACTTACTCTAACAAAACCCAACAACATAATGGTAACTCAACACCAAACCGTTGGACGCTGATTATGGTGGTATATCTGATTCTATGTAAAGCAAAATCTCAGTTTACTTGTGCAGTCCTCAGTCCAACAACTTCCAGTAACTTAACGCCTAAATGTTGGACTCTGATTATGGAGGTATGCCTGATCCCATGTAAAGCGTAATGAGTTTACAAGTGCAGTCCGAATTAAACAAAACGTGCCATTGGATTATGATGTATAGGGGTTGTTAGGGTTGATGAAACCAACTTACCTTTATACATTATATACTCTGTGTTACCAGTTAATACGTATGAGTACCGGTCATATGGAAGGAGACCTACAGCCAGCATTCATCTTACTGACTGATCACACATTATACATACTAAGACGAGGTGAGAAACAAGGCCACTATTCAACTCAGCATAGATTACCTTATACAACGCTGGACTATATCTCGGTAAGTGCTAACTGTTAAATTTACTTAACACTGACCACCGCTCAACTGCTTAAACTCAAAACTCAGTTAGAAAAAAATAAAATGATGCTTACCAGAATAAGGTTACCAGCCACCCAAAATATCATGTAACATGTACCATTTGTGACTGGTATTCTGCTAATTTTTGTGCCTAGCAAAGATAATTAAGCTAAGGTTTTTACTGTAAAGCAGCTTCATGAACTTAATTAAGACTAAGTCTCAATTTCTTAGACATGCTTTACAGCTCATTTTGTGCTTACATTGAATTTCCATTTCATATATCTGCTGACCATAAGTACTGGAAAAGGCATGCTAACCTTCCAGCACTTTCTGTAAGAAAATGACTGACATAACAACACAACTCAATGGTGAAAGCACAAGCCTACTTTTCTCAATAACTCTGAAATAAGTTGCGCTTAGCACTTTTTAACTTAAGTAAGCAGACAATGTTTTGATTTTCAGGATCCTTATGGATAAATCATTGCAATTATTTACACAGGTTGGTCTTCATTACCAAACTATTCAGATTGTATGCACCAATAGAAGGAGACAATATTGGCTAACCACAGGAGATGAGTCACTAACAAGGTACATCAATAAGAATGAGAATAGTTAAGACTTATAGCCTTGGTATCTACATGTAGTAAGAGACAACTATTCACTCTGTAAGCAAAATGTAAACAAGGGTGCTTACTATGTGAACCAGAAACATTGGGGTTAACACCTACTCTTCTGGTTTTTTTAACGTGAACTACCAATCCTAGTACATTTAACCTATAGCTTAATATCCCATCTGCAGGACAGATCAATTATGGTAAAGTGTCTTGCTTAAGGATGCAAGATCCACGACCAGGACTCAAACCTCTGCTCCTTTTGAGTTATTGTGTGCAATATTGCTAGTTCTGCAGTTGATAATCTGCTTGTTTTTTATCAGGTTTTTCTTGTCATCTCTAAGATGTATCATGGGCACTACGAATCGATCTACAGAACCAATAAGTATCTTGACTGATGCTACAGCACAGCTTATTACTCTCAAGAAATGGGCTGCTCAGGAATGTAAGACGGAGGTAAGTTGTCGCAGATTCCTAACTTGGACCAGGCACATAACTTTTCAGTTGATCGGCTAACTTTCTCGGTTTTAGTTCTCTTTGCTTTTTCATGGAAAATGAAAATTCACTACAAAGTCTTGCAATTTTTCTTTTGTTTTGACAAACTGCAGCCTGATGCCTGTAAGAGTAATCACACTGCCTTTGAAAAAAACATAAAAGAGTAAAGAGGAATAGAAAGTAGTTGTCAGTAAAGTTGAGGTTGTGACCCCGGTTCAAATCTCAGACTTGAGCATTGCGCACAATGCATGTGGATTTGATTTTCAGTCTCTTCGTGGGTGCTGTCCAATAGGAGTTTTCCTCCCACGTTTAAAACTGACACTTATTCATCATCTTCTCTACAAGGTAACTTCAAGCCTAGGGGTCACAAGGCTAGTCGCTTTTATGGGGTCCCTTGGTTTCACTACCATTGAGATATAACAATCATGATAAGACTGATATGGGTGCATCATCATCATTTTGTTCCTCGCATCCAAGTATGTTTTGAATATGTGTAAAAATTGATATTGTCTTTTAATTATTCTTTTCTTTCATAGATCCATGACATCAAGCTCCATCTCTACTCCCTCATCCATTGGGAAGACCTCGCTGACCTCTCAATGACCCCTGACCTCCAGCTGTATGAACCCCAGGTCAGTAGGAAAGGTTCACTGAAGTACAAGGTATCCGGTAGCTTCTTGGTGGGTAGCCATTGGAAGAGTGGATGGTTTGTCTTACGCAATGAGATGTTCTGTAGATACAGTCAGAAGGAGGATAGACAACCAGATCTAATTGTTCAACTAAGGTGAGTAACAAGGAAAGCTCCTATTCACTTGTACCACAGTCAGGTCATTTGGTCAGGTCAGTTAGTCTTTTAGGTCAGTAAACTCAGTCAGCCTTTTAAGTCAGTCCGTTAGTTAGGTCAGTCAAATGGTCAGGTCAGTCAGGCCTTGATATGTAGCCTACCTGAGACAAAGGAAAAATGTTATTGTACAGTTTTAGTGTAATAGTGTTTTCTTTTTGTTTTGTTTGGTTTTGTTTCAGGGCTGATTTCTAAAACTAAAAATGCTGTAATGAAGACACAATGTTTTTAACACATTGAGTATTGTGTGTGCTTTCATGTAAATAAGAATTTATGTTAACTCCAAATGTTGGCGCTTGGCTCTCGCTCACTTTTAATGCACAATAAACATTGCATTTTATGTGATAGAACAACATTTGAATTCTTTCTAGAAAGAGAACCTGTTTTGATAAAGTGTCTATTATTTCAGGGCACCTCACTTTGGTGGCTGCAGACGAGTACGTAATGGAGACCGCCTTCATAGTTTTGAGTTGATTCTATCAGATGGAGCATCACTTGAGCTGTCATGTGACACAGAGGAGGAGGTTTCCGATTGGCTACAAACTATTTGTCAGGTGGTTGCTGAAGGGGTGAGTGAACAAAAGAAAATACTTCTGGTCCTCGTTAAGACCATTTAATAGTTAAGTGATAATTGCAACCAACTTTATCTAGATTGTTAGCAAGTTTTGCAAACTTTCTCTTATTAATTAGATTGCTGATGAATTACTGTTTACTCAGGCATACTGCTTATCACAGATCAGTGTAAGGGAAAAACTGCATAAAAAAACCAACATTGTTTGCAAATTTGGAAAGCCTATTGTCATACGTTTGACTGCTGAGCAGTATTGATTTCTGCTCTGAAACGCCTTCTTTCAGATATTCATTGTAAGTAAACAAATATTGTCAACATGTTTGTCTTAAAGCAAATAGCAGCAACGACACCCACACATGCCCCATCACCCTGCCAACCATGCTGCGTTGTTACTACATCTCATAAGCTGTTGATATGCCATGAAGATTGCCAGACTAATTTCTATCGTCTGTTGGGCAATGCTGATGTACATGATGTGACTCAACTTACAACTGATCATGATGATGGAGCTTACATTATAGTGGTTAGTATTATACTTTGACACACATTCTGTTATTAACATCAAGAGGTCAAAGTGCTATGGCCGTTGGCAGCCGTGGCAATGATAAGGCATTTTATAAGCCTTTTAGCAATCTGGTCACAGCCAATCAATTCAGGGTTGAGACACAGCCTAAGTCATCAGAATGGGGTTTTGAATCCCAGACTGGTCAACCATGGCACTTGGGTCCCTGAGCACAACTCTTAACCATAATTTGCTTCTCTTCACCCAGGAGTATAAAAAGGAACTTGTGGGGAAATAACTTTCTAGCACCTTACAAGACTCCGTCATTGTTATTATTATTACCAATTTATAAAATAATATCATTATTATTACTAATTTATTCAAATTTTGATTTTCAGGAGTTTTTATCTGAAAACCCTCAGAATCCCTGGGTGTTTTATTTCAATAGCGTCAACGAGAAAGTGAAGTTTGTAACATCTCTATCCACTGTATGGAAGCAGATCATGCAGGTATTTATGATAATTTGAAATGAGAACAACTATTGTGTCCTTGCCAGTGTAAGGTAAAACGTCACTGGTTCTTAAGGATTAAAGGTCATAGGTCATAGTTGAAGGACTAAATGTCATGGGGTAAATGAAATGAGACTAAAGGTCATAGGTTATATCGTAAAATTATTGCCTTTTACAATTGTCCGTTCTTCTAACAAGACTTTTTTGTCTGATAATTTCTCAATTAAAAAAGAAGTATTCAAAGTCAATTAGCCATTAGTGAGTTAGATTTTAACAATGTCTGGTACAATGACTTGCTTAGGCACAAGTTAATGCTTAAATTTGAATTCATCAGACTATAGAGACAGTTGCTGTGCCACATGGTTCTGGGCAAACTTGTGCATAGTGACATAAGAGATGGTGAACACCCACACACAATTCTGAATGAATGTCTGTAGCACAACAGTACCAGGGTTTGCTCATCTGGAGATCTCTATACAAAAGCTTGCCTCGTACATTTTGACATAGCAACTGTCTCTATGGTCCGAGGAAACCAAATATAAGCGGTACATGGTAAATTGTACCAAACATTATTCAAATCTAACTGGCAATTGACTTATTGACAACCCATTGTTCAGCTGTTATATTTATATAGTGTAACCATGGTAATTTTTGGTTTGTTAGGTTGATCTACCCATCATCCCTATCTCTGACAGCCGAGTACAAAAAAGATGTCAGGAGTGTTCTGCTCTCATCCAATCGTCATGGCAACGAAGTGACAGCCTGATGAGAGGTCGAGTTGGAGGTAACATCTGGTAAGGTCATTCCCTAAGGTCATATCTTATATTATATATGTGAATATTGTATGCCTGCTAAGCTCTTTGTAAAGGTCATGTCAGATATATGTAGTAACCACGGGTCGTATCAAAGGTCATGAAGTGTAATGGACTTCTAGTTCTCAGATGATGAGAGGTCATATCAGAGGTTGCGCTTAAGCTTAAAATACAATGCCCTTAAAGTAAAAAGCTGTCATCTAGGTCATAGTTGGTTATGACCTCTAGGTCATAGTTGGTTATGACCTCTAGGTCATAGTTGGTTATGACCTCTAGGTCATAGTTGGTTATGACCTAACAGAGAACAATAGAAACAATAAGTGTATCGAGGACTGCCTAAAGATTTGTCAGGTCTAATAGCATCAGAACAACTTAATGAAAATGTATCTATTCCTAATTGAATATAAAATGTGCAAAAAATACATGTATCCAGCCTACATTGCAGAAAGTGTCTTAGTCCATACAGTGTAGAATGGGTATAGATATAAATTAAACTGTGTCATTACATTGTAAATACAACGCATTGTCAAATGTACAATTGTCCAACAATGTCCAAGAGAAAGCTGGGCTGATTAGACACTGGGATGAACAATTTCAGTCTTTTTTTTGTCTGGTAGAAAAAGTAGCTGTTATTTTCTTTATATATAAAGCAGTCATGATCTTTAATCTACTTCTCTGGTGCTGCCCAAAAGCTCCTTGAAATCTGTAACACCAGGGGCTAGTAGAAGGTGGAAATTTCCCCGTTTCAACAAACTTTCTAAAATTTTGACTCAAGTTTCAACAACAGATGACTTGTACAGATCCTGGCCATGTCTGTCATTGATTAAACGCACAAGCTCAATGCTTGAGAAGCAGTAATAGGTTTAGACCCCAAAAGACCAAATACACAGCATAACATTACTGTATGTATGCACTCGATGGAAATTGGTCTTTTAGTCAAAAATAATTGAACGGGCAGAAAAAAGTACACATATAACAGAACAAATGTTCCTGCACTGATGAGAAATCCAAACAAAATATAACTGTTTATAACAATAGTACCTATAGTGTTATTAGTGAAGTAGTAGATAGATATACTAGAAGTAGCTTCATGGTCCCTGTATAATCTATGGCTCAATACATGTACATGAGAATTAGAGTCAGCCTTTACAGTAATGCTTTGTGGGACACCTGTCTCAATCTAAAACCACATTCAACCAACTTTACACGGTTAGTAAAATAATTCACACACAATTGAAAAATTATTATTGTTTCCCGTAATCCAACCGACTGTTCAAAAAACCTGCAGACACAAACATGTAAAATCTTTATCCATAAATTAAAAAGTTTCCAGACTAACTGCATGTTTCACTGCTGTATCATTAGATTTAAAAATCATTAAAATATAATACCATAACAATTTCAAAACTGTCTTCATATCCATATCCTGCATGTGTGCACATGTAAACAAATTCCATAAATGTTTCCTACCTACAAACCCACTTTTTTCCAGTGTGTCACAGGAAACAAAAATAGTGTTTGTTAGGCCCAATGGGCGCCAATGAGTCTTTTAATTCATAAAACTTAAAAACCTGCTTTAAAAAGCACCAGGAGCACCTTATTGGTGGATACCCGTGCGATATGAGACTCCAAATGTCACTCCAGTTATATTGTTAGAAAACGAATATTGATAGAAATTAAAGTTTGCAAAATCTGAATGTCCTACTTTAACACTGAGAATAAAATGGGTCAGCTTTAAACTAGCGTAGAGGGTGTATCAACATTATCAAAGCAGGCCTGTGACTGTATATGGAATTATGAACTCTCACCCAGTTACTGCACACACGCATCCTCCCTCGGTATTATATCTATTGAGAGCGCGCATGCGCGTGCAGTAACTGGATGAGAGTTCATAATTCCATGTTCAGTCACAGGGATGTTTTGATTATGATGAGACAGCCCCTTTAATCCAATCCACCCGATATCATCACAGGTTAAATCGTGGTTACTTTAGGGATCCAGGTTCCCTAGAGTTACTGACGACACACTCATGGTGAGAGAGACCCACACCATACCTGTACAAGCATTGTGACTCCCAAAATGGCAGACCGTGGGAAAACAGTAGCCACGTGTGACAATAATGCAATCAAACTATAAATAATAACTAAAATACACTGCGATAAACATGAGTGGAACTCCATGGACAAAAAGCAGAGCACTGTACTAAAATGTCGTCATTGAAATCTGTTTGCACGTGCTGTTGTTTGTTCTTAAAGAAATCTTATGGTAAAGTTTTGAATTGGCTTCAAAGTAGAATATACATATTGAACCTAATATCAATATGGTTTGAAATTAGTGCAATAAAATGGGATGCTACTCTAGGAATGATAGTAATTCTAAAGAAAAGTTTATTATTTGGCATTTAAATTATGATTTTTGCACGATTTATCACACGTTTTTGTTCAAGATTAGGGTCTCTTTTACCTTCATTGAAATATTGGGTGCATCACCTAGTATACAAATATTGAGTGACTCAGAGTGGAATGGGGAGCAATATTATCGCAAGGTAACATTTGGACTGTTCCATTTCACGAGGCGAAGCCGAGTGAAATGGAACAGTCCAAATTTTACCGAGCGATAATATTCCT
>JAUELU010000028.1:9222664-9235640 GCA_032357145.1 Evasterias troschelii | reverse complement strand
AGAGGGAGCCGTTTCTCACAATGTTTTATACTATCAACAGCTCCCCATTACTCGTTACCGAGTAAGTTTTTATGCTACTAATTATTTTGAGTAATTACCAATAGTGTCCACTGCCTTTAAGCAGCTCTAAGACTGGACACTGCTCTTGCCACACAGTGAGGCTCCTTAATCCCGAGAGTTGATGATCACAGGAGAAGCATCTCATCTCAATCGTTTTAGATTTAAAAAAAAACAAAAAAACTCTTAAATCTTATACTTCAACTCCCCCTCCTCATAGTCAAAACTTAAAGGATCGGAAAATTAATCATTCATTGCGACAAATCAAACTTGATCAAGATGAATGCAGATTAAAATTCTCCTTTTTATGGCGTTTTAACGTATGAGTGAATCAGTCCACTGCTGCATGTCTTTCGTCAGAACCACCCAATGTCGAGTGGATATTTTATTCACAAAGAGCAAACTGTACAAAGAGCTGAATGATGTTGTTGAAGCAATCTTCACACGGTCATTCAACCTCTCCAATAATCGTGTAGTCTCTTCAGCTTCAGCACCACTACTTCAAATCAAACATACTCTTTATTCAAATGATCTGGCAGCAAGCGAGCAAGGTGCACTTATGCGACCCTCAATTTCAGAATACGATAAACATAATATACACAACAAACTTATATCAAATGAGCATACATTGCATTGTGTTTTGTTTTTACTGATCAGTGTATAATGATGTGATACTTTGTCCTTATAGAGCTGCTTGAGCAGAAAAATATTGCTTAACGATTCTCTGCTAAGCAAAAATAAGCAGGATACCATGTGGTACATGGGGGGGACATTGTATTTTGGCTGGTAACCTTAGTGTGGTAAGCACAATGTTGTTTAGGTCAGCGGTTTCTAATAAATTAGGCCCTGATTGAGAGTGTTTTCATATTAATGATAAAGTTTCATAAATCATGAAATAGCGAAATACCTCGTCTCTTTGCTTGGCGGCATGCTGCTGCCACCAGGTCTTCCCTTCAGAGACAATCAACATGTTTACCAAGTACCCGATCGACCTGACCACAATGTGTAGGCGGTCTATCCATGTCATCATCAATCTACGTTTTAAGGAAACGAAAAAGGATGTGTTTTGCACACATTTTAGCTTTGATTGACCCAAAGATAGCATAACCTAACAGTTATGGACGTAATTTATTTTAAAATGATGTTTGTATCAACAACCAAGTGTTGATCAACTCAGAGAGAGAGAGAGAGTACACCCGACATCTATGAAAGTAATTCATTTTAAAATGATTTCGTAACGATGAAAATATCAGTTGACGTGTCAGTCTTCGAATGTAACATTTCCATTTGACCTTTACAATATCTTCATGATATCCAAACGTGCTGTTTCTGCAGATTCTTATAGCTATTCCATCAATGTATGGTTTATATATATCGGCTGAACAAAATACCAACATTGTTTGGAAAGAGCTGTCAACTATAGACTCGCTGATTCTGCAGTAAGTTCCCCCAAAATAAACAAATCTATCCATGATTTGGTGAACAAATTTGAAAATCTAATTAATAATATAACTCCCCGATTGTTGTACAAACACTCCCCGATTGCAATATGCAAATGCTACGCGTGTACATAGTGTTATTGCAAACCTTACTAGATTATATCTCTACCATGCACAGTTTGAAATCCTACTCATCATGTAAATGGTCTTACCGCAGATCTTACCAGTGCATGGTGTTAACACTGACAAAAAAACTTACTAGATTGTATCTCAACCACGCATCACAGTTTCAAATCCTAACCCATGTAGATGGTGTTACCCGCAAACCTTACTAGATCCCAGATTCTATCTCCACCCGTATATGCAAAGTGTCAAATTTTACAAACTTAAAATAAGCCTCACTTTCGATAAGCAATGATCTACTCTAACTGATGGAACAATAACCTTCCAAGCATTACCATAGGACAAAACATATCGACCGAAACGATACCATTATCCAGTTTGTCAATATCAATAACTTATTAATGCTGCAATTTTCTGAGCTAGCAATTTATTGCTGGTACATCAAAGATTCAAGGATTGTTTTTTTAAATGGATAGCGGGGTCATAAACGTATGAGAAATCGTCTTGTAACTTTGATAATAGAATAACAATATGATATCACGACTCAGAGATCGAGTCAGTGATACTGAATATTCAGTTATTTATTATAATCACTATGCATATTTAGAATCAACTCCGTATTCGCATTACAGGTGTAATTAATTAATCGCGCATTCTTGACAGTTTCTTTGTGTGTTTGGGTTTTTGTCTATTTTCAATTTGGTTGAATTGAGTGAATTGAAATCTGCTACAAGATCACGTTAATTTCTTGACTAATAATTATGACAACGACACAAAGAAGCAATAACAACTGTTTAAGAAATGAAATTGCATCCAGGGAACATGAAGAATTAATTTTTAAAAAAGAAAAGGGATTATACCACACGTTTTCAGTGCGATTTTAATATTTTAAACTAGAGACGCTGTCTAGACGGATGTAGTTCAACCAAGACGTTTGTAAACAAGCTTTGATTTAGTCTATTTTGCTCCACAAGCGAAGCAATATATCTAAACACATCTCTAACACTATGTCATCTTGCGCCACATGTTTCCATCTTAGAAGCTGTAATCTTAAATATAAGCCACATCTGACTCCTCTCAGCCGATGTGCTGCTTGACATTTTGTAGCAAGGGCCTCTTCCAAGACGTAAACATAATTCTCTGTTTTCTTTCAAATCATCTTGTCTGACGATTGTGCTGAAATCATTTTCATAGCACCTGACAGGAGACATGTGTAATCAAGTCTATTTTGATATCAAACGTTCGAGTCTGCTGCCTCTCCGCAAGCTACAAACATTAACCTTTCTGCGCGCTTTTCTGTGCCTGACATGACGTCATCTCGTCTCGTCTAAACATCCAGGCGTCCTTGTTGAACCAAGATCACAACATACCATGATTTCAAAGAATTGGGCTTGGTGACAACGTGTGCGCATGTATAGATGTTTCGAATCCGCGGTGTTTGAGGGAAGCGCAACTATGTCAAAACTGACTCTCAGTTATGACTCAAGTGACTTCATGCAATGTACATGAAAGATTCTTCCACCGGTCTATTGGAGTGTCCAGCACACTATTTATTCGTTTTTCATAGTTGTCTTGATTAGTAAAGAGCTTCAATTAAATTTGAATGACATTTTGATTAAGTAATTATTTACTGATAAAGTCCATAATAGTTAAATCGCCCACGCAGTCGAGTCAATGTGTCAATGTTCATTATATTTTAAATCAGAGATAAATGTTTGAAGGTGAAACCATTGAACGGTACGGTACCCGCTACACGGTTCAAGACATATCACGAATAATTACATATTATTAGATTTTATGAATACACCGAATATGATAATCGAAAATAGTTTCCAGTAATCCCAAACTGTTATCTTTAATTTAGAGATCCATCACTTAACAAGAAAACCGTCAAGATCTTTCAAGATTTAACAAAGGTCTTCAATAACACGAAATGATTCCTTTATAATGAGGAGATTTCATACCGCCTAAATAACAGACGAAACTCTCAACTGAAGACAAGGCAAACAAAGAGACGTCTATCTACTTGTTATGATATCGAGATACGTGCAAAGAGTCCAAGGTCTTCTTCCCATCCATTTTGTTTGATAAATTATTCACGGGGATGGGAGCTGACAAGAAGGAAAACATCACGGGTTACCTGGGCCTCCTCAAGGGGTAGAAGGGCGTGAATCACTGGGGACACAAGGAGCAGAGAAGCAGAATTTCTTAGTTGTAATCACTCTGTCCTATTTGTTGATGATGCCTCATGAGAAATCTGTCACTGTCTCTTTATAGATGAACTTCCTACATCTGTCAACATTTTGTCTTACTTGGCAATATTTCATGACACTTTTTTAATTAAAAGGGGGGGGGGGGATATAGTCAAAAAGTCATTGGCTTACTGAGACGTTGTGCTGTAGTGATTGTGGTTTCGTTTGTGGTATTTTAAAGACTGGATCTGGGTTATGTCAGTGGATGCTTCTTCATAGGCAAGGTTATGTTCACTGATTAGTTTCTTTATCCTGAAGACAATCAAAGCGTACTGATCGAACCGTTGAGTTGTTACATTAACTTTGGTTTGGTGTGTTTTTATGTTTGAAGAAGGGATCCGGTTTGTGTCAACTGCTTCACAATCTATATTATCTAGTCACCAAATTTTATTTTTTTAAATCCTGAAGACATACGAAATCACTCATCGAATTTCACCACTGGTTCTTTCTAGAGCACTACAGCTCATAAGAGTGTGTCACAATTGGTTTTTCACTACGTAAAATGTTGTCACCTATAGCTGTCATTTATAATCTAATTAGTGTTTACTGGAGAAGTTCAACCTGTTGTGACCCCAGCCTGAACTTCATCTCATCCCATTCCCAGCTATTTCAATGGTCCCTTATACACCTGATGTCTCTCTATAACTGTATCTATTGAATAAGTTGTCATTACTTTTCATCTCGTTTACTTACACACATTTTAACCGACCTGCATGCTGGCTAAACACTGAGGTTGAATGAATTATATTACACCCAATGATACAACAGCAATATTGTTTCACAGTTGGCAAGCATAATGTCTTATCCACGCGTTAATACTTATTTAGAGCAAGGATGAAGCGATGTGTATGTGTCTGCGTGGTCAATATAGACCTCCTTGACAAAAGACTACACTTATTCACACCGAGGCTTTAACCAGTGTACCTTTGTATGCACCCATTTCTTTGTGAGTTTTAGCGACTCCTCCTTGACTGGAGACTATTTCCACATATACTTTAACCAGAGTATTTTCCTCTTTATTGTGTGCTTTCGATTGAAAAACTTTTATTGAAAAAAACTACATCGTGGTCTAATTAACCGAGGCTTTAATCAGTGTACTGTAGTGTATAATCCTCTGTAAATCTCCTTGAATTATGAATTACACTATATTCAAAGTATCCAGATATTTTACTGTCATTTCCTTGCAGTCTGTTTGCCAAAATATTACCATAACAATTAGTGTTCAGATACCAGGGTTTTCAATATGTCATTACGTAGTGCCTCAGTTAAAAACCCGTGATTGTAGTGTAACCAATGTCATGAGCTCAACAATTGAATTGTACACAAAATGAGTATAAAAGCTTGGTACAGACGGAATGTTGTCACTCCATTTGTAAACCAGCGAGTTGTATTCATGGTTGAAGTTCATTGGTGTGTGATCCTTAACGGCATACACAAATTTACAAGGAAATGTTCAAAAATTACATGTCAAATTACAACTGTACGCCACCATTTCGAAACCATTAGGAAACATCTTCCGATATTTCTATTTAAAAAGAAAGTTAACCAATGGATGAAAGGATGTCCATGTATGTGTTGCTGGTGTGTGTTTGGTGTTCGCTTGATGCAGGCGGACTCCTGATCGTTGTCACTGCTCAACCAACAGTGGCTGTAGTGATCTTAACACCAGAGGCTGATCGTAAGGAGGGCGGGCAGGTTGATATGAGGTGTGTCGCTACAAACCTCGAGTCGGATCACGTCGTGGATTGGAGGTCAACTCACCCCGATGTGACTCTGAGATGGAATAATTTTACACTAACGACCAACAAACGGTTTATCTTCACTACAGCCTATCCACAGACAGGGATGATTGTTCAAGTTTTTACGATTACTGATCTGCAGATTGATGACTATGATCAATATGTTTGTAGCGTCAAGTACCCCATAAGGGGAGGAGGACACCTCATTGTAGCTGCATCCAGCGTAAACCTGTCAGCTCCATCATATCCGGTATGCTCCCCTTCTGGACCCATTACAGTAGACACCACTACAGAGCTACGCATAAGATGTCTAGCTGAGACTGATAACCCTGTAGTTATAACAGACACCAATCCAATGACTGATCCCAGTAGCTACCCCTGGACATTATCTAGTGTCGATGGTACGGATACATTATCATTGAATTTGACTGTAACTGCTGATGATGATGGTGTTGCATTTAACTGTTCTGTATTACAAGGGCGTGGTGCAGATGATATGAAACGTTCGTGTATCATTGGACCAATCAGTGTGACAATTTCGGAAGATGCGACTAATGAAATAACATCAATCAAACCAGAGACAACCTCAACCACGTCTAACATCAGCCAGCCGCCTCCTTCTAACCCATGGATTGTAGCTTTTGTTGTAACCTTAATTCTATTAAGTGTATCCATCATTGTCATCATTACTTGTGCATTTCAATTCTTCAAAATGAGACGCCTTATAAAAAGCCTCACAATGACTGAGGCATCTCAAATCCCCAAAGCTGACCCCTACATGGAGCTGCAACCAACGGAGGACAAGAACAGAGTCTACATGGAACATACTACGGCTACAACTACCACACAAGATCCCTACTACCAACCAGTTGAGACTGACAGCCCAGAGTATGACTACGCTCGGCCAGAGGGCAGCACCAACACCAACAACGAAGCGGTCAGACAGCCGCATAGTTCAGCTGAGAGACCGTAATCTGAATATAACAGTTTATGAAATACAATACCTGGAGACAAGTAAAGACATACAACTTGTAAAAGGGAATGAAAGGACAAGTTTGAATGTAGATAATATCTCAAGAGTGAAGTTTTGTTAACGTATGATTGTTAGATCTGTGAGTTTCAGTTTTTGCAAGGCGCATCGGCTCAATTTTGTCCTATAAAGAAACATTGAGAAATTGTTTTCGGAACCTAAATTATAATAGAATGAAGCGAGAGAAACAAGCTATAGCATCATATAAGGGTTATTAAATTGCATCAAACCATCGAAATTTAACATGCTTCCCTAAACTATTGGTCTACATAACTATAAATAAAACTCATGGTTTGCGTACGCAACATACACCAACATTTTGCACGTTGCTCCCTAAATGTGTAATCGCTTTTCACTACAGTTGTATTCACACTGTGTGACCACTGGTTTCATGCGATTGACAAAACTTGGAAAAGCTTTACATCAGTGTAAATCATGTGATCTTGTTGACTGTCGATTTTGTAAATCATTGGTTTGTAGTTATTGTTGAAGTTCATTGACGTGTGATCATCCAACGGCATATACAGGCTTATACAAGGAAATGTCTGAACACGTACTTGTGTTAACAGTAATACAGGTGCACGTATAACCAATTGAAACTTGATTCGCTGATAGGAGCATTATTATTGCGGTATTTCTAGTGAAGTTTTAATCAATGGATTTAAGGATGTCTATGTATGTGTTGCTGGTGTGTGTTTGGTGTTTACTTGATGCAGGCGGACTCCTGATGGTTGTCACTGCTGAACCAACAGTGTCTGCAGTGATCTTAACACCAGAGCCTGATCGTAAGGAGGGCGGGCAGGTTGATATGAGGTGTGTCGCTACAAACCTCGAGTCGGATCACGTCGTGGAGTGGAGGTCTTTACATCACCTCTTGAGATGGGGTACCACTACATTTTCAACAAATCAACGATTTACGTTTACTACCGACACTTCTCCCAATGTGACAGTTCAACACTTTGTCATTACTGATTTACAAATGATTGACATAGGGGTGTATATGTGTAACATAAAGAACCCACAGGAAGGATATGACATTGTCATCTCTTCTGATGTAACACTCACATTTTTGCACCCCCGATTTGATCCCAGTGATCCAACAGTTTCTCCCTCTAGCACATGGGTTGTGACTTTGGCAGTCTGCTTAGTACTACTCGTTGCATTCCTGTTGGTTATTACAGTGATGGTTACTTATAACGTTATGATAAGAGGACAGAATTCGGATCAGCAACCTAAACCTACTGAGCCCCAAACTGATCCATACACGGAACTCCAGATACCAGTGAACCATAACAGTGATTACATGATGCCAACTCGTCCTTTAGATACCAGCCATCATAATCACGTTGAAGAAGAGACTGAAAGCCAAGACTATGAATACCTTCAGGTAGAGGACAGTACTCAGTTGTAAAACAGTACAGTATCATATCGTATTAATTGAATGCCAATTTCGAAAAGATAAAAAGTAACTCGGACTGTAAATGAGCAGTTACCTCTGGATTGAAACCGGACCGTGTACTTCATAATAAGAGACTGAACTTATACGGAATACTGAACTATTAAACATTACATACTTCAGTAATATTATACATTTTCTGGTTTATACTCGAGTCGTACCGTGGTTTCGATATCACGAATTTGATTCCAACTCCGGTTGAGAATCTGGTCGCCATTTTTAATTCCAACCTGTTAACCTTTTAGTGTATCAATACTTGTGTTGTATATTTGAATTGCTTATAACCATTTTGTACAATGCGCTCATTTGACCGTTTCATCGTGTCTGTAAATTATAATTTAATTGCCTGACGTTTTGACTGTAGCAGAGTCTTTATCGAAGGCTAAGAGGTCGAAACGTCCGGCCATTAGCAATTTTTTGCATTTATACCACAGGTCCTTTTGGTTGGCAAGCAGTTTGCAACAGCTAATTCTATTTTCTATAACAATGAAACATTTAAGCTGGTTGTTTGGAAAGAGTTTAATGGCTGTGTCCAAAATGACAGCTATGGCTATGGCTGTTGTTGAGGCTGTTGCTAAGGCCAGCATGTGCTTCAACACAAGTTGACATGGTGATCTAGCCGCAGCCGCTTATTTAGAAACTGTGTAACACACTCAGGCGCTTTTCCTCCCCAAAAAGGGCTTGGGATAGCTCTAGCGATGAACATACACACTTTGGGTAAAGCAATGCGTCATTCGTGTTTGCTTTCTGATTAAACGCATTGCGCACTGCACATTGCGTACAACGCACGAGCCCAAGCCGCACTTGTGTAAGCGTTGTAGATTTCATTTTCAGCTACTGTGGTCACTTTTAAAGATATATTCTTGGAATTATTCTGCTTATAATCATATAGTAATGAAGTATTTGTTTAATGGGCTGTACGGTAAACTAGTAAGAGAAAAACTTTTACTTAGCATTTGAACAACGTTTTTCCTCGGATTGTTATTAATAATTCAGGTGGTATAAAATTACAAAAGGATCTTTCTTTTGATGACAAAGTAAATTCTGCAAAGATCCACAGAATCGGAAATCCTCGAACCGAGTCTTTCAAAGTAACCAAGTTTTTCGGAAAAGTCTTATCGCCATTTGCAGATAAATTGTTTGTGAAGTTGCAATCAATGATGTGTACTTGTACCACTTGTAATAATCCATAAAAGGACAATGTAAAAAATAAAGTAGTTCGAGGTTGCACTTCTAGTCAGGGCTGGTTTAAGGTCTGTAAGTTCAAACGTAGAGGGCGTTTATAATAAAGTAGTACAATGCAAATAATAGTAATGCGTGCAACCGGAATAAAAACCAAACTGAAACCTTTGGTGTTGAAAGCTACAGCCGTGACACGTACATTTTATACATTGATCGCTGACAATATTCCTTCCCATTTACCTATTTACTTTCAGTGGGTCACAAAATGTCATTAGGGCAAAGTTTACCTTTATGTTCTTCTTGCGAAAGTGGGAAAAAAAGTTTTGTAAACTGTACTTTTCTTCTGTACTGGTAGTTTGTACATTAGTACAATGCACCCTTGCACTTATTCATCACTGTCACTGAAGACAAGCCAGACTGCTTTTGACTAAATCCAGGCTTAGCAACGGTAGCTGTCGATGAACAATAATCACTACTACTTCACTCACACACTCAAAGACCACATTTTCTTTTCATTTTACTGGTTATGTGACTCTTTCCCACTGACGAGGAGAAACGAATTATATGTGTATATGAACTTTGCATTAGTAATAAATGAACTTGTTCCGATCGTCTGTAAAACAATTCAATTTGAAGACATGGGTGGCAGGATCTCTGTGTATGTGTTGCTGGTGTGTGTTTGGTGTTCACTTGCAGGCGGATTCCTTATGATTATCACTGCTGAACCAACAGTGTCTTAACACCAGAGGCTGATCGTAAGGAGGGCGGGCAGGTTGATATGAGGTGTACCGCTACAAACCTCGAGTCGGATCACATTGTTGGGGTAGCAGTACGATAACAACCGACCCGAGATATACTTTTCATACTATATACAACAAGAACCGAATGAAGTTGTAGAACAATATTTACCATCGTGAACCCACATAGAGATGACACCGATTACTACGTGTGTGCTGTCTGGCGTGAATCAACACAAGTAGCCGATAATTACGACACCGTTACCACATCCAGGGTATCGCTTTCCGTGTTCTATTTCCCCAGTGCATCTTTCCCTGTGTGTTCTACGTCTGCAATCCTCCCAGTAGTTGCAGGGGCAGAGGTAGATATCAATTGCTCCTCTGAACATGGTAACTCTGCAGTCGATGTGGAGATTGCCTCTCTTACCATTACACCCAGTACAACGTGGAGAGCATCAAGCTTCAATAATACTATTGCATTGACATCCAGGTTGACGTTGGAGTTTGCAGATAACGGTGTCGAGTTCGAAGGCTCCATCTCGTCCTTGTATTTTCCCAACATGAGACGCTCATGTAAGATCGGGCCAATTAAGGTTCTGCCGACTACTGTAACTGGTATCATTCATTCAAAACATTACGCAAGTGCCACTTCCTCAAATGAACACGTAGGTATATGCGCATGGTGTAACCGCAAACTGAATAAACATTCCATTTACCCGTATTTTAGTTTTAGTTTGAATTGTTTAAAATATGATACAGACAAAATGAGACCCAGGACGTTACCTGGATCCCTATTGTCAAAGTCCTCACACACCCAGACATTTACACTTAGGGACGAAACCTTATTCATAAATAGTGGCAATTGTTTTCTAGTATTAGTTGCGACTCAGTTTTTGATACATGCGTTTATCAGTAGGGATGACTAAAAGGTATAATATGACAGCCTGCTTTGGGCATTAGAAGGTCCGTATATCTATAGTTAAATATTTTGTTTGAAACTAAATGGAAAATTAACTAAAATATACCTTATGGGTTTTGAGGTATTGCATGGTGAGGTGTTTATTCAGTTTGAAAACACCAAAGTTATATACACATGGTGTTACTGCCAACTAAATGCACATTGAAATACACCTGTCGTTTAGTTTGAATGGTTTTAAGTTGCAACAAAATAGTCGAACTATTTTTATATAACAAAATGCTCTCCCCGCAAAGAAAAATACATTTTGCATTTTATGTTTACTTTCGAAGAAATTTCAGAGCTTGTTATGCTTTTTAATAAACTGGAGAGTTGAATTGTTGGTTTACAAGCAAATGAATGTTATTATTGTTCTAGTTTACTCACTAGATGATTAGGGTTGAATGCCTCATCAAGTTACCAATCCTTACGCAGCCTGATACCACGTTACAATAGTTGCAATGGTCAATCTATATGCCCTTGAAACAAGGAAGTTCAATGTGAGTATATAATCAATGTATATAGCAAAAGGGTTAAATTTGAATATGTATATTGGGAGCTTTTGAAATCACAACCACACGTCAACATCCACCGGTTGAGGAAGTTCTAAATATTGGACTAAACAGGTATCACGGTAACGAGGTATTCAATTGACGGGTTTTCATGTCTTGCCACTCATCGGTGTACACACTCCTCTTCGTCTTTACTTTTGATTGCAAGTAACTTTTCATCAATCATGGGTCGAGGATGTTGGTTAATTCACCTGTTGCTTCTTTGGATACGACACTCTTATTAATCAATGCACAGAATGTGACAATCGGTAAGAAAATAACAGAAGTGGGTGATCCTGTAGAGGGTGACGTAGTGGAACTACGATGTCAAGCTAGCGGCTTGATGCCAGGTTATATCATTGAGTGGACGAGGTTTGTTACCGGGGAGGCTCAGGCGGTAACAATAGCCTGGAAAGGAATGAGTTTGGATTCGAGATACACGATTGGTGTATTGAGGTTGTTTTCAGCAGCTGAATCTGAATATGATGCTGAAATACTTAGTTTCAATGCTACCAAGGAGGACACAGGAGTGATTTACAATTGCCGAGTGAGGGACTCTATTGAACCGAGTAGCACTGTAGTGATAGAAGCACAAACTATCTCTTTAACAGTATTTTACTTCCCATCTGCCATGTACGCCGTCTGCATCCCTGATGGTCCTTTCACTGTACAAGAAGGAACGACAGTAAACATGAGCTGCACTACTGAGTTAGGAAACCCGTCTGTAACTATGCAGATTCTTAGTAGTGTCTTCAGTGTATGGGCTTACTATAGAGATAGTAAAGAACAAATAAGTTCATTACAGCTGAGTGTTATTGCAGCTAATGACTTTGACTCTTATCAATGTAAAATCAAACCAGACTCAACCACGAAACCATTCACAGGAATGGAAAGGTCGTGTACGATTGGGCCAATAATTGTTGGTCAAATGACAACTCCACAACTGTCATCAGTAGACCCCACTTCAAACAGACTCTCATCACACCTTGACCGATGAAACGTCACTCAAACCAACTACTGATCAATCAAACTTCAGTATGTCTTGCTGCCAGCTATGTCAAGCCATTCCCTGCACCACGACCAAGGCATCTAACGTGGCTGGTACACCGTGGCTCGCTGCCTTCATCGTCAGTCTCATCCTCTTCATTGTCTCTCTCATCATTAACATCTTCCTTCTCCTCAAACACCTTGATCTTAAGATCATCAAGGAGAAGGAAACCAAGGTAGCCAAAGTTGATCCCTACACGGAGCTGAAACCAATGGAGGATAAGAACAAAGTCTACATGGAACCTACTACGGCTACAACTACCACACAAGATATCTACTACCAACCAGTTGAAGTAGAGACTGACAGCCCAGAGTGTGACGATGCTCGGCAAGATGATCCCAAGGAGCAAAGTGTGAATCATCAAGTCAGTGTGCACGTTGACCCATCACCAAGCCCAGGAACAAGTG
>JAUELU010000028.1:9190578-9213640 GCA_032357145.1 Evasterias troschelii | reverse complement strand
TATGACACAAAATGTGAATTTTCCCATATAGCCTGTGTAGTATCTTGCCCTCCAGGAAACGCTTTAGAATGTACAAGGTCACCACTTTGTAATCAAAGGTAACATGGTCTATACAATACCGTCTCAGCCCTCTCAGGTTCCCATTTAATCAGCTGGGTTGCAGTCTCAGGTTCATATCCCGCTCTGGTCAACTTGTCCTTGTTCACCCATAATTGATTTGTATGCACTCAGCTATTTGATCCTTGTGGTGTATTATCTAAACGTTAACCAACTAGTGCATGTGATATGCTTTTTATTAATATGTTATTTCTGTTATTGTAACATTGTTCACAACAGACAAAGCTCTTAATGATTAAAAACATGGATAACTGAGATTTATATTTTACTTCGATGGAATCGGGACACGTCTTCAATATGAACTATTTTGTTCTAACTGCACTGTTACATTTTGTAACGGCAACTATTAAATACATTGAGTACCACGTACAAACCAGGTACAATGTTGGTCTAATTCACTCCAGCTCCGATGATGTAGTTATACCAGCCACAAGCCATTTTAGAGCCAGTATCTACGGAAAAATAGCCCGATCAACCGGCGTCAAAATGTCATCTGGAAAAATCGAAAGAAGACAAAAATCGATCGAGAATTCCGAGCCCTTTACCCCGGTCACATACGAGGTTGCATTTCAATCCAATGAATTCGTCAGACGGCTCTTTTGTTCTTTATTGTGTTCTCTCCGCGTATACCGTGAACGTTTTTAGTTATGAAGAAAGTTTTAAAAAGTCGTCGGGTTTCAGCAGCGACTATTGCCTGCAGCACGGATGCAAGCGTCTAGGGTATGCACGCGTAATTGCCAAATCTCGGTGTAGATTTCCACAATTCCACATTGGGTCATAGTGACGTAAGATTTTGAAAAATGACACCGGCAATTCCTCTGTTACAACGGGGGAAAACAACACTCAAATAACCAGCAGGTTGCTTTGCCACCACTTTGTTTTATTCCCACTCATACTAAATGCATTTTACTTTTTAATTGACTGTCTCTACTGAAAGCGATTTCTTGCAGAGAAAGGCAAGACACATTTATTTATTTGCCCTCAAAATCTGTTTAATTATAACGTTTTGGGGTCATGCAATTTATAGATTGTGTAATTATAAAAATCTATCACAACCTGGGGGTTCTGTGCTTCAACTTTTGAGGAGACTTGATAAATGTAGGCGTTGAAGTTGGCCCTATTTGCCTTGTGATGTGTGGAGAAGTGCTTCACGAAAACTGGCAGCAAATCGGTTTGGGGAAAATCACATTTTCGGGGATGTTTTTTCTTGGGTAATTTTAGCAAAAATTTCAAACAGCTGAGTTTAGTTGTCCGAAAATATGTTTGATGGTTTTCAAGAGGCTGAGAGACTTAAACTATTTTTATGAGTATTTTTGAACATTTAGCATTTAGCATTTAGCATTTAGCATTTGTTCCTATGTGAGTTTATTTAATGTGGTGCACCCGTAAAACCTGTTCACAAATGTGGGTATGATCAATTATAGGGAAACAATGGCAAGCTCTCTGGTATGTCGGCACTTACAAAATTACACCACTGTGTTTCAAAGTCTGGTGTTGAACGGACGAGATCATTTTGTGAACGCTCATAATTAGCTTGTTATGGCAATGTCACACCAAATGATGTTCCTCACCCATAGTGAATAAAACATGTCCTTTATTAAATGACACATGGGAATTTGAAATGGCCACCTTAGTCTTTAAGGGATTGGCGTCTGCAATGAATATTGACCAGCGTCTAAGTGTAGACAGGTGCTTCTACAGATAAACGTGACGTCACCACTTGTCTGCCAGTGGGTACTAGAGTTGCAATTACGGAAATTCAAGCTACGGTACAATAAGTTCAGTGTCGATACGAGCTCTTCAAATGCAGAGAATCTAGGGGCAAAATGAGCCCTTCAGCCATCTCCTATTTCTAACATTACTCAGTGTGAGGTATTTTCTGCACACTGTGCTCACTCCACTCATGTTCGAAATTTTTACAACATTTATAAAAACTTAAAGGGTACATCATCATATTTCCTTTAACCAACACAATCAAACAATCTGTGGTCATGTGACTGAAATTAATGGGAAATGAATGATGTTTTGTCAAGGAATAGTGACAGGTTTATTTCCATTGTGTAGCAATCGAAATAAACAATGGTTGGGCCCATTGAATGCTATTTTCTTGACTCGTGACAGCATTTCCAGCAAACCATTTGTGAATTTGTCACCAGTGAGCTTTGAGCTTGAAACAACTTTTTAAAGTTTTCGATGATTCCCACAATTGTCGTTCTTATACTCAAGATAATATTAAAGACAAGTGTTAAAGTATTAGTTAATGACTTATTAGCCCTCCTTGGACTTAGTTGGTGTACCGCAGCTCCCACATCAGTGTTTTATTCTTTACACTGATCGCATATACCCGGACAGAGTACCTTATCATTTACTAATAGGACGAATTGCCTATTTGGACATGCCCCTGAAAATACACTGATTGATCACTTGCACTTTTTGGCATCAATATTATGCTGGAGTAACAAAGAAACATACGTAACAATCAAAATAGCCACAAGAAACCACGAGTCTTGGGTAATTTTTTTAATTGCACACCCAGTGGAATTGCAGTTCGGCGAACTTGTACCCAGGGGGTAAATGCGAGTCAGTCTTGGGTTGAGAGGTTCAACACCTCTTGCTCTCATAACCTGATTAGATAGACCATTTATATATGTAATGACTCATCTGTTTGTTAACTCAAGACAAAGTGAGATAAAGTCAAGTGCTACTTGAACATCCTCAGCGAAGAGGTCCTTACACTTTGTGCTCATCGTTTCTATACTGACAGCAACTCATCACGTCATTCGTAACAAGTTGCCTCACCGAAAGGGACTTCGTGACATTTTGACATTTGGGGGTTGGATCTAGTCTCGTGAGACAGTTTCGGTATGATTGACTTCATCTATACATGACATTTCAGCCATGCATCCTTGACTAATATTGTTGTGTTTTATGTGTGTTGTTATCCTTGGGTATGCCTTCTACCCACCACCCCCATCCGCCCCTCTTTCTCCCTCCCCCTCCCCCCATGAGATCGGAAGATACACAAATGTGATCTGAGGCTACAAAGTATCTGACCGAAAAACAAGACATATTTTATATCATTATATATATAAACAGCGGAAAAACACAAATTTACATGAGACAACTAACAAATTATGGACAGCGGTGCAATACCACGGTTCTGTGTGTTAATTTCCTCTGTAATTTAACAGGATACACTCGTGTACTTTCCATTTGAGTTTCCTTCATCAAGTTACCACCACCGTGTACTGTCAGGTTTTTGCTTTTTGCATCACAAGCAAGGATTGGCTATATTTAATTATGAACAAAGATTCTGTATTGTGATTGGTTGAGAGCGTTTCACGTGACCGTTCTCTAAAATGCTTTACCATACTATACAAAGAGACCAGATGTTAAATTACCCTTTAAAAAAATCATGGATTGATCAAAAGTGTTTTATAAGTTACTTATAAAATTACTATTCCACTTTCCACAACCATCCTAGTCTTGGTTCCAAGACCATGGTGTTTGCTCGGTACACGCACAATAGTACTTTTTATGTATCCCATGTACACTGTACACATTTGTAATGAAAAAACATAGAGGGCGCTGTGACTAGTGTTATTTTCCCACCGACCTGGGGGTGCACTACTCTAAATCGACCAAATATTCATGCGCCAAGCTACTTATCATAATTTGTTAACCCACAAATTATTTTTAATTATAACGTTTTGGGGGTCATGCAACTAATAGACTGTGTAATTATAAAAACTTATCACAACCTGGGGGTTCTGGGTTTCTAGTTTTGAGGAGATTTGATCAATTTGGGCTTTAAAGTTGGTCCTATTTAGCTTGGGAATTGGAAGAGTGCCTCATGAAAACTGGCGGCAAGTCGGTTTGGGAAAAAACACATTTTCAGGGGTGTTTTTTTTCTGGGGTAATTAGCAAAAAATCCATAAATTGAAAAGAAATCCGAAGTTTAGTAGTCTGAAAATATATTTGAATGGTTTTCAAGACCCTGAGAGACTTTAAACTATTTTTTTGAGAATTTTTGAATATTTAGCATTTAGCATTGTTTGCTATGGGAGTCTATTTAGAGGGGTGAAACCATGGGATCCGGGAACCAAAATTACAAAGCGCCCTCTATGTTTATTCTTTACAAATGTACATTGTGCGGTATATGAACGTTGGTTGTGTGTACGCGCAAACACCATGGTCTTGGAACCAAGACTACAACCATCCTGAAATATGTATGGGTTCTTTTACATTTTCAAGTGTGTTTTTCTCAAACTGAATCTAGTTCAATTTAGTCAGCTCATATGACGTATTTTTATACAGCTTGGCTCCTTGGCAGTGATTTTACATATTCTCATCAGATTCTTCAAAAGCTCTTGAGTGTGTTTATGGGTCATGTTACACTTCGGGCTAGATACCATGGGAATATTGTAGGATACTTCTATCACAGTTTGATAATATTATATTCTAACAACAAAGGCGCATTGGTTGTATATTCTTGAACTATGGAGGAAATAAGCTCAACCAACCGTTATTGTACAGCCGCAATCATGGTTATCTTTGTAAGATGCTTACAGAATGGCTTACTAAACAACATGGAGCAAACATAAATACTTCCAGTCTCGTTTCGATTGCATCAGTTTGAATGGCGGAAAAACAAGACAACTTATTTAAAAATTATAAAGGGAAACTTTAAATATTCGAGTTAACACACAAATAACTAATATATCGTGTGATAAATTGCATCAGATAAATGACGATTAGATATAGCTTTTGTATACTTAGCCTAAACATGAATGAGGCTCTGTTTCAAAGACTAGTGAAATAATGACATGACCTTTAATCATTGAAGCTTGAAAGTCAGTGCACTATTTTATTGAATAGAATAATGTTAACTACTGCGCGGGACTACCCAAGCTCAATACACAAAATTCAACAAACTTTCACTGAACGCTCAACAACAGTTTCAATATTAAAGGTAAACAGATTATGCTAAGAAAAGTATAATCACATTTGGAAAATTAATTCACAAAAATGACATAATTCAGCTTGATGTTGGAAAGCTTTGGTGGCTTTCCTTGCGATTCTTATCGTCAATAGTGGTGGTACGCTATGGCACTTGTGCCAACAGTGGGACGCTATGACGCTTGCGTACACGTAGGCACAGGTTTGAAACTGGCACTGAATAACGTTTTAGATACAGTCGCGTCAACATTCGGTGACGCCCTTGGTACGTGAAATAAATTAACCTGTGCATATTTCATTGTGTCCCAATAAATGATGGGAAACCACCTGTCGGGATATCTCCAATGGATTTGTCTTTAATGAATAATTAGTTCACAAGTTGACAAGGGAAATACTATTAAGTCCCCTATTACTTGAAGACAGTTTGTTTCGCTTTCTATCTCAATATTCCCGCCCGCATGACACTAATTCCTCATTCATGAATAAAGATTAGAGGGGGCTCTTGTCAAGAATGACATTCAAATGGGGTGGTATAGGATACAAGAAAATATATTATTTATTGCAATACCAAGTTAGTACAGTTTCTTATTTTAGGTTTGGTATTATATTTCCATATATAGGATATCTCTTCCCTCGTTGGGTTGTTAATATAAGATATTCGTATATTATGTATTTGTATCAGCTGGAATCAGTCTTTAAAATGTAGGATATTACAAACAGAATATTCTGTATACTATTATACCTAAACATAATGCCATATTGTATATTTTTCTTATCGAGTTGTTGATAGATGATATTCTATTAAATAGGCCTAGTATTAGATTTTCTATAAAACATCCCAACGATGCTTGAGTATTTCTGATTGAAAACAAAACCATATTACTGAAGTCACGTATATGTCTTTATGTATATCCAAATTAAATAAATATATACAATTTTCTGCACTTATAATACTAAGAAAAACTGATTTTTATTTATAGTTTTATAAGTGCTAATTGAGAAGTAACTCAGGATTTATCATAATATCCCTCTAGGTATATATCTTACAAAGGGCCTTAATGGTGACCAAAAAGGATCACATTTGTTCTTTTAAGCTTCTAGATCAGGACAAGAAAGGTGTGCTTAAGTGAATGTCGTGTCCGTGCATACACAATCACATCATTTACCCTGTGCACGCTCCAACGGAAACAGGCGATATGAGAAAGTAAACGATGAAAGGTCACCCTGTAGCTATGGCAACGCCATTTTAGTTTTATAGAGCATTGTGTCAATGAGTAAAAGGCCAATAAAGGGGGCAGGGCGTAATGGGGCGATATGTGCATTAACTCCTTGCCATTCATTAGCACGGAATAGGATGGACGACACCAGACTGATTATTAATCTTTCTGGATTTCGGCATCACAACAAAATATTCAATAGTCTGTAAGTCTGTAACCTTAAACATATCTTCAATAATGTTTATTCTTCCATTAGATCATATTCAAAGTACTCTTCAAACATTCATTCGTCCTTCCCATCCTATACTAGCCTCCCCCCCCCAAAAAAAAAAAAACCCCCAAAAACAACAACAACAACACTGAGTTGCGCAGATTCCGAGTTAACAGTACATTTTCAACCCGGTCCTCCTCATTTTTCTAAGCAAACAAATTACTAAGAAAAACGTTCTGCTTAGGCTGGCTGATTGTCTTTTCATTCAATGTTATCCCTCCCTCCCCTCCCCCTCTTTCTTGTCTCATTCAATGTTATTCCTCCCTCCCCTCCCCCTCTTTCTTGTCTCATTCAATGTTATCCCTCCCTCCCCTCCCCCTCTTTCTTGTCCCACTCTTCTTTTCAGACCTGGTCTCATTAACTCTTTATACCACGAGGGCCTACTCATTCCCGTCCTCAACTCCTTCCGCCCACTCTCACTATCCAATGCATCCATCAAGTTTCATCTTTCTCAAGTCTTATCACAATCGACGATTCTTTATTCTTATCTTAAAGTCTTCCCATTGTGGCTGCCACAGTTTCTTATCTGTCACTGCTCTAAATTAATATATAAAACCAATTCACATATGGTGTCATTTAATACACTTTGGAAGTTAGGAATTAGTTGGAGCTTTTAGAATTAATGCATAAATCACAACCCGAATCTTTCTTTTCAATTCAATTTCAGAAAACAACATGATTTTTAGTAACCAAAAACCGACAATACTGTTATTATTGCATGAAATCCGAGACTAGATTCGTGCATTTTGGGCGAAAAAATGTCTACGAGAAACAAAGAACTATAATGAAGTGTTAATATGCACTTCTTGTTTGTTGAATTTGTCTCGATCGCTGTGTTATAAACTTTAAACAGTGAAGAAAATCGTCAAGAAATTTATCCAATAATACTCAGACTTATTTTACATGAACACTATATTGGGTTAAAACTGAATTGGAAACAAATCTTAATATTGCTCTCATTTGGTTTTCTCTTTAACGGGTCGAAGTGAAAGGAACGATACACGAAATAGCAGTAGTTTTAATTTCAACAGTAGTCAGAAAGAGTGAAGAGTTGACTTAACCTGCTTTTACTATGAAGATGTGTTGCCCGTCGCAAGAGACAAAATACGATAGTCATAAAATTGACTCTAAGTGCTCCATTTCTAACAAACCGGACAAACTAAGAATAAGAGCAGACCGGAGAGATCACTTACCCCTCAGGGAGGTACGTCCACGCATGAAACAGTCGATTGTTATCATATTCTTCATGCAACAGTCGTCTCAACCAAAGTAGTTTTTTATTGAAAATGACGTAAGGCAGATTTAGGTTGGGCGGACCACAAGTTGATGGCAATATGTTTGATTGAACTGGTTTTATGATTTCAATAATCGTATTTTACAAAGAAGTTTATTTGTCATTTTGAATTAAGTATTTACGATAAGTAGGTTGGCTTGAACATGGATGGATGATGGGAGAGCAGACAATATAAAATGTCACACAATGCATTGATGTTGCCGCCCGGCACAACAACTTAACGACGTACGTAAAGAAAAGGGTAATGGACAAATTGTTGCCCACCAGTGCTGTTAATAAATAGCACACTATACAACTCAATGACAGTCATTTATTGCAGAGCAGCTAGATTCAATTTTACCACGCATCCTCCGAGACTGAAAGTATAAAAGAAAAGTTTAATTACGAAGTGTCGAACACTATTTGATTCATGCCCCTGCTGGTCATTGATTGGTGCCTTTTGAAGAGTTTTTAACTTTCCTCATAGAGGTACCCCTCCGGTAAAACTACTCTGCCCCTAACATTGAAGTATCATACCTGTAAATTTACAAAATAATCTGATTCTGCCAACAAGAATAATGACTAAAAACTCAGTATACATTTTGAAAAATTCTATTGCAGTATAATTTTTCAAAATGTTTATCAGTCGTGATCATTATAAAAGTCTGTTGTGAAATGAGCACAAATCATTAGTCTAAAAATCTTATCATTTTGGGGTGATTTAATTTTCAATGAATAGGAATTTTATGTATTAGGTCAATAAGTACACTCTGACAACTATGTTTTTTTTGTTTTACATCATTGTTATTCCTTTCCCTTGGTTTAATTTGGAGATGTTCCTTGAAACAAACCAGTAAGTGAAACATGAGTAAATTGTCCTTACACCGATCCAAAGTTACATTTTCATTCTTTCCATGCATGAAGATCAAAGAGTACGTTTGTAGTATTTCTTGATTTCCTTTGAGCCTGATGATACCATTGATCTATAATCTCACCATGCTCTGTCAAACAGACCAGTTTGCTGTAGATTATGCAAACAGATCAAGCTATACGTGCACCAACGTCAATTATTAAGCTTTCATGAAAACACTCAAATGAACGAGTTTGTTGTGACGTTTTGCCGATAGGGTTTCATTTCGATTGTTACAGGTCGCGACAAGTTTAACCTAGAGTATCTAAAACAGAGCACTCCGCACGATTTGTCAGTCAAGCCTCGTTTTGATGTAAGGGATACTGACGTGAAAGCGAGGCTTGGCTTTGTTATTCCGGTTACCATTCTCAATCCTATTCAATCAATCACACTTTGGATGTCACGGCATTGGTTTTCAACTGAATATCTCTGCAAACTAAAAGGGTAAATACTGGATTTTAATGTGTTATTTCTTCTTTACGGGGGACTGGTCTATCCCCGGCCTCTTCGTTCCTTTGACATTAGATACAGACTAGAAGCCACTCATGTGTACCCACCCGATATGTCAGGATTCAGTGATATGACGTCATCCCCAGTAGAGTGATGTCCGCTGCATCCATCTAGACGTGTGAGCCGTCTCTCCAGTGATGTTGACGATGGGATAGGAGGCGAGGTGTACGAGCATTGCTTATTATTTGCGATTAGTCAAACCACGCTCAAGATGTTGTCTAAAATGGGACCTCTTATATCTTATCAAACGTCTTAAGGAGATTGTATACGTGCTGTACTGATCAGTCAGGTATGTGTTTAGAATTATCCTTGGACCCACATAATGTACAAGTAGATAACAAAGTCATGCTCAAAATATATTAAGTGAGACGAGTGTGTTAATGGCTTAACTACTGATTCGATAACATCGGCTTCGCTGAGTATAACATCAAAGTGTTTTCATCTAAAATTTAAATGTGATTTTCTTGAATGTGTTTCGACGGCTGTTTCCGGTATACAACATAATTTCAGTTTGTAGTTGGTTTTGCAATGCATTATTAATGCTTCTGAGATACTTAAATGACATTCTGTTAATTAAGAGATCGTGTATTTGAGAGCAACCTATATACTTCGTCGTGATATATTACAGTGCCTGAGCTTCAAACTCAATAGAAGTGATTCATATCAAATAATAATTATTGAAAAGGTAAATATTTGAATGTATAAATGTTCCTCTGTGGTCGTTTCTTATTAGCACATATGTTATTCAACATCTATAAAGCTATATTCTTCCATGTGAAATTTTTTGTGTGTATTTGCTAACAATGTTCTCGACTATAACAATTTCGGTGGCTCAAAATATTTTCTGTATGGGAGAACCATTTTTTTTTATGAGATATGATTATGAAAATGATTATTTACAAACGAATCAAAAATGACATCCAACAAGATTCGACACAAATGTTCTGTTTAAACGTGTCCGTTGTCACTGCGGGCGAACATTAATCCCATCCCTTTATACATCCATAAACAATCACCAGACACTCAACCAGCAGTAAATCTAGCAGAAATTTTACCATTTTTATCCGCCGTAAAGCGAGGGGTGTCAACCCTAAATTAAAAATCAAGAAGGCTTTTTTAATAGATGATTGATGTCGGTTATGAAAAAATGGAATTGGGAATCGGCTGAGTAGACTGTCGTCATGCCCTTCACTTATGGCGAGACAGTTAGACCATTACTCATCCATGTACATTGCATATCACTGCAGGACATTGCATTAACAGTTTGCAATTTAAGACACGTTGTAGTTTGTGAATATTCGTTTTCTATGAGCAGAGGGGACTTCTAGAAGTAACGATGATGGACATTTCCTAGGTCGGAGTATCATATTCCCTCATGGACCCAAGTGGTTTCTATGCCAGAGTAATTGGTCATCACACTTCAAAATAATATATAAGTATTGGATGCACATGAGTGCATTGTTGCAGAATACAACCATAAGAGGGGATATATAGACTAGTTCCATTCCACTCGGCTTCGCTTCGTGAAATGGAAAAGCCATACTTCACAGAGTAATTATATTATACGATCATACGAACAAAACGCTGTCTATATTGATGAGTTCTCAAACAAAGAATTCTGTTCATAAAAAAAGTCGCAGTTTAAACAAACAAATATACACTATATCTAAAAAGAACATTATAAAACATCGAGGGCAAATCCACTTTGACACCAACCTTGTCATCGTTGACACGACCTTGCCTCGTTTGGATAAACGGGCAGGGAACGATTGTTATGGAAACGACGTTACACGGCGTGTGAAGCATCCTATAGTATATCCATGTAGCATGTATGACTCCTATTTTAAATGTGGGGCGTTGCAGCTGTAAATGACGAGCATCTGTGTTGGGGTATTATCACTTACCCTGTTGTCTTTCATGTTGTATGTAATGCCCGAAATCGCCCAATCGAAACTTGAGTTTATTCCAAATAATGGTTAAACTTGCATTATTGACCAATCGTTTTTGACCAAAGAGTCATTGCTAACGCCCTTGGCTAAGCCACGCCTTCAAAATCAATCGCACTAGTTTGTGATAGTAATAGAAAAGGTATACTTATTTATAGCTAGAAAATGGCCCACCTGCATGTGTTTCCGTCATGCTCCATCTTCCATTATAATATAAAGGCCATACTCGCTGATTAACAACTGTTGATTTTAATAACTAGGTCACTGACAGAGTTGCTTGTCCTTTCATGTGCTGAAATTATCATATTAATTGCAGTGTGTACTATCCCAATGGCTTTAGTATTTACTTATTGCGTTAAATTGGTATGGCAATCGGAAGTCGTTCAGTTCAACAGTTGAATTATGTGCGCTGCTTTGTTTATTTTAAGGAACTTAATACAATAACTCTTTACTATTCTCACATAATAAAAGTACATGGGATTGGTCAAATAATGTATAGCATCACTGTAAAAATAACTGCTTTTAAATTTTTGCGTAGCCTACATAGTAGACAGTGAGCGGCGTACGGTCTCATGTCATCAGTATTGATACTCCAAAATAGCATTCGGTTTGCACAAAACGTCTGGATGATTGGCAATGCAAAATTGCTGGACGAAATCGTTCTCGATTGAACAACAGCAAAATAGCATGACCTCACAATATTCATTTCGCAGTAGGCGTACACTGATGATGTTCTTTTATGTGTATATTTGGTTTGCAGTAAACACCATATATATATACTTGCAAGGTAGATTTTGTTCTTTGTTAACTGGTCTTGCTATTTGTTCTACTGCCGCGGAGTAGATTATTCTTTCAGATACAGTCTTATTATTGTTTTTATACAAGTTGTATTCCTACAAATAGTTTTATTTGGTCCATTTCCTGACCTTAAACCATGCGGCTTTATTAATCTAGATCTAGCCAAGACCATTTTATTCTCGATTATGATTCATAGCATGCTTAAGATTATCGATCGAACACACTTGGCGTTCTTACGACATGGGAGTAGGGAACTCTCAAGCTTGCCACACACAGACTTCACACACGTTTAAAGGTACTGCCTGGAGCATAATACATGTATTACAATCACGGTGCTTGTAATTGTATGTCTTCTTCACTAGTCTTTATTATGGATTGTGTCATTATCACTAGACTAGCCGGGGGGATTTAAACATGAAAGTCTGTCAGCTGTCTGAAACACTTGTATTTTATGCCGACATGCAAGGAATCTTTTGTAACAGATTGTTCAGTTAAAAACAGTGTTAAAAAAAGCATTAGACCGTAAAGTGGACGGATGAACCGTGCAGGAGAGACAGTGTTAAGAATACGATTGAACGGAAACGGTGAGTCAGTAGGCAGGTTGAATGTTTATACTGCATGTTGTGTGATTTAATGATTGTTTTGTTTGGAGGGCCAAATGCTTCATTGTACAACGAAGCAGTGAAGGGGCACCATTTGGAAACCATTTTGTACATATATATAACATGAACGTCATGCGTTTGCAACGAATCCGTCTCTCGTGTTTATACAAAATGGTTGCATTGGACAACACTGTTGTTGGGTTTCTTGTTCACAACTATACACTTTAGTGTTCAACGAAGATGCACCTTTTTCAGTCAATATATTCTTTGAGCTGATCTGAAGCACGAACGGCCGATTGTCTTTTGTTTAAACCATTCCAGTTAATAACTTCAAGTTGTCAATTACCCTTTCAGGAAATATTTAATTTAACTTTCAGTATATCAAAACTCATAATGTGAATTAAATTGTACATATGTTTAAATTGTTAACCAGTGGATTATCCAGCGGAGGGGGGCGGGGGAGGGCAGCCTCCACACTCCGATGATAGAACCCGTACACCCCCAGTAATTATAATCAAATCAGTTTCATTATTTTGATACTACGAAATCTGAATGAAACTATAGAGGTAATTTTTAAGTAACACATTAACAAATTAAAATAGTTTCTCTTAAACTATTTGAACTTTATACGAGAAGACGTGTATATTCTGGTAGGATATACGTAAGCATCACGTCATTAGATCACGTGAACGATTTCGTAGAAGAGGAACCGACCCATTTAGCAAAGTGGGATGCATTTTGTGACGTCCTTGGTTTGAGATTGCAAGAGTTAAGCGTAGCATGTCTGAACATGCCCACGCATTCTGCCAAGAATGGTTTGCCATATACGATGATTGGGCGTGAAATAAAATGGGAATCGCAATTGAAACTGCTTGACATGCTGCACTCGTTCAGTTCTGTATCATCGCCGGTAGGCTTTAGTGCAAGCGTGCACTGACTCGCCAATACCGGTATATATCTTTATTCATGTCAGCACGTAGACACTTTCTAAACATACAAGTAATTTAAACAGTATAAAGGAGTCTTCTGGTGCCAAGATGGGCCTCATTCATTGCTACAAGATTACAAAGTGATGAAACATGGTGTATTTTTTGTTTTGTTTCCAGTGAGCCGTAAAGAGACCGTGCCTTTCAGCTTGTTGGATCGGTTAAAAGAGTGCCTCAATCATGCCTGGTTTAATAGATCGTCACACCCGGGCACCTTTACCCCTTCAAGCAACACGGGTATCGACCTGCCTCAATGGACTCTCCCTTGGTCTTACATCCTCCATTACCTACTTCAATGATGAAGATCACGTCGTAGAGGGCATTTTCTGTATCGCCTTAGACGAGAAAACGTCCGTAACGGGATTTGAAGCACGTATGTCACAGGGGAGGAATATTAGCGTGCACGTGAAGGATCGCAGCGAGGTTGAACATTACGATGAAATATTAACTGGTTCCCCTTCTACATCCCGTCATAATGGTAGTCAACACACCTACATACCACCGGGGAAATTTGCCCTGACAGAGTACGACAGCACCCGTGTATTCTGCGCTAACCTCGGCACCATCAGACCCCATGGAACAGTCACTATACTCATGTGTATATCATCACTTCTTAATACAGGTAAATTAGGAGAAGTTATCGTCAAGTTGCCCAATATATTCACCCCTCGTTATGTTAAGGAGCTCGTGCCTTCAGAAGGAAAAGATTCCCATTCCTCACGTCAGAAACAGGCCAAGCCTTGCCTAGCAATAGCCCAGCATCAATTCCTCCTGAAATCACTGATTTTACTTGCTGAGGAAGTCAGTGAAACCTCCAAAGAATACGACTTTGAATTTCAACTGGAGGTCAAAGCCCCCGCTCTCCTTGCTGGTGTTTCATCATACACGCATGCCATCCGAGTCGACGCCGATCCGTACGCCGACAATGCTTCGGATGTTTTCGTTACTCTAGCCGAACCCCACCAGATGGATCGTGACCTCGAGGTCATAGTTCACCCACCGAAACCCCACGTGCCAGTCGTTATCCTGGAACACGGGGACATGAGTCCTGCCGAGTACGAGAACTTCGTCAAAGTGGAGCAGGAATACTTCCGAACTGGGGAGAGTACAGAGAGTGATCAGCGTAGAGACTTGTTGAATAGAATGCATAAAGATATCATGCATAATGCGGTATCAATGTTGAACTACTGCCCTGATTATGAAAGCTTAACCCGTCAGATGATACACTATCGTTACGATATACAAGGTGAATACATCTTCATGATAGATCGTAGTGGTAGCATGAGTGGGGAATACATCGCTAATGCCCGAGAGACCCTCATGATGTTTTTGAAAAGTCTACCCATCTGCTGTCATTTCAACATCGTGGGTTTTGGCTCGTCCTTCAAACCGCTCTTTGAGTGCAGTCGAGCCTACACACAATCTAATATCAGAGAAGCAAGTGGTTATGTTAAGAAGATGCGAGCTGACATGGGTGGTACCAGTTTACTAGCGCCACTTCTTTGGATCTATCAGCAACCCGTTACGCGTGGCTGGCCACGACAGTTGTTTGTCCTGACCGATGGAGGCGTCAATAACACCGGGGATATACTGGATCTGGTGAGGAGCCACAACAGACAAACCAGGTATTCTGTCATTAGTCTTGATAAATAATAGCATCGATTTATAGTCAGTAAACAAAGAATCAGAATGAAATGAAGGCCAAGTTGGGAGAATACAACTGATAAACATGGCGGGCTTTGGTTCATGGTGGGATCCGAACTAGGCAAGCCTTGCTACCATGTGCAGCGCGTTGTATCAATACCTCTCTTCACTGATTGAGCAAGGCATTTTGGGGGGAAATTGCGTGGTGAGATCATACACCACTGGGAACGAGGTTGGAACTACGCGGTTTTAACCTATAGGCCCTCCTGAGCACGTGTATCTTTGGATAAGGGAAACATTATTATTGTCATGAGCTACAAGTCCAGTTCTAATATCGTGTTTTGTCCACAGAATCCATACATTTGGCGTCGGTGAGAATGTCTCCAAACGTTTGGTGAAAGGAATGGCACGTGCCGGTAGAGGGCGGGCTGAATTCATTTCCATAGGTGACCGTATGCAAACAAAGGTTAGTACTGGAGACACCATACATCGTGTATAGCACCAAGCTTGTTATGGCAGGCACAACACGTTCATGTTATTGATTTTCTGAAGTACAGTCACATCATTTTAAAACAAAGATTTTTTAATAATCCCCAATGTAGATGTTGCAGCAACTGCTGCTAATGACAGAATTCGAATTGACCTCTTGTCACTTGGTGGTCTAGTGGTAAGACATCTGCTTCAGATTGATGTGGTCGTTGGTTCGAATCTAAGCCAAGTAGCATACCTGGGGATGTTTTTCACCCACAGGAACTTTGAATATCTTGGTGTAGGGTTCACATGATTGAATAGAAATACTCTCAAGCTGAAATTTATGTTTATACCTTTAAATCATGGAGGAAGGTATCAAGCTTGAAGCCTTGAGTCTTACTGTGCTTTGTTCATATCTTGTTTGACAGTTATGTCCTTATCCAGAGAGTACACGTCTGTCCGATCAGGGTGGATATAAAAATGACACCACTTGAAACAGTCGTAGACCAGACTTTCAGGGAAACTATCGGTCACGGTGGTAGTCTCCCTACGACTGTTGCACTACTACTGTCAATCAATGTTATTATCCGAGATAGCGGATTATACAAATTAAGATTGTCATAAAATTATTTCATGGATCTTTGCATACATCAGGGATGTAAAAAGTCAAACCATTTAGATTATACAATTGACCAATCAAAAGACTCGAATGATTAAGTGTTTACGGCGAAGCATCCCAAATATAGATTTTGTCGTCTCGTGTTTCATTTTGCAAAACTAACACTCAGACCGTAGAAACACGGAGCCATGGTCGATTGATGGCCACACCCGGGTACATGTAGGCACCGTTAAACAACTTGAACGAAATAACGATAACCCCTTGTCATTTAAGAAAGATTGCCCGAAGCTATAATATTCAGTTTGAAAAATAAGATCTCGTATATAATTTCACCTTTATTTTCATTTTTTCTCCAGGCTATTTTAAAACTGTTTTCAGATTGTGTTTTTACGTGCGTCGCCGCTAGACAAAAACCTACCTTTTTAATTTGTCAACTGTTTTTTATTAAATAAAGATTTGATATAAACTCATGGCTAGTGTCTTGAATAAACATTAATACCCCGAAGAAAAAACCATTCCGTCGTAAAACACACAGAGAAATATAAGCGTCGCTCAAACAATGTTCTGAACGCGAGGAAGGAGTGTCCACTATAAAATACATCCCGTACTTCAAGTACATACTGAACACTTGACAACAAAACAACCTCATAACAGACAACCTTGGCATTTCAAGACTTCGTCTACCTCATACTGACGTCATCCGTGTTTTACTTCCTTTGTTTTTCCGTTGAATTGTTTAAAATGTGCACTTATCAAATTAAAGGGCGAGATGTTTTTACGGTGAAGTCAGGCATGGCAAACCACTTTGAATTGACGATGATTGGATATAAAAGCTGACTTAAACTGCTGACTTAAACTGCATAGCTCTTTCCAGCACTATAGAATAGTAATTGGTGGAAAGACACAACATGAAAAGGTTTCTATGAAAATGCCGATAATAACTCCCTCTGGAAAACGCTCTGTTTGAGAACACCTAATGCACGGGATGTTATCATTCATTGACGTCCGACTCTTTGTGTTCTGATCACCCTCATATATCAATGTAATGTGATTTGGAAGTCAGTTCGGAGCAAAGTGCCGCCACTATTATTTATCGATCGATAATTTTTGTTAAGAGATTATGAAAGAAATCATGTTGGATGATAAATGGTACAATTACAATTTCATATTCAATTACGCTCTTTAAGATTTCTACACAGCAAAAACTGGAGTGTCAAATTGATTCTCTTTATAAGTATATTATGTGGCGACACCGACAAGGTGTTATAGTTTTATCCACGATATAGTAAGGGGGATAATTAACACCTTGTCAGTGTTGTTTGCATATATGGATACCGGAAAGAATCAAGTTAACACCGTACACAGTTTATGCAGTGTGTTGTTTCACATGCTATCATGCTATTAGGATTTCATAATCATTATATGCCAGGAAGGAGCAAGGAACAAAAACCATCTCTCATATGTTGTGAAGCGTCTTGTAGACAGAAATAAACCTTATGCTGATTTAATCATTAGGTTGTCCTATATGCATCACGCCTTCATTTCCATCCAACATCGAACATCCCCGCAGTGAGTTTATTAAATCAACTTTAAAAAAGACATATACAGCGGACCTGTTAGAACTTATTATAATGAGATTTTTTCTCAGATGGTTCAGAATCCCTGTGAGGTTAAGGTGTGTGTCCAGGGGGGTTTCTCGTGAAAACGAAGAACTATTAAACCTAAAGTCAGAAATCAGTTTAAACAAATTTTCCTCGACCCTCCTACTGCCCTAAGATGCGAGGATTGAAGCAACTACGTCTCCAATCAGGAGTTGTTTTCTTAGCCGTGTCTCTCTGAGGACACAGCTCCATTAAGTTGTCCGACTAGATGGCGAGAAGGTGAAATGAACTCTTTTTGATTTAGCTATTCTAGATGATAATGTGTGTTGGATGAACCCAAGGGTAAAACTTGGACGGTGATTGATGTCAGAGTTAAGCCGGCTTTACTGACGGGAATTTATCAGGCCGGATACCTGACGTGTCATGGCACCGCGATGTGGTTTTACTTTCTATGAAAATTATCCACTTTTACATCAGGGAAAATGGAGAAAACATGTTTTTTTGAAAACATGATCTCAGCACTTGCATTAAAACATAAATTCTACCAACATTTTCCTTATTCATTCTTTTACCACAACAACAATAACAAAATGCTTCTAAGATGGTGTGAGTTTACAAGTAAACGTTTAGACTATTTGTAATTATATGAGGGAAATAATCGCGTTTGAATTTGGACTGGCCAGAGCAATGATTTCATTTTTGAATATTTCAATAATTAAAAGTGGCCGAAAGATTTTCCTAGTCGTAAAGATAAGTATTTCTACTTTGTTGTGTGTATAATTTGTACAATTTTTACAAATCTTTTTTTATGAGAATGCTCGAAAATGTGACCTTCCATTTTATAGACAAAAAAATCTAACTGAGTTTGAATTTAAATTTTAGATATTTTTACTTGATATTTCTTTCTCAAAGATTGAAGATTTAAATTGTTATATATAAATAATAATATGTAGGCCCTATACATAAACGTAACTGTTTAATAAATAATATTCCAATAAAATTTATGCGAACACAATTATACGTCTCAAGAAAGAATTTATGGTGACCAGACTTTTAAAAAAGCCATCGAATGTCTAGAACGAGTGACTTTGCAGAACTCGCTCATTTATTGAACATTACATTCAATCCGAAGGTCCCATTGGAATTTCCTTCATGTAACAAAACAACATAACCTCTGCGTATAGCCCGTACTGAGTGTGATCGAGCGGTAATAGCAATTATATATTGATAAATCATGCAGAAGAAATCGATACGGTTGAGTAGCTCAGATGCGTGTGATGAATAATTTACAAGTTTGCTTATAATACAGCATATCATTTATCATTGTTATGGACTATTTATTTTGCATTTGTAGATAGAGGACTGGGTTAAGATTAAAATCTTCTAATCATTTTGTAAAAAAGGGATCAGGTTTTCGGGCAAAAAGTTAAAAAAACAGTATAAATTTAAGACGATGTGGAAATATTATTTCTTGATCACAGAATGAATTCAAAATGTATCCTAGTTTATATCACTTAAGTATAATTAGTATTTACTTTATGCTAATTATTATGAATAACCGTCTGTTGCAATCTTTTTCACAGTTAGAAAAAATACATTTATTCAAAAAAATATTCCGGGCGCTATGTTCGTTAATTCTTAAATGAGAGAAATATTCTACCGACGTGATTTGTAAATGCTCTGGTTTATAACCATCGTATGATTTTATTATTCTTCATTGATAAGACACGTGATTCCACTGACGTGAGATGAAGATGAAGCAAACAATAATTATTCTGTCTCTTCGGTTGTTTTTCCTCGTATCCCAGGGTCCGTTGACAGAGCTTTCGCCAGGGTAGTGCCTCTGAGGCTCTACGGTAACACAAACTAACACTGCAAGATTTTAAGTCGACTTAAATTGACATTTTCAAGCTAACGAGCTTTTGTTAGAAAGGTCTCCATAGTAAACGAAGCATGAATTTGTTTTCCGGATATTCCATCTTTTATATTACTCTTTGTATTGTTGTATTGAATTCTTTTTGATGAATCTTGTTATTATTTTCTACTTCACTTCTTGTTCGATCATTTTTTCTGAATGCCTTTGCATCGTTGATGAAATCTCAGCAATTCATTACAGTATTATGTTACTATGGTTATTCCCACATTGTGCAAACTTGCATATTAAGAATAATAAATATTTCATTTTTAGATTTGATGCTGGAATATGTAATGTTCTTCCCCTTCTTAAACTGTATGTACTAAAGATATGGTTTCAGTTACAGTGGCGTGTATTCAGGGAGGGGGTTGAGGTTCAGAGCCCCCCCCCCCCCGCCCTCCCCTTTCCCGGATAAAATCGACAAAATGACACAAAAAGACCCCAAATATGTCTTTGCCCAAACCCCCGCCCCCCTAAATAATTTTAGTCAAGTCAATGCAAATAATCCACAGACAGTGTCGAGAATTACTTGTAGTTTGGTCTTAATAAATGTAGTACAAGAAAACTTGTTGTTGTTAACATTTAAGTTGAGCATTGATCATATATATAAGTCGTTTTCCAGTTAAGCGGAAGCTTTACTTTCTAATGATGAACATAACCTTGTTGATGCTTATCGTTGACATTGTCTGCGTTAGAACAAAATACTTGTCTATTTGGGGAATAATATAAATGTTTTTCGTGACCTTTAGGTTCTGAACACTCTAAAGTACGCCCTTCAGCCCTGCATCAGTGACATTCGTCTGGAATGGTGTCTACCCTTTGGAGTTGAGGTACTTCAAACCCCATCCGTCCATCCTCCAATGTTCCAGGGTGAACCGCTGGTTGTCTACGGTCTGCTGTGCGATACGGTCCGTATGCACAGCAGCCTAGCATCGGTGCTCCTCAAGACGGCTCGGCGTAATCCATTCACGGAGAAGGCGTTATCAAGAGGCTCAAGTAATGAGAAAGCTGAGGAGGATGCATCTTCACCTACAAGACCTAAGTCACCTGTGAAGATTAACAGTCAAGACACAGGTATTGCAGCATCATGTCTTAACATAACAAACATTAACTGCTTGTTTACCTTACCCGCAATGCCTTGAATTGGACGAGTAAGCATATACCCTCCGAGGCTGCACCGGGTTTATCTGTTGCACACTGCGCCAAATTGTATACTCCGATCGAGAATCTAAATGTATATTGACTTTATCACCTTGGACCCCATCCACAAATGCAGCCGAATAATGCCTTAGGCGTGAAGCGTTTCTGGAATTCCAAAAATAGAACCAAATATGAAAACCATAATTACCACATGAACTACGCACAATTCATTTAATTTCAGTGCTTAATTACACCCCAGGTACTGGTATAGTGCAGTTTCACGATCTTCTACTAGGAGGGCTATGAATATTGCAAAAATATATTTCATGTTCCTTTAAAAAGTGATAAGACTTTGTTCCAACTGAAGATTTGTGCCTCATAACCTAATGTTACTTTGGTGTATTATTGTTTTAGATGAGACCCTACAAGACGATCACGATGGCCTCCCACCGAAAAGTCAATCCAATGGATTGACACATGCCACGCCCCCAATGGTGGATGATATTGAGTTACCACCTCCATCTTCCGTTGAGAACAGCCCAAGAAGACGGAAACTCTCCAATGTTGGTCAAACGGTGAGCCCCTCCCCCCCCCCTTCACAACCCGCCCCTCACCCTCCAAGTCCTATTCAAGTTGGACTGAACGCATTGTTAAACTGTGGCGTCTATTTGGCAAACTTACTTTTAAAATCCTGTTCTTACTCATTTCCAACTCTTTGTAAAAAAGTAAGAAACTAAATCTTACAAGCTTAGGTTCGATTTATGACCATGGGTTATCGTTATACACAGCAATCAAAATACAGAGAACGGCGTTATACAGAGAATGTACAGCGAGTGGCGTTGTACAGAACAGAGTGCGTTATGCAGATAGAGTGCGTTATACTATGCCGATGTGCAAAGAGATAGTGGCGTATTGTTAGCAATCTGCCCAAGACTGGCTATTAACCACAAATTTTAAAGTTAAATATCTCAATTTTTCCTTATTTAAGGCACAAAAACGATACCTTGAACTTGCCGCAAAACGAAACAGGGCAGTATCGGTCCCTGATAATCGATTTGGAGGAGTGTCTGACCCAGTTGCTGTACATACAATCCTAACACGCCTCGAAGGAACAACAGAACGTCGACAGTCCGAATCACAACTTCACCCCTTGTCAGCCAGATCTCGTAAATTCACGCCAGTTTTGAGATCCGATGGTGGGAGTACAACGAGTTTTGACTTCGAGCCTTCCAGCCCGGCGTGGGATAACTTTATGGAGTCTGGTGATGGGGAGGAATTGTTCGATCGAGAAGTTCAAATGTCGTTGAACGACGCTGTGGTACTAGACGATGGTAAACTGGTAAGTTTAAATTATAGTTCCTATAAAGGTCATTGAGGCTTTTTGTATATTATTTTTAATCTAATGATTACGAAGACATTGAATTGAAAATTGTACATCTTTTAAAAATATTCAATTTATTTTAAACCATGACTCCGGTCCGACAATTCATAAAGCGTTATTGAAGATTTTGAATGGTGTTGATTTTATTTCAGGTTGACATGGCCACACGCACTAGCCAATGTAGTGTCATAGTATCTGGTCTTTTCTGCGGTCGTCCCATCAGTTGTGAGGTTCCATTTGATATCTCTACGTTAGTACGAGGTGAATGGGTTGGACCTTGCGGTGAAGAAGACGTCTGGGAGGAGACTATACATCAAATTGCTGCCAAGAGACTTCTGCAAGACTTCGACTCCTACTCAAGACGTCTCAGCTACGAGAATTGTAAGTTTTGACAAACACGAAACCCCTTCAAGCTGTAAAGCACATAGTACAAACAGTGACGTAACATGCTGTGGGAGGCAGGGGCGGAACCCTCCCCCCCCCCGCTCTCAGAACTCATGCCACGCCAAACCCCCTCCCCCAGTTACATATTTTTTTTTTAAAATGCACAAATGAATAGTTAGATACAACAAATGCACCTGCCTCACCCCAAATCATGCACAAATGAATAGTTAGATACAACAAATGCACCTGCCTCACCCCAAATCATGCACAAATGAATAGTTAGATACAACAAATGCACCTGCCTCACCCCAAATCATG
>JAUELU010000028.1:9118126-9134426 GCA_032357145.1 Evasterias troschelii | reverse complement strand
TTTTTCCACTAAACTTAAAAGATTTATATAGATCTTATTTCAAATAAGAGTGTGTTTATTTCTCTGTTTTGGGCACATTATGGAGGCTTGGTTTTTTCACCCCTCAAAACGCAAAAAAGCTCAGAGCTCCCGGGGGCTTCGCCCCCTGGACCCCCACCAGGGCTTCACCCCTGGACTCCAACCATTGTTACAGAAAATTTCCAGTAAATTTAGAAGATTTATATGGATTTGAATTCCTATAAAAGTTTTATATTTTTCACGTCACAGCACAGCACGCCAATGGCTCAGAGCTTCAGGGGGCTTCGCACCCTGAACCCCCACCGGGGCTTTACCCCTGGACCCCACCTAGGACACCGGCCCCTGGACCCCACCCATTTACCCTATAATACAAAATCCTGGTTGCACCGTTGTGCCCCCCGGTTTAAAAAATCCTGGATCCGCCCCTGGTGAGGGCGCCCTCGCAGAGCCCACTAGCGCACTATGAATATCTATGATGTTTTCCGTGTTTTCAGATAGTCCTTGCCACCTCGATATTTGCATGAAATGATTTGATAATGCCGGTGTCCTAGGGAAATCTGTCCCCCGGAGATTCTGTCCCCCAATGGGAAACTAACGTGGGCTGGAGAGGGATGATTCAAAAGAGGGAGCTATCAAAAGAAGTTTGTACACAGTTCTGCATATGGGGGGACAGAATCTCCGGGGGGACAGAATCTCCGTCCACACCGGCAGTTAATTCCCTTGCCCATTGTTCTCCATCAGCTTAGCATGATTCAATATCAGGCCTATTAATATGATAATATTATAGAAACATCTATCGAATGTTGCAACTCCGCGAGCTTTTCATCATAACGACCCAATTATTTTTGATATGTTTCAGTTTATGCTACTATGGACCAGATGTTTGAAAGGAGAAATGCCAGAAGGATCAGGGTACACCAAGATTGTCAAGGGTAATGAGATCGTCCTAAGCAAAACTGCAACTGTTGAAGAGGCGGGAGTGGGAGGGGCCACAAACTTCTTTGAGACGACTGTAAGAAACACGTTTTGTTTCTTTCGTATTTTGTACACTTAATTAACAAATATTATTGCTTTATTGAGCAAAAGTTGTTTATTTAGAATGTCTATCACTAGATTAATAAGCAGGACCCTCATCAAGAAAATGTTCAAAATGAATAACAGCATAGAAGCTTAGGATGATTCGTAAACTTGCTGTAAAACCTTAACCTTCTTTAATGGGAGGAGTTGGCTCTGTAAAGAGGCATTGCGTTTTGAACACCACGGTAAACTCTGCTCGTCTTCGGGAGAACAAAAGCAAACACAGACTCCGATTCAAGTGAACAAATACTATTTTAAACTACCGCTGATGTTACGGTGTTTTTAAAAAACTGTTTTAATGATGTTTCTTGATATCACAGGGTCGGGCTGGCGATGACACCCAGAATTTGGCAGATGAAATTGTATCTGAGCAACGAAAGAAATACGAGGCAAAGAGACAGGCTAAGAGAGATAAGGAAGCTGCAGCAGCCAAGAAAGCAGCCTTCGCCAAACGAGCAAACCAGTTTACCTAACTTAATCTCATGGCTGTAGTTAATGCGATCAAGACTTAGCCAACGCCAAGCCCTTATCTAAAAAAAACCTTATAATAATAACTACACGGCCATGTTGTTTCATTAGGCTAAGGCTAAAATACAATCAAGAAATCATGAGAATTCATCAACACGAAGGAGTTGCAACACTACACTGTTTTATTCAAGATCAGAGAAATCAGGAATTCTAAAAGTTTAGGATTTTAAAAATAACATCATAAGCCGTGTCGTAATTGGCGGCTACGGCTATCTTATCAACAGGCGCTTAACTTGTCCTTTAGCAACATCAGAAACCACGGTTGCAATCTCCAATTTCGATACACATTCAGTGATGTTAATTAAATTACTGCACGTCAGGCCACTACCATAGGTCCTTATGGTTTATTAGTAGTTAGCAACCAGTCTTATACGTCAAACTCAATCTTTAAGCCGCGCCCATAATGGTCTATTTACCAATCACAAACGTTGATAGCATAATCACGTGCAAGTATAAAGCAGAAGCACGTGTTAGTACACACGTGCGGGACCCTTATTCAAAACTTATTGCAAACAACAGTTTGACGCGTAACAATAACCAACAGATCATTTATTTTGAAAACCTAAAATCTTCATTACTTAAGTTGTAAATAATTAACTGCAATTATAGTAAGTTCCTTTTCTGACTATAAGAAAAAAAAAAAGTTTTATCACTACAATTACTTAATAATGAATGAATTCAAATTGATAAATCTAGCGATTGATATGTAGCTTTCTGTTTCGTTTCAAACACCACGTGTATTTATCTTGCAAACATTGGTCTATTTCATTTTCTAACCAGACACTAAGAGGAATAAAATGGGAAGAAACCAATCGTATTTCTAATGATATTTATTGGTAATTTCCAACATCTAAAATCTACTTTTTTGTCTATAGGTCTAACTTATATAATGGCATCCTTAGTTCCGACAGTTGCCGATCAAAGTTGATTTTTACCGATTCTTACTTGGGCATTTTCTTCAAACCGACAACGACTTCATCATCCAATGCTGACATGACAGTCACCTGTTGATATATCAAACACAAAAAAACAAATTATTAAAAGCTTTTACGTTAACATCACTTCAATATGTCTTTTTAAAAGGAGACTGAATAAGATTTTTATCTTTACTGCAAAGACAGCAACAGGCTATACAAGAAGAAGACACGAAATCGTAAACTAACCGTTATGTCATTCTCTGCCTCGAAGTGAGCTTGAATCTCAACCCCAAGCTCCCCCTCTGGCAAAGCAACATAGTTTTTGACAACGCCCTTGTTGTCCAAAAGATTGATGCTACCATCCCAAACACCGATCACCTTTTAGAAGAAAAAAAAACAAAAATAAAAAATGATATAATAGTTGTAATAGCAATATTGAAAAACATAAAATGTATGCTTTTATAAAATAAACTGTGTGTGTAATTAGCAGGCAAAAAACCATTGTAATATACTCAGGATGGATTCGAACCCATACCCCTACATTCATGATCCATAGAGACGACAGAAAACGAGACCCAGAGTGAACCTTTAAGATGGTGGTTTGTTTTCGTTTTAAAAATAATTGTTTGGGTAATTGTTTACCTGACAATCTGACATTTTTGAAATATTTGTTTTGTAATTGTTTGGCTTGTCCTTCGGTCTTCACCTGATAATCTTCAAGGTTTAGTTTTTAAAGTATTTATTTCGGTTGCTCTTACTTGATAATCTTCACGTTTGACATTGGGCACCATCATGGAGTGGCTGGAAGGGCAGATCACCTCATGTTTCTTCCCGGAGAAAATCCCAATACCAACCAGATGAACCTAAAACGATAAAATGAAGATAATTTTAAACAAAAAACACGCATTTGATAGGTTTAAATAATATTCTCATCTTGGTGGAAATGTTTATGTTCTGAATTGATTGTGGAAATCAGACTCAATGTTTCAGGAAGCATTATTTTTATCTACTTCGGGTGACAAGGATTCCAAGTGATCATCAACTAAAATCTTCGAGTCGCCATGATAGAGGTAAATGATTAAACACGAGCACAGGATTGGCCAACGAACGACCTCCATTTGACCTCTAGGCGAGGGAAACCTACTCAAATGACGTCATGTGCATAATAAAGAAAGGTCTATTGTGTTAAACTGTTGAATAGTTGAAGCAAATCCAAGTGAATCCATGAGCATTATAAGTATTATTGAACATTTCTTACTCGATTATGTTTTCGCAGAGAAGGGCAGGCCAACAACTTACAAGGTCACACGAACAATTGTTTCACTTCAGTTTTAGGGGTTTGTTTAATTACAAGGGCGTAAAAGAAAGCAAACAAAACAATTAAACTATAAATAAAGAATATTGTGCACATACCTTTGCGTGTCCGTGTTTCCCTGGTGCCGACGTAGCCATCTCAATGATTTTACAAGGCTGATCCTTCATCATCACGTACCCCCCTTTGCGCAGTGCCGAACACTGTAAAGGGAACGTCTTGGAGGCGCCTGCGTTCCCAACTTCAAAATCTTCAGAGATTTGGATCGTTTTCTCCTCACTCGTCGCCATCTTGCGACTAGCTTTAGTCTTCCTTGGCATCTTCAGATGCTCTGTATTGATGGGTCACAGTTTTAATACTTTTTGTTCCAAACGTTTTCAGCCAATTCCACTCGCGGTAACCCTACTGGACATATACCCAGTTACGGCATCACACGATTTACAGACTTTTTGAGATATTTTACAAGTCGCTGGCATGTAGTTGATTCCGATGTTTAAAATATTGGGAATACAATCTAAAACATGACTGTGCAGCGCCACAAATACAAGAACTGTTATCACACCGGCTTTATAAGTCTTCATATTAACCTGCGCAATTTATTGCACCACACGATTGTCAAGGAACTATGACATACTGTACATTGCACTTGATTGTGCAATGTCCCTCGTCTGCTTTATCACGCTATATGTATACTGCGGTTTTCACGCCCATCGCTAGCTCAGCGTAACTTTGTTTTAGTCTTATGATTTGCTTGTTGAACGGATATTACTAAGGAGAGGTCGTGCGTGGGTGCCTTTGGGGCAGTTTGAAAGGGAAATTTGAGAGGGAAAAAGAACCTTATTCAAGAATTTGCCGCAGTGGAATTTCCGGAGAACACGGGAAAAAAAACAATTTCGTTTTACGAAAACATACAACTAGGTAACTAGGTCTGCTTCTTCTTCGGCGCTGTCACTCCCCCCTTTTGTTTTGTTTGTTGGGTTTTATTCCTCTTCTTGATGGGATTACGTACATAAAAAGTATGTCCACTTTATACTGTAACTTGAAACTCTATATAAGTGATCTGTATTAAACCAAATAGTAGATTTTTAATATTTCAATAATTAATAACATTACTAAAACCATTCATCTGGTATGGCCGATAACCTTTCGTTTTAATGCATACAATATTAATTAAGGAACACAATTTGTTTGTTTGTTTTTGGCATTGCATGATCAAGTCAAAAGATTTTAACATACCAACAGTTTTGTGTACACAATGAAGCTATAAATTGGACAGAACCAGCAATCGCTTACGTTCACGTTATCGGTTTTGGAATCATAAAATTGAGGTCATTGTGTGTGACGTGTTGTACTGTTATCGTGACGTAATGAATAACTATGGCACAACAGCACAAAATACAAGTACGCTCTCAATTGCCCGAAGTCGTCACTTATTGTTAGTTTAATGTCTGATGGATAACAGACAATCTTAGATAATCTTTTGGTGGCATACTTCTACTCGAATGAATACCAGCCTCAAATGGATGACGGGTTACGTCAGGCGGCAGATAAATCAACGTATGAGACACTGAAGTTCCTGGACGCCATTTTACCACTCTTAATGAAAGAACTCATTATTGTGACACTTTGAAATGCAAGGTCACAGAAGACAAACCAGGTAAAATTCCCACGTAGTTGTGAAAATGCGCACCCTCTTCCGATCCCAAGGACAATGTATTTACCTAGAGAGTCTGCTGCCACCAAGTGTCCACGAAGTCTCACTTTTTAAATTGTTTAATTAATGCCATGCGTGATGTTGCGAGTGGTAAAATGGTCCACAAGTGTTTGTATGTTTTTATATACCAACTCTCGACCAGAAAATAACAATTACATGTATTCTCCTTAACGTAACATGGTTAGCAAACTATGGACAGCCGTCTGTGACAAGTATAAAAACTAAATCAATTTGGAAAACACCACCTTAACTGTGAAACACAAGGCAGTCAAATATGTTGCCAACCACTCATATAAATTATATGTTTACTTCGTTATACATGTACATGTACATGTATTTACTAATGGCTGCCCATCCATACAAAGGATATTTGTAAATATTTAACCGACTTGTTGTAACTGCCGACCTGACAAACAACCACAGGGCAGACTTTCAGTAATGACGTCCTCATAGTTATCTACCTAGCTTGTCATCGTTGCATCGAAGACTAAGGTACTAACTGTATAGTGTTGGCCTATTTGCATGTACATGTACCTGTAACATGCTACAGCCATTAGTCTTGCTCCCTTCTTGCAATAACTTCAACGAATATTTTCTGCATCATACAAGAAGGGAACCAGACTGTTATCCCACCCAGCCTCGGTTTGAGAACATTCAAGTGGATGAAACTTAAAATGGCTGCGAGAAGATAGGTTTTCAAAATGAATAGAGACGTCATACTTAAGCTGTCCAGTGATGAACATTTAGAACTAGTTGACCAAGAGTTAAAAAGTTGATGTTCAATTTTTGTAAATAATCTCATGTTTTTAACACAGATAATTTTGGAAATGGTCTAGAAAGCATGATATTAAAGAATATTCTATGGGTAAATCTATATACATTTAACATGTAAATGACCTACACGTCTCTAAATGCTATGAATAAATTTGTAATGAAAATAAATTGCTTGTTGTACAAAAAAGCAATGAATTATTTTGATGGGAAAAAGAAAAATATCAGACAAATAAAAACCACCACGTAAAATAATATTGCTTCAGAGCTTTCAATTGAGTGATAATGAAATCCAACAGACTCAGTATCCACGTGCTGTGATCTGTAGAGATTGGAAAGCAACTACACATGGCAAGTCATTCCAGGGCACCTGTCTATACTAGACTGGGTTGCACACAAATGTTGCTAGAGATTTTTAGTGGAAGTCGGGAAACCAGACAATGGTCTATTGAAAATAACAAATAATATCACACCCTATCATATTATCACAAATCAATAACATTATTGGACAAACATCTTACAAAGGAGTGCTACACCAAGAACCTTGCAAGAGACTCAACTTTTCATTGAATATTTACAGATGTTGTTAGAGAAGTATTAACTAAACAATTAGTTTACAAAGCTGATAATTAGACTTCAAAATTGTAGTGATGATACCTACAAAGCAATTGATATAGCGCCCTCTCGTGTCTTCACCGAGGCCAATAAGTCATTATTAATTATCATCAAAGAAAAACGGAAATTATGGTTGGCACAAATTACAATTTTACCAAAATGTGACAGTTATTCTTAAGAACAAAAACTGATGAGGTATGATTTACGTCCAGAAGTTGTTCACTCTGGTAGTAAATATCTGATCAAAAAAGCAAATAGATTAATAAGGCAGATAATACATGAATATGTTATTATGCTGTACATAAGTTATGTTCAATTAACAACCAGCACAACCAGAACTGATAGCATCTCACAGGGCATAATGTATCACTTTACCCAAACCGTAGCAGATCAGTTTTAAGCAGACGGTAAAGTCATCATGTATGAAAAATCACTCACAACTAACACATAGCAAATAATGATTGCTCCAAATTGTGAACTAACCAACCAAGCTTTATACATAATAGTATTTAGAAGAACAAAAACTCACTGGTTACCCCGTGTGGGCAAAATTTACACTCATCATTTACAAAAATTGCTGGTCAATTGCAAACGGCTCACCAGCAACAATGTTGCTAGTCAAAATTGACTAGCAGATTGATGACTTTAAAATACCCAGTTGGATTGAAGCAGGAAAAAAGTGCGAGCCAAATTTTTTACATGAAACGTTAACATTCCCTCAGTCCAAAATGTTTGCAGTCTTAAGATACACCCATGAATTATCCATTTCAATACAGTGATATAAGACAACTACAAAACTTCTGTGTTAAAGTGTATTCAATTGCTAATAAAGTTTGAGCTTTCAGCCGTTATTGATTTGTGAACAGCACATACAAAAAAGTCAAGAAAATATGCAAATCGTGGCTGTTAGCCATAGGCATCATAACAGTATGAAGCGCCAAAGACATTCATATCTTTTTGTTTTTCAAATGTGGATTGTTTTTTAAAATCTGCAAACAGATTGATTACTGTGAATATGGGGTTGTTTAAAATTAAGTAGAGGAACTCCACAGGAAAGGCCAATAATACATTTGTGTTGGAAAATTGTTTACCAAGTTACACACATTTTTTCAGCAGTATTTACTCAGATATGAATTGTTGAATGCAATTGACCACTAGTTTTAAAGTCGATGATGAATCAATCTTCAAAAAGAAATCATTTTTCAGGTTGAAAGTCATTTATACTCCACCTTTCTATACAGGCTTCTACGCTAATCTTTGCCCCATGCTCAGAGACAGGCAAGTTGCACACGTTAGTCAATATTTGCCGTCCGCACTTACAATGAAACATTCATCTTCAATTCCAAAAGTGTTAGCAAATCTTTCCTATTGGAAATGCACATTGTGAAATAGTTAATTTAGTAATAGAAAACTTTGTGGACATGCATCGTTTTTTAACCTACATGTACATGCATGCTTCTTGTTCCCGATTCTGAATTAACCCCTTTTATTTTGAACTTGCACATTACCCTCTGGTAAATCCCAACGCTACCCCTTCCCCACCCAACCACCCTTACAACCCACTGAAACCCCGCCCCCCCCGATACATGTATAACAAACAAATGCCTGCAATTTACACAAAGCCCTATCCCAATACATGTACAGTATAAGTTATAACCCAAACTTATGTCCCTTTTCCCCTCATTTACATAACAAAACCCCCCCCATCCACCCCCCCCCCCCAAAACCACAAAATACTAAATGCATTTCTGTCTTTGCAATTTGCATGATGGATCTAACCCACAAAGACAGACATACACTTAGTTTAGAGTGTTATTTTGTCAATGCTCCCCCCATCCCAGAAAAACCCATCCCAGTAACACACATGGTTCACTTTTTAAAAAAAGTTCAGTTTCCAGACGTTTAATAGCATTTTGTAGTATACATTGTAAAGACAAAACATACAACTTTATTAAGGTCTGATTGATGTTGCAGTCACCATCATGCACCGACAACCAAAGAGAGGCACAAACTAAATTTAGTCCGACTACTCTTTAACATTTGGCCACTTCAGAGAGAGCTTCATCACAGACAATCATGACTGCAGCATGAACAGAACAATGTAGTTATACAATGGAAAACTCTGTACCCGATGAAAAGCGCCCTTTATATAAATCCACATAATACATATTTAGTAAAATTTTGATTTTTTGGGAAGTAAGCATTGGGTAAAATAAACTTTTCATTGGTTCAATAAAATGTGATGTAAATAAACAGTTTTGTAGGAGTACAAGCAATATCAGTGTTTTAGTTTTCTGGATACAAAAACACCACTCTCTTTACCAATGCTAGCTTTACATGTCAGCATTCTTCACATAAAATTGTAACATACTACATCTTAAGGTCCAAGGATATTATTTTTGTGTATTCACAGTCTTTCAAAAAAAGAAGAAGGGGGGGGGGGTAGGTGTGAAAACCCCAGCAATTGACTAAGTTAGAACGCAAAAGTTCTCTACTTGCAGATTCTTCAACTGGCCCATGAGGAAGAGTACCTTTCCAGGAAGGCCCAGGTATAATAAAGACTCTTTAAAACCTACAGAGTCATAAAATGATACCAAGGACTGTTTGAATCTGTTGTGGTTATTACATGATTCTCTAATTTATACTTTTACCTAAAAGGGTATGATATAAAACGCAACTTGGGTAAATTGACAAAAGTTTGAAAGTGATCCCTCCTATAGGAGACTTAAAGGGCATATCACAGTAAGGCAACACAGTGTAGGTGACTACAACTGCATCAACAAATCTTGATGACTTAAAAAAAACAGTATAATGATGTTTCTGATAATTGGAGAATCTGTGAATCTATGACCTTTACTTTTAGTCCACTGCGGATGTTTTGATAGCTAAAATACAATTATCAATTTGACATGAAATTTACTTTAACTCTGGAAAACCCTGATAGCCTTTACAAAAATCAGGTCAAATAGATTTGAACTGTTCCACACACTGGTTAAAGTATTCAAAACCCAAAGTGACATTTAATACCTACTTCCTGTTGATTGTTATTACAAATGTGGCCGACAGTTTTTACCACTGTGCTAGTTTAGATCGTTAGATGCCCAGATTCTCCATAAAAATGCATATAAATTAACCTCCTGCTCAAACACAATCAGTGGTCATATTATCTGACTGTTCTGCATATTTACCATTTTCCACAAAAACCAATCAATTAACAGGTGGATAAAGCTAGATGACAAGTAGCTATCCATATTGATTTGGAATTGTGACGGTACTAACCCACTCTTCCAGCTTATTCCTTTAGGTAGTGAAGCTCTTGATAGCTATAACAGACTCTTCACCACATGCCTTTAGAACGGTAACCTAAAAACAAGACACAAATAAAAATAGTAGTGTTCAAATCAAGATTATTACCCCAGTCATTGGGTCCTTTTTTTTATTCCTTCAATCATTTTGGCTTCCTTGGGGTAAACGCCTGTTATGACAAGTATGTACTTAAATTAAATCAATCACAAGATCAAACTCTGCCCTCACAGGTATCCATTTACTTCTGAGTGAAGAGAACAATTATTGTTGAGTGTCTTTCTCAAGGACACAAGTGTGATGACCGGGATTCAAACCCTCACTCTGATGCAAAGACTCTTACTCAAATAGGTCTCACAGAAAACATTAACTAAGGTGGAAATCATTGCAACCAAAGAGGTGTAAAACCAAACCAATATTTAAAATGACTCTACTTCAGAAGATCAAAATGTTTGTAAACCGAAAAAATTGAAAGCAAGTTCAAGTCGCTTGAACTGCAGCAGAGAGTGGGTGGTTTTGAAGAACTGAACCATAACTGGACAAACACTATGAGGGAACTATTTGCCTAATTTCTAACTGCTTCGTGCTTAACTACACAAACTATATACTCCATCACACCAAATAGGTGTTAGAGTTAGGTTACTTACATTAAATTGGTCGTCCTTCTTAACCTTTTCGATTATTTCTTTTCCAATGTCACCTTCTGGAACTTTCAGATCATCACGTGTGTCGCCGCTGTCATTCATAAGTGACAGGAATCCATCTTCTAAACCAATGCACTGAGGCAAACAAATAAACCAAAAGTTTAACTTCCTAGAATTAAAGTCATTTTTCTTAAAAGCAAAAGATTCAACATGACCATCCACATACCTGACCACATTAGAAAGTCAGAAACAGAAACAGGGGCCAATGAGACTTGCCTAGCACTACATGCTACGCTTAAACAAGGCCCTCTATCGGTGGTAGTTTTCAATGTTTAGTATAGTAGCCTTGACTCAAGGCTGCTTAGAAAAAGGTATGGTGCACCTTGAGACAAAAAACAAGGTTGGACCAGAAACACTTTTTATATTTTGTTATGACAAATTGAAATCTCTTAACACAACTGGTAGCATTCTCCCTTAACAGTGGTCTGCTGGTCAGTTGCTATTTAAAACAACCAAGGACCAGTGCAAAGTCTCTCCAAATGGGTCTGCTGGCTAGTTCAGTGATGAAAAGCATCCCTATTTAATATGAAATGCTAACGGACTAGTGAAAAAGACAAGCTAAGTGGCTTTCCTGGCTAATCACTGAAAAGGGTAAACCCTAATTAGGTCTTTAACAATCTGTCAACTTGATCAAGACTGAAAAATAAAGCTTTACCTGCAAATCTGTTCGTTTGACATGGGGTACATTCATATTATGGGTTGAAGGACAGATATCTTCATACTTCTTGCCAGTGAAAATATCTATGCCGACCAAGTGAACCTGAAACAAGAAGGCAGTAATTTGTGTTATCATGAAAAACTGCGGAGTTACAAGTACCACATTCCATAAAGCTGCTTAACGACAACGACCTTGACTCCCTGGGTGCACTAGCTCAAGAACCTCTTGCACATAGTACAACGCACATTCATAAAATCTACGCCTACCATTTAGACCATTCTGGGAGTCATCTCCATCAAAAACAATGCGTCTTCACAACAGCATTTTTACTTTGCACAAACACCCCGCAAAAAATTCCCCAAGACAACAAAACAAAACACATTTAAGAAGAAACAAATCTTAAGTTTTACAGTAAAATAATATTTATGTTGATACAAAATGTCCTAAATGGCGTCATTTTTGCAAAATAAGCCTACACTAGGGGTGGACAGTATCTCGATAATATTGTCGCTATGAGATGTTGAAACAATATCGACAATAGCGATGAAGATTTTTTTAAACACCGATATATCGCAAAATCGCGATGTTATTTAAAATAGACGATATGATTTTAAAAATATCTTTTTGTTATGCTTTTCCCCTTCAAATCATTCCAATTTGTCTAGACCATTCAATAATTTGGACGGCGACCAGAGTTCCCATCATTCATAAATGATAGATTTTGTAAGTAAATGATGCAAAATAAGCCTCAGTTGAAAGAACTGAGACTGAACTAAATTTTCTGAAGGAAACTGGGCCCATTGTATACATCTTTTCACCTAGCCATGGTTGTTTTTCTTTGATGTACATGTACATGTATTGCCGAAGCAGCACGTACGTGATTGGCACAGGCTGATTTCTGACTGGCTGCTTTCCGATTGGCCGAAATGCACTAGATTGGCGTGAATAATTGTGACGTCATGCTTGCACTAGATTGGCGTGAATAATTGTGACGTCATGCTTCTCGCAGCGCGCTGCGACGAGTCAATAGTAATTATCACCTTGATCCTGCGGATGTGCTTGCTCCTAACTTGGTAAACTTTATAGTAAGGGGGTGAAGGAAGGGTGTGTAGCCGTGGGAACGAAAAGGCAAGGGAAATTCCCTTGTTGAGAAATCACTGCGGGAAACGTTGGGAGAACGTTTCTACGAACACACACATGGGATCGAAATGTACATCAAGGCACCAGCTTTTACAAATCGCAACGCTAAATCGTTGAGGTAAAACAAAGAATTAATTGTGTCAGAACCAGTTATAAAAAGCACACAAAAATGTAAGACGTTCTGTTTTCATGGATATTAAATTGTGATTTTATCACAGCGGTTTATCCATACAGTCATGTCATGTTTGTTTATTTTATTGCTCATGTCTTCCGATCCCCCTGCGGTAAAACCGTTTTTCCGTGTTCCAAAATTGTTCACGATATAACAACATATCGGCGATGTTTACCCGACGTTCAACAAGCGAGCAAAGACAATCCGACAATCCAATCTAAAACGGACAGGATGAGCTTATAAAACTATAATACTGAAAGATCTCTAGGAGAATTGACATTATGTGTTTGAAAAGCAAAGGTCTTGGGAGCTAGGGTAAATGTCAAGCTTAGGAGTTCGTCACCAGCACTGCTTGTAATGCCAAGCTAAATGCTTGTAATGCCAGGCTACATACTAAGACTTGCCCAGAACACCCACCTTTGCGTGACCATGTTTCCCTGTCTTGGATGTGGACATTTCTACCACTTTGCACGGACGGTTTTTCAGCATCACGTGACCATTTTTACGAAGAGTTGAACACTGTGCAGGAAATGTTTCAGAGGCACCAGACTCCCCAGTTGTAAAATCATCATTATCTTCCATGGTTGATCAAAACTGTTGACGATTTTGAATACTGGATGCTACAACAAAAGTATAAATAAAGAGATAATAATACATTTGCAATGATAGCAAGCCCTTCATTTTAAATAACCAGGGGGCCAATACTTTCATTCATACAAGTCAAACCATGACAAAGGAGAGGAAAAAATAACACTCCTCAAATAAGTGGTGATGGTTACAAAATGATTTTACAAAGTAAAATATTTTGCAAATTAAAGAATTGCATTTTAAAATAAAAGACCTGCGCAAAATATCAAACTTCATAAATGCACACATGTACTTTTTCAAAACTGTTTTCAATTTTGCACTTTGTGCTTAAATCCTACGTCATTGGATAAGTCCAAAATTGAGCACAGAACAGAAGTGTCTAAGGAAATTTGTCGGTACTCAATAAAAACGCCTTTAAACTTAGAAGTAGAAAGATCAAAATTGATCCATCTGCTGAATGGGGGGAGTTAAACATCATAATTCCTGTAAAGTGAAACATTTCAATAGTATGTTTGGATTTAGCTCCTCATTAAATGTTGAGATACTAATCAATGAAAAACATGTTTTCTAAAATAATGAGCATTGTATATCTATATGAATGAGCTCACAAATCAGGCACAGCCACATGCCACAAATTTCAGAGACTTTGTGGATTAAAACAAAACAGACAAACAATGTATTTTTTAGTCCACTCAAAATGGAATTACATTCACTTTTAAGTTCAACAACAACAATAACAGGTTATAATAAATAGTGGGAATGTGAACATTTCAATGGTTGCTTTAATATGCATCAGCTTTGCCCACAGCCAAGCCGGACGATGGCGTTGTGATATGGTTGGCATGATTGGGATCAATCCAAAATGGCCACGCTCAGTACTCATTCCGAAAACAAATTTGGAGGAAGTCGCACTATTATTTTTAATATGTTTTTAAAAAGGTCTTTTGTTTTAACATCCAAAACACCAAGGGCAAGCAAGACCAAGGCAGATAAACACATGTATTTAGCTGATTTAAACGGACGACCCGTCTGTAGAACAGGCTTTCAATTTGTTATCGCAATAGCATCACAAAAAATAGGCATCTGACACATGCGGCCCCGAACGGGCCCGACATGTGCGGGGCCGACATGTCATGCATGATGTGTGGCCAAGAAATGATTCAGCTTGGCCACAAGTGGGACTTCCCTTTAATTGTAATAAAAAGGCCTCGGTAAAATTTCCGTATCCTGCCACCACCTTTTAACTAATTTTTACAAAAAGGAATATCTCAAATAGGTAAATTAGATACTATTTTATATCATAATGAATGAAAAAGTGGTGGCAGGCTACGGAAAACTTTTCTAAGGCCTCCCCCAACATGCCCAAACAAAAACAAAAGAAATGGTAATTCCATCCAACTTACTTTTTAAGTTTAACTTTACTTTCATTTTTATGTTTTATGCAAACCCCAACTTTTTAATTTAAGAATAACTTTTTTGTTTTTTACACAAAACACAATTCACTCATTACTTATGATTAAATCAAGTGCAATAGAAGGTAAACATGAAAAAAAACAGACATTTAGAAAACTTATTTATTGCGCAATCTCCTGTTAATCCCTCTATTTTTCATGCCGACTTAGGCAGGAGCATCATCAGCACCAGCACTCGGCAGTGCACACGAGGGCCACAAAAACCGACATTCGCCAACACACATGACTCAACGTTAAACACGTTGCATTCTATGTCCACGTACAGTGGGAATGTACGTACAAACACACGAAAATACATACTGTGTATAGTTGTAAATTGCACTCCAAGAAAAACATATCTACATATAGCATATTACAATCTTAAAAAATAATTCGATACAAACACAGATTGAGTACAACAAGTATTGTAAAATGATACATAAAAATATAACGTCCTTCGTCAATATCGGGGAATTTTATGATCAAAAGTTGATGTTTTACTCACATGTGGCGCCTACGAACAGAAAAGAGGGTCGACGATGCATGTACAACGCATGCGCATTTCCTAGCCAACTAAGGATTTTCCCGGGAGGGGCTACTCATATTGGTTCAATTGTGATACCCCATCATTTGGAATGATCCGAATGAAAGGGGTGTTCTACCGGTTAAACTATTTTCACTAAAATAGGCGTTGCCTCTTAACTTGTGCATAATGATGCGTTTAAGAGGGACGCTGACATAGTTGAGAAACTCACAAGGACTCATTTGATGATATCATTTTAAAGAGAAAGAAAGATATATAACAAGCAGAACATGGACATTATTTACAAGTTTAGAAACTATTAAATCGTAGCACACACCAAATAAAATGAAATTAAATGGAATGAAATGAGTATGTTCATCATTAAGACTTCCATGGCTGCTGGTGGAGCGAGTTTCCCTAAATTAGAACTGTTACCCCTGATTTTCATAAGAAACTGCACAACGCACAAGTTTCGGGAAATCATAACATATTTCCCTATATAATTCCCCGACTATAATGATTAACATAATTATTACATTCAAAGCATATACTGAAAACGATCTTTTTGACACATTTTTCATCCAGTAAATTAACCTTTCCCCACAAAATCAATTTTAAGACTCATGCGGGTTAAATAAAAACTTTTCTTACACGGCATGAGGTGAATTGTACATGTATATATGCTTAATAAAAAATGAAAAGAACTAGAAAAAAATTAACAGTGAAGTATGGTTAAAGGGAGTTTATACTTTTGGAAAATGTCAAAGACCAGTATCTTCACTTGGTGTATCCCAACATATACATGAAAC
>JAUELU010000028.1:9015208-9034078 GCA_032357145.1 Evasterias troschelii | reverse complement strand
TACTTTATAATAAAGATCTCATAAATGTTGAATGTCCATCAGCAGTTCCTCTCATCAATAAATAAATTAACGATGTTGATCGTCTATCAGCCCCAATTACCGATCAAACCCCCCCTGATTTGACCTCCTCTACTACCCAAATTGACAGATGAAAACCCGTAATATCGTCTGTACTGAAGGATTGATCGAATGGTCTCTCATGCCATCATTGCCTAATTGCCTGTCTACTTACTCCATTGAGAGGTTTTGGTTTAATTTACAACAGGCAAGGAATTTTGTCTTTGAGGGGGCAAGGGCATCATTTTGCAAAGGGCACAGCCATTGGGAAATCTCAAAAGACTACATGTAGGAGAATAGTTTGAAGCTCGACACTAAGGCCAAGACCAGGGCAATAGAGGTTGTGACCTCTATGTAAGTCCAGGTCTGATTTACCAAACTTGAAATGCCTTCTACAGTATGTGAATAAAAGGCTTGATACTTCATGGAAGCAGTTGCCTCAATGCGCCCCCTGCATGCCCTAACCATTGTCTTGATGCCCCTTGAAATGTTCCCATGGAAATTTAAGTTCTTGTAGAGGTGCCTTTAGAGGTACACGTACAAGAACGAAGTAACATGCCTGGATTACTGTTGACAGGTTTTAAACTCTGGCTGATAGCTTGCAGATCTCTCCCTACAGGCAGTTGAAGTAATTGTCTCCATGCCCCTGGTCATTGCCTCGGTGCCCTTCAAAATGCCCCAATGGAAGCGTCATAGTGTGCAACATTAACAAGGAGAAGATCTTGGCAGTTGTGAATGTGAAGTAAATGGCTTGCAGCAATGACAGAGTTATTCAACTCCTTCTGTAAATGGATTGACTGACATCATAAGTTGGTCAAAATTCACTGCAAAACAAGAATCTAGATTTTAACAGCCGTAGCCCATACTGCAGTTTAGTGTCCCTTGCCTTGCCTGTTAACATGGTTAACCCAATTACATCCTACAAGTCCATCATATGAAGTCAATATCACGTGTAGGAATAGATGAGTGATAGATGAAAGTTGTGCCTCAAGCCCAACTGGCCTCCTTTCTTGGCCAAGATGTGCTTCAAATTGTTTGGCTTCTCATTTTAAAGGGAGCCAATACTGGGCCCCAAAACCTTTGAAAAATACAATCCTGTTTTGTTTGATTTTGTTGGATTGAGGCGGAGCTGCCAACTCTCCCTGATTCTGCAGTAAAGTTCCCTCAAAATAAACCAATCTTTCCTTGTTCTGATGAACAAAATTGAAAGCCTTCCTTGTAAATGTGATGTTGTGCAGTCTATTCTCCCAGGTTGTCTAATTGTTGTACAAAATGTCTCTGATTGCAAGATGCTAGCCTGGGCTGAGGACTGTTCATTTGATCTGTATGCTTTACATGGGATCAGGAATACCATCAGTTTATGTGTATGTGTTAGGTTACCATGGTGTTGGGTTGTGGGAAAGGAATGATCCTATATAGCCAATCACTCAAACATACATGTAAGAGAGTTACGTACAATGTAGTCTTTAAGTTTAATTCAGGAAATAAGAACACGGAAGCAACAAGACTTCTTAAAACAAGAACAGATTTCACATGATTGCCAACAGGGGTGGATGGGATGTTTTACTTTCTATTGACTTTCCATGAATCTTGTGCAAATTCATCCTCTTTTAAATGAAGGTTTATGAGATGAACATTTTGAAATTGTTCTGAAGCCTCCCAAATCCCCTCTCAATTTTGATTACTTCAAATGAACCAAATGCTGCAGACTGGTCATGCTGGTACTGTACATTTGTACACACAGCCAAACCATGGTTGGATGAATCACGAATGGCTTGGGCATGATGGGTCCAGGTACATTTGTATCTGTATGGTTAAAAGGTTTCATCAATTCTACAATGTAGGCTTATTCTCATTCTCAATTCAAATTTGTTTCATATTTCTTGTAAGAATTTTTGATCCAGTCCAGATAAGCAGTAATACGAACTCTATTAGATTGAAATCAGATGAGGAAATATGCATATAACCATGGCAACAGGAGGAAATACACAGAGGATGTGATTGTGTTTCTTATGCATGTCTTCCTTTCATTGATGTGTCTCAGGAACCTGTTCTTTCTACATTTGTGTCTGATTTCCATTTTTTTAATTGTATTTATTTCTTATTTTTTTCCCTTAGAAATTCATAAAAAATAAGGGATTAAATAACCTGATAAAGTCTTTTAAAAAATCACATCATAGATGTTTTCTACCTTTTTTATATTATGTGCTCTGGATTCTTTGTATTTTAAATAAATTTTGCAGTTAAATGTGCTTTCTGTTTGTAATGTTTTGACACACTATAAATTTATTTATTTCTTAGTTAGTTTTTTGAGGTGCCTGGAAATATTATTGAGTCTGCATACTATTATAGATCACAGCGGCGTCGTCTGCGCTGTATATGTATGTGTGCAGATGGTTTCTGTATTAATGACCTCCGCGATGTAAAGTATGAAAAATACTTGAGCATGTGGTGACACAATTATCATTTAACTGTTTGTTGAAGACAAGGCAGATGAGTTAATTATTCAAAAATGTTAATTATATTCGTTTTAATTTCTATTTGCTTGATCATAACACTTGTGCAGCAAACATCTTTAAATTTATAGAAAACTTTCGTGAATCCATACATGTAATGTACATTGTAGCCTATAGTAAGAAAAAGAACTGCATGGAAATTTGGGCTCAATCAAACATTAGAGGCACAGACAAATGTTGGTGGAAAACAACTCATTATATTTTAACAGAATTGTTGTACCAATGAATTAATGTCCTGAGGTAAATGATAATTGTTTTACTTATTTCTTAAAAACTATATTTCAGTGGAAATACTTCAATGAACAGAAAGTTTAAGTCAAACTTTTCACCATGTCCATCTTTGCCATTTAAATATAAATGCAAATCTGTAAACATTTGTTTTATTTTTTATTTTTTTAAAAACCTTACCGATGTTTGGTAATTACTCCAAAAATAAATGACAATAAAGAGCTGTTGATATTATAAAACATTGTTAGAAACGACCCCCTTTAAAGTAATGTAGTTTTCGAGAAAGAGGTATCTTTTTCAACAAAAAATTTGAATCTGAGAGACTAGCCAGCCGGACCACTGGTACATGTAGTTGGGTGTTAAAACTGGTATTTAGCCAGCGGATCACTGTTAAGGGGAAACACTGACACTCCCACACATGACAAGGGAAAATTGCCCAGTATGTGTTACACAGACATGACAGGAGTCTAGGCACTAGGCAGACCCATCGTTACCATGGGATCTACTTGGTAACCATAGCTGTATTGTTCAGCAATGAGCAGTCGTGCAGAAACGTTGCAATTTAGTAAATTACCATACTCTCCTGTCTCTTCAGTGTAGAGATGCACTTAGTCTCTTGTAGCACACATTATAAGGATTGCTTCATTAAGAGTGTACAAATGGCAAGCCCGCTACATAATGTGTTTTTAAGCCTTTCTAAACTGTAAATAGTGTGTTATATTGATTAGTAATTGAAGGTGAGCAAACAGTGCAAATAATACTGTAATGTACCATTAGTTAACATGGTACATTCTTCATCATCAGATAACACAATGCATGACATCACAGGATGAAATCAGCACTTTATCATCTGTACTTTAGTAGGCCTACATGTACATGTGTGTAATTCGTAATCAATATATTTAAAAATAAAATATCTATGCCTTGAGCTCCTTATGCTCATAAAGTTATATTTAAAATGTTGTTTTAATCTGCTATACACTGGAAATACAGTACATGTACATTGTAGACACAAATAATAAAGTTGAAATATAGTGTTACACAAATTTGATGAACTTATTTGTTTCCCATCTTGTTTTATCTGCACATCAGCCTCTATAAAATAATGGTACAATGAAAAAATTTATGATCATTTGAAACGTCAAACCATTACCACTTTGAACATTTCTACCCTCCTATTTTGGTTGGTACAGTATTGTAAGCAGTTTGCAACCAGCTTAAATACGTTTTATTATTTAAATAAAAGTTCCAATAAAAAAGGCTTCTGGTAATCTGTAATACTACGACGTCTTCTCTTATTATTCTGCTGCCTCTTCTAATCAAATCTCTCAAGTAAGTTGACAACCTTTACCACTGTAACTCATCCAGCAGCGTTCAACATGGAGTAATGTAACGTGAATCCTTAAATTATCAACAGTTCTTTTGTTATTCTTGTCTTCTAGCTACAGGTTGGCCAGGCCAGACTCAGAATATTGTCTTACCTGAAATCCTGGGGCAGATCCCATGGGCTACGGAGCTTCCATGTCTAAGACATCGATGGAATACCAATGAGGTACAGTATTACACACATGTACATTCAGGTTAATGCATTCTTGTATCCATCTGTAACCAGTGATTGCCGACTACTGCTTAAAGAGAGAAGGCAATCTCAAATCTCAGAAGTACTACTTACAACATGTACTAAAACATAAAAGGAAATTTACTACCAGTGCAGGCCTGGGGATGTCACAGAAACAACATCCTATGTACATGTATGTTACCCTGGTCTTGACCTTGGGGCCCCTTAAAAAGTTTCCTATATACTTGAAGATTTTCCAATGGAAGTGCTCAGAAAATCGTAATTGTACATGTAGCATGAAATTAACTATCGATGAAGTACTGGAGTTACATTGAGGAACTAGCTTCTGTTTTCCCTGCTCTTGGCCTTGCAACCCCTTCAAAAGTTTCCCAGTAGAAGTGCCCTTTGCATCTCAAAGATGAAGTTCAAGGCCTGCTATTGTGGCATGTTTCTACAAAAAAACAATCGGCCAATCCAGTTCTGCAATCCAGTACATGTGTACCTGATCCATCAGAGGTGCTTAATTGCTTTTAGTAAAATTAAACATCGTGAACAGTTGGATTATAAAAACCTGTTTCATTTCACATTTAGACTAATTTGTAAAGTTTGGTTCTGAGGAGGGTGAAGAGCTTTCAATAATTTGAAGAAAGCAGTTAAATCTGGAATTCTTTTGAGAGATGGCATTACTTCATTTTGCTATGGGCAGATGGGAACTTCAATTGCAAAACTTGTGAATCCAGGAATGAGCAGTTTGTAGTTCTCCCTGTACTTGAATTTGAAATGAAGGATTGGGATCTACAGGAAATAAAATGCAAATTGTAAATGATGCAGCTTTAATGTCTGCTCAGATATGTTGTTTGAACGAGTTATTTACAAGCAAGTTTAGAATTGTTCAACCTTCAGTAGCTTATAGAATCACAACCCTTGAGTTTTCATGGAGCACATCCAAAACAAACAAAACCATTTCTAAACAAAATAGCTGCGCTTGATTTAAGAAAACAACATTTTGTCGTGCATGCAAATTTTTTTTTCTTTAGGCATGTGTGTGGTCATAGATTTTCTGAAGAGAAAGGCATTTAATGAAAAGGATTTTTTTGGATTATGTATGTATGTAGCTGGTATCGCTTAGTTTGTTTGTACACCGTACGTGTATTTTGCCTTTTAAAACATTCGTATTACATTTGGGAAATTCAGTGAATCATCAAAATTTTAAGTAATACCAGATTTTGAGATGCAGCAAGTACCCATTATGATTGATTTATAAATGTACATAGATCTACATGTTTATCCATCGGGGATAACAAATACTGTATAGCTTTGTATAGTAGTCTAGGGGTCTGATCTAGAATGCAGGGTCATGGGTTCAAATCACACCCTTAAAGTGTGTTCCCCCCCCCCCCCCTCTGCAGGACATGCTTGTAAAGCACAGACTATAAAGTGCTTATGATCAAAGTGAAAGGATACACAAATGAGAAAGCCATTTCATGCTCAAAACTTACAGTCTGAGTCTTTAAGGCATAATACATTGTACCAGCCTGAATTTCATAAATTGAGAGGGCAAGGCCATTTTCAGTTTGCAATGGGCACTTTTGGAACTTAATCATGAAGTATATCAAGGCCAAGACCAGGGCAACAGAGGGCACAGGGGCAATTGTGTTCATACCCCTTGATCATTGCCTTAGTGTCCCTTGAAATTTACTATTCTCCCCTAGACTTAGATTGCCCTTTATCAATCGAAGTGCCGTGTACATGTACAGTGTATCGGGCCTGGATTTTACCCGGTTCATTTGCCGTCCTCCTTAAAATCTCACAGTCTTGTATTTAGATGATAGAGATGAATGTGAAATAAGTAGTTGAACGTTCCATAGCACGCATCATCACCCAAGCAACACTGTAATCATTCAGTTGAGACCTGTAATGTCTGACTACTGTCACACTCAGGACTAAGATCAGGAATAGAACCAAGTGAGAGATTACAGTGTTTGTATATTATGGCCAGGTTCACCCCAGGATTCATCAAACTTGCGGGGCTTTCTGGACCTGAGTTGTTTGTTTTGTCGAAGCGCACTGAATTGATACAAGGTTTTCTGCTACTGTTTTCTACTTGGTGTCTATCTTGGTTTTTAAAAGACCTACTGTGCAATGTGGAGCATTCTACATGAGTTTTTCTTGATGTTGTGAAATTATTTATATAAAAAATACCCTGATGGCCTTGTCACATGAAGCAATTGTTACACAAAGAGGCAAGCAACTGCACTGCAAGCAAAAAATAACACATTGATAGCCAATTTGTTATCAAAGTGGTAGCATCCTCAAGGAAACTGTCTGAAAATGGAAAGCTTAACGGTTATTCTTTCTACATGGCTGCCTGTAACTTGCCTCAAGTGAATTTGCTTTAAGAGTTCACATGTTGGTTGAAGAATAAATTTCTACCTTATGTTAGAAACAGTGTTTTAGCTAGCGAGCCGTGCAGCCATGTTTTGCACAGACAATATTCTGAAAACACGGCCTATTTTTTCATGCACGGCTTGTGTACTGGTTAGAAAACAAGTTGATTATATTCAATCCCTGATGCAAAATTAACATGTACATACAAAGTCCCTATCAATGCGCTCCATTTAAGTCCAGGCAATTTAGTCCTGAGAACTTCAATCCAATTATGTGTGTGTTACAAAATTGACCTACATGTATGCACATTGTATCCCTACAAACCTTGCAGAAAAGCCTCCGTTCAGAAAAGCCTCCGTACATGTTCAGCTCTGCTGACAACTTATACATTTACAAACATTTTACATACGTTGAAATTAATTTGGGGACACCATCTGTGTGAGGAGGAATCCTGGATCCATCAGTGAGATGAGAAACACCCTTGGCTGATCACAACACCTGGCAAAGTATCTGGGGCTTGGGGAAGATGTTGAGATGTAAGACTACTTAAAAATGCAGTCAAGGTAGAAATGTTAAATGCTGAGGCTTCCTAACATGTAGAGATGTGTAGAACATACATGTATGGTACAGGGAAAATTACGTTTCGCTAATTCCTAAAGATGTACAATGAACGCTAGAAACAAAATGCAATCTTCAAGTACCTTTATCCTGTGAAATTACATTGTAACAATCCCTACTGAATGCTTTGGTAATGAGGTGAATGTAAAGCCATTGGCATGTTCAATCACCCTCCTATAAAACCCGCAATATTTCCCTGCAGTGAATTGTACTGTACATATTTTACAACTGAAGTACCTCCATAACACCAAGGATATCTGTAATGCTCCACTCAGAAAGTTCATTTGTCGCTCGTTAGCGAAATACCACTTGGGCTAATGAAAGGAAAACACGCTGTTAACGTCCCTGGTGGATACACGGCGAGTCTTACGCCAGTCGCGTCGACAACATCAACCAAGATGCCATTAATTCCATCCATAATTATCAGTCGCGATCATCTTCCATTACCATGGCACCAGTAGGGGGCCAATTTCTCACCCGTCGCCGAGCGCCAGCAAGCAAAACTTTCCACTTCAAAAGAAAATTGCTCAGCATTTTATTTCCTTTGCTGAGTTGAGTGAATGGATTTCTATACCTTTGATCACATAGGTCATATTTTTGTGTGTCAAGCGTCTTTTCAAGAGTTTGTTTGGTTTATTCATATCGTCAAGCCCTTCATGTAATTCAGCGTCTGTTGACAACTTCAATCTAGACTTCTTGACTGCAGTTGAGTAAATTATTCCAACTTGACTTTGTCTGTAAGCGACAGACACTCTTGTTGAAATGTTTAAGGTAACCTTGGCAGTCGTATTTCCAAATGGAATCTTGTATAACAAGATGTACATCTTGTGTAACTATACATTGTATGTGAATATTTTATAACTTTAATACTACGTTTTGTTCACTGCTAACGTACATTGTACATGTATCTTCAATTCTTACTGAGCAGAAATAAAGATAGTTCTTTTAAAGTTGAAAACACCCTTTTTTTTTAGGCTACAGTGCTCATTACCTCCATTTCCCTGTCTTTACCTTAACTCGAGTGCCTGTAGATTTTTTGCTGCAGGTTTCAGAGTAAACTTGGTAAAGGTGAACCAAGAATAACAAAGACTGCTGTTTGGTTCGTAAAATAACATTGTATTAACTCCTTGTTTTATTTGACCGTGTTTCATGAAAGCCCATGGCATGTTTTTTAAATACTGCAGACAATGTTTACATACATGTAGCACTGGGTACATGAAACAATATGCCATGATGTTTTCTTCCCAAACACCAAAGATAACAAAATTACATGAGGTTTTTGTTGCTGACCCTGTATCATGATGTAAAGATCAGTGAATGCATTCCTCCCTTCTTCAAGCTCTCAAAAATGTCAAAACGAAAAATATGTTAAGTTATTAGGTTTTAAACATAAATTACATCTACTCGAAGAAACCCCTGTTTGATTTTTACATCGAGCGAAACGAAAATGAGCTATGATTTTTATTTAAGCTGTAAAGCCAAGCTCATTAAGGCCAAGATCCTCTGAAATTGTTTTGTTTCGTCCTTCGTCTGTAATTGTTTTTAAGTGTTTACTTAAGTTTACTTTTGAGTACGTGCTTTTGTATTGAGACCTATTATAATATTTTGTTCTCAACTCGCGACCTCAGACCTTTTGATTCACCTAAATTGTTATTTGTTCTCTGTCTCAATGCAAATGCATGTTTTAGGGACCATTGCCTACAAGCTCTACTTCTTAAACGGATCCCTCTGCAGTGTCATGTTTATTTTTTATTTAGTTATAAATACTGTATTCTTTAAACTGATCACTTTTGAGTGATAATGTATTTTAAAAACTTGTTGGTGCTGTGGCAAAAATAAATGATGATGATGATGATGATGATGAAACCTAAAACCCATCATAATTTACCGGAAACTCTTGCTCTTGAATACATGTAGTATTGAAGTGATGTGCAGTGTTGTCAGCTGAGGGTACATGTACAGTAGAGGACATGCTCAGATGCTCAAGTCAGTAGCTGTCCCTTGGGTAATATGACACAGTGGTGGCTGTCATCTAATATTACCTCATATTGCTTAAGGTGTGGTTGAGTTCAATGCACCTACATTTGTTAAATTGTTAGACGAATCAGCAGAAGTGGCATGTTTTAGATGCAAGGTTCCCATGTTTGTGTCTCAGAAACATTTGTTACAGGTCTTAAACCTTGTGATGACTAACTACAGTACTCAATGTTGAGAAATTTATTATTTTTAAAGCAGGATTTAGGCAATTGACAAAGAATCTTGTATAACATGTACATACAGGGACAAGCCAGACCATGCATTCAAAATTCCTTTGCAGAAATCAACCATGATTTTTCTAAGTCCTGTATAGAGAACCACAAACCGTGGAACATTTGCTAAAAGCTGCCCTCTATTGGAGCAACCGAGCATAGTTGAAGACCTCTCAATTTTTAATGATGAGATCCTGCAGTGCATTCCATATTGGCTGAACTACGTGTATGTTTGTGTGTACTTGTACTTGTACATGTAGCTTGTGTGTTGACAGATAAAAACAAGCCTTACACTAAGTATTCTAAATGATTTCATAGTTGATGAAGGAATTAGACTTTTTCTTTGGGACAAGCCTGGATATGACCATGACCTCTGTTACCCCTGATCTTGGCCTTGGTGCTCCTTTAAAAGTGTCCCATAGACTTTCAGATTTTCCAATGGAAGTGCTCTTTGCAAAATGAAAATGGCCTCGCCGACTCAAAGACGAAATTCCAAACCTACATGTATTGGGAAGTCTCATCAACCCGATGTATTGTAAATATCTGTTTTTAGTTGATAACTTCCAAAGTTGCCATGGCTACCAACTGAGCACAGTAACCCATAAGTATTAAATGCTGCTTGGGCATGACATCATAAATTGGGTCATATCATGAAGGCAAGAAAGTAATGCTTAAATTGTCTCAAATGAATTGTTAAAAGGGTTGCCAAGGAAGCATGTACTATGTGTTTTTTGACCGAGTGGAGGCTACTAAGAAGCATTTACATGTACCACTATGACCTGGATGTAGCCTGATAGTGATAGTTTACTCTCCACTGTGTTGATACTTCGCCGTGGTAACCGTTGGATGTATTGACAGCTTTTTCTTGCTCCAATAACCTCATTCCCAGAGTAGTGGCCTGGGCAATTTGCCGCGTCACGGTTTGAGATGTCCAACTAGCAGATGGAACATGGCCTTGATTGTACGCCTGTTAGATCAGCAGGATCACACAACCCTGTTTCCCTAACAACAACTAGGCTGTGGTCAGCTTGAGTGGAATTCATATTTCACACATTTTTATTAGCAGTCGCTACTATCCAATTTAATTTGTACATTTGGATGATATTGAAGTCAAGGGAAGTGAATGCCCAAGTGATTCCTGGCTCACTAAATTTTATGTTAGGGATTAATTGCAACAGCTGTTTTTGTTTTACTTGAAGATGCATAATTGTAATGCATTATAATACAAGGGCTGTGGATTAGGAAATCCATACATGTATATTTGTGTATAATATGTACCAATTACAATGAACAGAGGAAGTATCTTTACTGCAAGTGTACATGATGTAATGGACTGCAGACTGCATTACATTGTACTGCACTTCTGTACATTTTTCTGTGCGAGATTCAACTTGATACACATGTTTACCAGATGTGGAACGTTCACCTTCTCAACTCAATTCTATTAAATTCTTCAATCAGACACTTCCATCCAGAGCAAACAACCTAAAGGATATTTGTCACATTTTTTTCTAACCACATTTAAAAAAAATCCCTCGCTCACATGTTTCAAGAAAACATGCAAGCTGACAAAAGAAAAAACACATAGAAATATGACCTCTGAGAATTCGCCAACGCTCCGTGTTTGCTAGAACGGTCAGCACAAGTTTGAACGCTACACTTGATTTGTTTTGATTGATAAGGTCGCGTGAAAGCGGCATTTGCAATCTACGGTAGCGTAGTAGGCAGAGCGAGACAGGTTTGTCAACAGAGTAACTTTACCAATGTACCCTTTCCTGTAATTGAAGATACGGATGCGGGTGTGCTCTGAATTCTATGATGTCCATTACTTTATTTGACCATTCTTGAGATGTTCAAGTTGGCTCTGAAAATGGGCAATGAGCTCTTAAGAAGCTTGGCTTCTTACCCAGTCAATTGATTCCTCTCTTGGCTTAAAGAATATTCTGATGAAGAAAATACTTGGTCACATTATACTCTATCTGCTACTGGCAAGAGGCTTGGAATTACACAAAGGCTACGGTCTCTGTTACCCAGGTCTTAGCCAAGTTAGCCTTGTTACCCCTTTCTTCCCATAGAGTTTGAGATTTTCCAATGAAAGTGTCATTTGCAAAGTGAAATAGCCTTGCCCTCTTTTACAAGTAGATTAAATTCAAGGCTTGAGACAGCTAAACTTAGCAAGTTTCTCTGGGAATATTTTAATATATATATTTTTTTTTTTCTTGTTTTCTTGTTGAAAACGGTTCGGGTTTACATCTCATGTTTTAAAAGTTTCCTCTGTATGGGCAGGGGGGGGGGGGGGGGCGCAAATTTACTTCAGCACTTCCATTTTAATGGGTACCAAGGCAATGGACAGGGGAAGGGAGGAAGGCAATTATCTGTGTCACTTCTATCTGCAAACTGTACTGTATAGAAATTGAAAGTTGGTCTTACACAAACAAAACTTTTTATACTGTGGCCAAATATTTCAATATGTTTGGGTTTTGATATTTGTTTAACTGCATAATTCTCTATTCTAGAGAAAGCGTATTCACTTTCTTAAAAACTTATAATTGTTCGTATATTTTTGGCTTATCTTTTTCATACTTTACACGTACTCTGTGTACAATGTGCACTCTATGTTGACTGACTTTAACAGAAAGCCAGGCTAGCATTTAAAGTTATTATAATTGTTGTGATCAAATTCTCAATCCGATCCTTTCTTAATCTACCAACTAAGGATGTAACTGAAGGCATGGGTAAATAATCCTCCCAACAATTATCACGGTCCTTTCATCCGACTATACTCACATCTCTTTTTGTTATGTCCTAGCGTTTTAATCACAGCCCGATAAACAGAGGAGTGTTGGCTTTAAAGTCAAAATCAATTTGAGTCTGAAGATAACTTTGGCTGTGTTTATATCAAAGAGGGAGGATGGTAAACAATGATTCCATCCCCCAGATGTGGGTAATTGGATCCCAGATTTTAACCAGATTGTAAAAAGAGTCATCTAATTTTACTACATGTATGTTGTTGTTTGACTTGAAAAATAGGAAGTGTAAAGTGCTTGGTTAACATGAATGCGACATGTAATAGCAGAGTAAAGCAGCACCACCAGCATGACCAGTAATAAAAGTAAACATTTACAAGGCACTTTCAAACATTTATCAAAGCTCCTTGTGTTACTCTTACCCCTGCTTGTGATCGAACAATCTTAACGCCTTTGGAGTACATGTACACGTACATGTAGTTGGGACAGGCAAGTTGGCACACCGGTTGCTACTCCTTCACCTCAACAATCTCTACCTATTTACTCCTGGGTGATGAGAAGTAATTATAAATCCATTGTAAGTGTCTTATGCAAGAACACAATTGTCCTGACTGGGATTAGAACCCACATGCTGATTTCTTATTTATCAGTATTCTGAGTTTGATGCGCTAGACTGCTTGGCAACGTCACACTCAGTAACTGAGACAGTCGGACTGAAAACCAAAACATGTTTTTCCCATAAATAAATCAACTTTATCCCTTTATACTTAGTAATAATTGTTTGATTTCCACACAACACAAGTGAATGATTGGACAGTCTAGTTCCTGAAGTATCAAACTGATATCTGCTGAAAGATAGCCATGAGTGTGATTGGAAAAAAATTAATATTGTTCAATCTGAAAGCTTACTTAATTACAACCTTGATCTAAGAACCAAATTTCCTGAGACTGAGACTTGACTAAGATATGATTGCTTTCAGAACATGACTGCCTATTCTAGTGAAATATCCACAGGTTGGAACATAAGACACTTTAAAGGAAGAATGCATTTCAAACAAGTAGGTTGCACAGTTTGTGGTAGCCCACACAACTTGAAGCAGTTTTTACTAGACAGTTTATACCGGGCTAGTGTTAGAGTTGAGTCCTGAGAAGGTATTTTATCAATGACATACTAACATGAACTTCTTCCCAGATGATGTTCACATTCCTGAAAGATAACCCTGTCTTAATTTCAATGAGCTAGCTGAAAAGCGATATCCACACATCCGTTATCGGCCAAGGATTCACCGCCGTTGAGATCAAACTTTTTAATAATACTACGGAAGCGGCAGGACATAATCAAGACCATATGTCATTGGTCATAACATAAAACAAAACACCCTTAATGATTAACACATACCCTTTAGTTATCTTGTTTCATATCCCTCATTTGTCTTGTCTTTGTCATGTCCGTTCCATCATTCTACATCAACAACATGAATCTGTCAGCTATACAAAATGTAGTCCTTCTAAACACTAGGTAGTTTATTTGATTAACAACACCAAGCAGAGAAGTATGTTGACCATTGGTTGGACAGTGTCAGTGTGCTCTTGCTGTTTAGCATGTGCAACCACGTTTGAAGTGGAACTTTTTTTTAAACTATTGTTTCGGACACTACTTACTAGTTTTTATTTTGAAAGACAAAAATTAGCAATAAATTAGCAGGATAAGTTCTTTAGCATGTTTAGTGGAACAAGCTCTCGTAGTGGAACAAGTACTTAAAAATGTACTTTCGCTGGACAAGTTCTTTATCGGGTCAAGTTGTTCTTTAGCAGGACAAGTTCTTTAGCAGGACAAGTTCTTTAGCAGGACAAGTTCTTTAGCAGGACAAGTTCTTTAGCAGGACAAGTTCTGATCAGAACTACATTGTAAGTAGATTAAGTTATACTCAGAGAAACCAGATTAAACACACACATGGTGGGTTACAGTAAACTGAAACCATATTAATCTAGTCCACCATGAAGTACCTCAAAGCATGTTTGTTCCAAAATCTTACTACAGTTTTAGCTTAATTTTTTATTTGACAATGATAATTCTTGGTTTCCAATTTCCAAACATTTTTGGAACCTTACAGAGATGGTTTCTTCACACAATTTCACAGTAAATTGAACTTGCAGATTGCAACACTTTGGAGAAGCAATTCTTATAAATGTTTTATTTTGTTATTAATTACTTGGTATCGTAACAAGCTTTGTGTTGACTTGAAGCTGAAGGACCTTGAGTCTTCCGGTTGTGCCATCTTGGAACTACATGTAACACCTTCTAGTCTAGTGTGTGTGTTTGGTCGATCAACCACTGGCAGATGTACATGAAGGTATTACATTAAACCGAGCTTGCTGATTTCTTTAACCCAGTCCTTGAATGTCTAGTGGGCAGGTGGATTCAAATTAGGTAATGCATCTTGCTTACTGCATACATCTAAAAAAAGGTTTTATTGGTCTTACAGTAAAGAAGAATTAACTGTATCATTTCTTACGTGAGTACAGTTTGCATATAGACTTTTAGAAATGTGGAGTTGAGTTAGATGTTTCCAGTCTGCAGCTCTTCTGCATACGCCCTTCCCACCCCACCCCACCCCCATCAGTTACAGCCTACACCATGTCCTTTTTCCTGAAGAAGCTCAGAGCATACTGTAGGCATGGTTTGGTAGGATGTTATGTAAAATAAGCCTTCATAGTTTATGAGTTATCTCCTCTTCCAATGCACAATAAAAAAGTATAAAATGCTGGTCTAAAATTTCATGCGTTAAGTCAATAAGTTTGTTTACTGAAATAAAGAATATTTTGTAATGATCTAGACAGAACCATTATACTGAAATAAAGAATATTTTGTAATGATCTAGACAGAACCATTAGCTGTTCTGACTAACAGGTGTCATGAGCAGGACTCGAACCCACTCTCTGCTGATCAGAACACTAGGGCTCAACTCTGGTGCTTCAGAGCATCAAGTCATAACACACCATGTACAAGTACTTCCATAGTCTGTGGTCCTTTCTCTAAGCTTCTACATGTACATGTACATGTATGTACCATACATTGCATGTACTTTAATGTGGGCTACATGATGTCCAACCCATTACTGTGATATGAAATCTTGTTAATACAATGTAGGAAGGTATTTTCTTGTGACATTATTAAAAGCAGACCTTGACTGATGTAAGAAAGTTAAATGGATTGACCTCACACATAGAAAGATGCTTCTTAGAAGTCTCTTCATCCTGAGAAAGAGCAGGAGTTGAGGAATACAAGGTTCTTAAAGGGAAGCGTTACAACCTGATTGTACAGTTACAAAAATAAAATAAATTCTGGTAATGACTGTTGGATTCAAAGTTTACATTATTAAAGGGAAGGGTTACAACCTGATTGTACAGTTACAAAAATAAAATAAATTCTGGTAATGACTGTTGGATTCAAAGTTTACATTATTAAAGGGAAGCGTTACAACCTGATTGTACAGTTACAAAAATAAAATAAATTCTGGTAATGACTGCTGGACTCAAAGTTTAGATTATTAAAGGGAAGGGTTACAACCTGATTAAATACAAACTAGCAAACTACCTTTCAAGCTTACTTAATGTTAATTTAGTACTCAAGGAATTGGGGAATTTGGGTTGAGATGTACCTGATTGTTTCCCATTAATTACCTAATTCTGAACTTCACAAGAACAATATATTTACCTACATGTATTATTGAAAAAGCTGTCTGACAAGTGTCAAAGTGAAATGAAAATCTAAGTGGTCCAGCTGGCTAGTCAGTAACAAATGTAAAGAAATACCAAACTTCACTCAAATTAAACCTTTGGTTTTTGGAACCATTTGATTGTTTACATCTTATTTAAATGTAAAATTAGCTTCATTTCAAAAGGTGGTTGCGTTTTTGAGATATTGCCGAAAATCTTGTGCGAATGTGTCCACGCAGCAAAAAATAATCCCCAATATGAAAACACAATCTGAGACAAAAAAAATTCTCAGAATCAAATTTTGGGTCTTAAAAAGTGATATCTTTAGTTTTTATTGCCATTAATTTTTATAGTGATTACCAAACATATACCTTCCCTTCAAATGAGTTGACTCAATTATCTTGATTAACAAAATCTGGACTATTAATTTTTTGATGATGCTATACTTAATATAAATGTCTCCAATTATCATCTGATCATGTCTGACTTGAGGATAATTGAGAATTATTTTTCAATCCCAGCCGTTGTTGACGCCTCTTCAGGATTTATAAATCAAATCTATCTCAGTCCAATCACCGCAGATTTCACTATCTTCAATGAACACATTGATAACACTATCGATGTTCTCGCTTGCTGTGCAGTGGAACAAAGTAAACGGTATCTCCTTTCCACCTACTCTCCCTAAAAAGAAATATTACCCGGCGTAATGGGATCCCCCTACTGGGAAATCCAGGACCCTTCAGTGACAACAACTAACGAAGATGGGTCAGCAACTTGAGAGGAGACTAGATTGACACTGGCACTGTACCAGTTACTTTGATAACATACAGAAACTTGAAGAGAGACTATGTTGGCACAGTATCCATGACTTCAACAACATCTTGAAACTTAAGAAGAGTCTAGATTAACACTACTGGTACCAAGTAACATGTAAAAAACATTTGCCAACTTGAAAAGAGACTACATAATGCTGGACTATGTTCAGTTGTACTTAGGTCGTTTATTTAGAAACGCTATGCTACGAACTAAATAGTTGCTAAGTGTGATGTGAAAGCAATGCATTGTGTGGTACTTTACAAGTTCTTAAGTTAAGTTGTTTGTTATGTACACAAAACGATCACTGTTAATGTTTATACGTCAATGTAGGTTTGTCTCCATGGTTGCATACTCCCTTATGTTATGTGTTAAGCAAAACATGACAATTGGCTTTGAGCCAACTTGTCAAATCTTGTAAGCTAAAAAATGATAAAATAAAAGATCAAAACACAATCCCCTTTATCTTTCATAAATGTAGATGAGGAAACGAGTAAAAAAGGAACCGATTACTTTTAAATTGGTTACTTTGCAATAAATTCCATTATGGAAATGAGCATCAGCTTATGATTGACAACAACTCACTCTTTAGTTTTCCTGAACGACCTCAATTAAGGAGTTTGCATGACTGATTCCAACATCCTCCGGAGGTTTTACCTCGGCTGTGTAAACCATTCTGAAAATCTCATCACTTCATTCTGAGAATGTTGTAATTTGCGCTGGATTTAATTGTACTTGACATGTGGACATGGTGGAAGGAAAACCTGTGCTGCAATCCAAGCAAATAATGTAATAAACTTTAATAGTATGCTTGCAGGTTCCGTTTGTACATACACCTGTAATTGACTTACTGTTAATCATGGCAGCTCTACCAAACAGCTTTATTAAATGAAATGTAAAGCAATTAAAATGTTCTTTTGCATCAATTTTTAAATATTATTTAAATGTAGGGTCATTGTTTGATTGTTGTCAAAGTAAAGCTGATTGAAAGGCAAAATTATCAAGAAAGATACAAAAAAGGTTTCCTGTGAAATTTTCATTTGAATACTGCGCCTACATGTACCTAATGAGAAAATGGCAAACAACTGTTGCAAGAATGCAAGAATGCAAGAATAAGAAATTTAAGATTTGAGTTAATGTCTGCTAGTCAAAAATTTTCATTTTGACTTGAGCAAGAAGATTTAAGTAAGCAACTTGAATATCGTCCAGACTTGTCTTGAGTCAGTGGAGTCAACAAATCAATGATTGTGAAGTGATAGGATTCATTTTGAGCTTCGTCATATTGCATGTATTGGTGGTAAACCCAACCTGTGGAGATCCTGATTCAGCAGATTCAGCAGCCGGGGTTAAATTTCCATCTTCTTGAGCTGCTCCGGTCTGTCTTGAGTCGGTGCTTTGACGTCCCACGTCTGAAACGGATTGATTTCTCTACCTCAGTCATATAATCTTCATCATCCGTTGTGTAGAATCCTTCATGGTTTTGCATAGAAATGCTGTAGTGTGGAGCTACGGATGTGCCTGTAGGCAGCCTGGGCATGGAAACTTGTTGTGTTGACAAGAAGTAGATGCTTAATGTAGAGAGGGACTAGTACAAGTGCTGGACTGCCAATTCCTTCTTGATGCCTACCCAGGGATTGTATAAAGTGAACATATGGAATTCCAACCTGCCACTTGCGTTACACCTTTAAGTTTTATTATGCACTGGCAAGTACATGTAAACTTATACTGTTTATTTGTCATTCTTGTTGTTCCATTTTTCTGTTGATGTCAGTTGGAGCTATAGCCAGACTCTCTACATGTTCGTATGATGTCTCAATAATTACTAAGTAGTAAACAGCGCCCAGATCAGAATTCACTAATTGCATGTACAATTGTCCAACTTTGGGCTAGAACTTGCACTTACAGCCAATACCTTAACCTCTTGCATGAAAAGTACCGCACATGCAACTAGCAATAGCATAATATAAAGCTACCAT
>JAUELU010000028.1:8921189-8931219 GCA_032357145.1 Evasterias troschelii | reverse complement strand
GTGCACTACTGTATGAAAAGCCTTATGTAGAAATAAATAGACTGCTTGCAGAAGAAGTTAACTACATATCGTCTATCGGGAGTCTTTGTACTAAGTGAATCGTATGTACTGATAATGTTCTGAGGAGCATTAACACAACAACTGCCTATAAGGTTGTCTGCAAATTTCCAATGGGTTTCCCTACAATAACCACTGGACTCTGTTGCTGTATGCTGCTTAAATACTATCATTGAGGTTTCCTGGCGGCATTGAGTTACAGTCCTCGGCAAACCTTACTAGATTCTACTCATGCAAAGTTTCAAATCTTGCTTACTCATAAAGCCTGTAAGCATATATTTTATGCTTATGAGGCAGCCCTTAGCACAGTTTCTATTTCTCTTGAGAGAAATCTTTTTACATGGTGACTCCACAAACCTTACAAGAAGGCTTCATGAAATCAACCCCTAGTATTTAAGTCAGAAAAAAAACTTTACCCTGTCACTCAGGTCATATGTTATATCTGTGAAGACAAACTTTGACGCCTCTAACCCTTCCAATTCTGGATTCTCAGCTAATACTTCATTGATCTCAGTTCTCTCTTCTATCACAGGAGGCATCTGTAGTCTCTTCTCAGCCACTTTTTTAGCCTCTTCCTCAAGCTGAGAAATTCAGGTAGAAAAATTACAACTTTCACACACAAAAAAATCATAATTGTAAGCAATAATACTTAATAGTTAATTTATTATGAACTGAAGCTAAAGACCAAAGAACAAAGACCCTTTTTAAGTGATGTGATGCTAAGGATTCGAACTGCCTCAACCAATTTGGCTAGCTCGTTGGTCTAGTGGTAAGACATCTTACAATGCAAAGGTCGTGGGTTCGAATCCCACCTGTGTGATTGGACACTGGATTCTTTTTTCACAGAACTTGAGCAAGTACCGAGTATACAGTGCTTAACACACATCAGTGTAAACTGTAAGGGGAAAACAAACAAATTATATAAATAATTTATCTCAAATGAGATGTAATTAAAATATAAAATACAATTTATGTGATTTTTGTTACCATGTAAACAGATTTTTTAATAAATGAATAATAAAATATAAAACATTTTCTTTCCCTTTTAAGTTTTAGTCGTTATGAAACAGATTTAGTTTTTACTCTCAAGAGTGAGTATGAAATATGCGGACTGAATCAGATCAAGTTTCAGGAGTGAGTTAGAAGTTAAACTATTACCTGTTTTAGTTTTGAATCACTGACAAGTCTGTAAGTTGGTGCTTCTAATTTTTCTTTGGTGTGACGGAAAACTTTCTGTAGATCCATCCCAGTTATTCTCTTCAAGATACTTTGCACTTCATCGGACAGGAAGAGCTTTGAAGTACCTGTAAAGTTTCAAAAGAAAATGCATTCATTTTATTACAGGACCATAAATTAAATCTCTACAAATGTTTCCTGATTAAATTTCAGAAAATTGTATTTTTTTAATTTTAGAATTACTCTTTATCTTTGTCAATTCAAGTTATTTTTTATTTAACTCCTACAGTAAAACTGAACATGGTTATATATGACAATAAACACTTTTTAAAACAAATTAAAAGTAAACATAATATATATATATTTTTAATCTAAGTAAATACTAAATAAATAAAGAAAGAAAAATAATTAAATAATGGTATTTTTATTGTTTATTTAGTATTTAAAAACAGTTTCAATGAATGAAAGTCTTGCCAATGAATGGACATCAAAACATAAACAGAAAAATAAGATGAAATTCATCATTAAATTGTTATAATATTGATAGTAGTAATCGAAAAACTAATTTATTAAGGAGATGTCCGGAAACTAGGCATTCGTTTATGGCATGCACGACAAATCGCATGGCGTTGCTGTGCAAATCATGTCAGGCCTATCATCACCTCCAAATTGACCTCTAGAGCTCCCTAAAGTACCTTTATTTGAATCGAATGACTTGGAAGAACATGCACATCTTTGAACTTTGCATGACAGGCCACTTTCACCAAAGTATCCACGCAAAAAATGACCCGAATTCCTAAATAATTTTCTTCTCATGCAGGCCGCCATGTTGAAACGGAAAGTCGCCCTTTACTAAGTCGACCGACAGGTTTGCCACAGTAGGGACTAGCAGATTGGGAGGGCGACATTAGTCGATAATGGAATGTATCATGAGGCGACTTGGTTAAATAACAGAGCTTTTAAATAGTGAGGGACGACTAGACTTAAGTGAATAATTCTGTAGAGGGCGCTGTTTACCTTCAATGGACCATCATTCAAGAAATAATTTTTGTGTAATTCTGAGACCTCGTACTACTACTAGCCATCATTGGACACAATTTTTAGCCGAAATTTTGTGGTTTTAATTTAAATTCTGGAACAGATTATAAGGTGAGTTACTATTTTGTATTGGTGTAAAGAGAATGGATTCTTAAATGTATGGCAAGAGTGCCAGAATGAATTTAATAATTGTTGTTGTGTTAATTATATTTGAGTTGACTTCGGTTTGTTTTTGTTGTGACATGCAAGATGTATTTGTAGATCACAACAAATAATTTAATGTAGTGTAGGGCCTAATATACATGTAATACACATCAAAAACACACCCTTATACCCCCGTACGTAAGTGCATAAACAATAATATAGGCCATATAAAGTTGGACAAATAAATGTCAGATGTTGATGCATAAATTGATTTTGAGAGTCGAAACTGATTTTATTTTATTTTTTTTAAATAGACGTAGAGATAGATAGTAGGCACTAGACTAGAGTAACTTGTTGTCATCATGTATACAATAAAATAATAAAATATATATCCCTGAAGAAGCAATTAATTAATAATAATTGAATTATTTCTATCATAATATCTATTTTTGTTTGGACCATCGTATAATTTTGTTTAATATTGCAAGTGGGAAAAAATGGCAACAGCTCCAAGTTCAGGAACCAGTTCAAGCACTGGTACTTCGGGTTCATCCACTCCGACCCCAAAGGAAGTTCTTGCAAATGGAGATGTTAAGACAGCTGGAGACGCATTGGAAGATTTATTATATCAGATTGAAGACTATGCACCGACCGTGAGTTCCAACAAATTAAGTTATTCATTTCAACTTTGCTATGTATTATTTCTTCATCATTCATGCAGCCAGGGATAACTTTCATATTTTGTGGTTGTTATTTTCTTGAAATGTGAATAAATCCTGCTCTTTGATCTACTTCTCTAGTGCTATTATTTATTCATCATGCAACCGGGGATAATTTACATACTTTTATCTGAATACAGAATTTGATCTACCTGGTGATTGTTATTTTCTTGAAATGTAAATAAATCCTGCTCTTTGGACTACTTCTCTAGTGCTGAGGATACTGTTCCCAAAGCTCCTTGGAATCTATGTCTGCAGGTGTTATTTAAAGGTGGAAATGCCATCATTTCAACAACCTTCTTAAAATATGAATCTTGTTTTCAGGCCTTTTTGTCAGCAATGACTCTCACCCCTGTTTGAAAAAAAAAAATTGTGATTGCAAAATGTAAAATGATATTTTAAAATAGCACAACGACACATGCTTCTTGAAATAAAATGAAGTTTTATCATCTGATCTCCAGATACCTGATGCAGTGACGGGATTTTATCTCAATAGAGCTGGATTTGAAGCTTCAGACCCTAGAGTGTAAGTAGAAAAGGACAACGAAAGATAATCAACAAAAATCAGGTGGTTTTGTCGTGGCTGAGCAGTTTAGTGCTCCTCACTCGAGATCTGGGCTCGATTTCTCAGAGCACTAAGATTCATCTGAAGACGAGTTGACAGTATTACTATAGTGATTTGTTGTATTGCACCACATCACCTTGTTCTGGCATGGTTGGCTGCATGGTTGCAGAATGCACCACAACACCCTTAGATGGTGCTATGGGCCTAATAATTCAAACGTACATACCTGTCGTAAAAATAACAAGCCCTTTGAGACACTGGATGTGATAAAGAGCTAACATAAGAAGTAAGAACTGCATATTGTATTGTCTTGTTTTTCCATCCATGTGCGAGTATACTCCAGAGGAGGTTTTTGCACAGTAAAGGAAGATGATGATTTATTGATATATATGATTTGAGCTTGGGTTTTTAACCTTTGACCTGCAGAGTACGTGTAATATCCCTAGCTGCACAAAAATTCATCTCTGATATTGCCAACGATGCTCTCCAACATTGTAAGATGAGAGGATCTGGTCAGAGTTCAAAGAAAGTCGGCAAGGTACGTTGTGATAAAAGTTAACCTTTTAAAACATAACATACACTGAATTTTGTAAAAGGCTTAAGAGTGTTGTATATTAGGAACCATACAATGGAAGTAATAGCTCATTCACACATTTTGAAACAATTAATAGCTGTTTCCAACTACTTACCAACCAAAATGACGTGCAGTATAAATCAAATAAACCATTGAGGTAGATTTGAATAATGTCTGGTATAATGACTTGCTTCTAGTCACAAGTGACTGCTTAAATTTGAATTCCTCGGCCCAGAGACAGTTGCTGTGTTACATTGTTCAGGGCAAGCTTTTGCGTAGCTACGTAAGACACTGTGAACACCCATACACAGTCTTAGATGTGTATGGCGCCATGGTACCAGGGTTTGCTGTACAAAACCTTGCCTTGAATCATGCGGCGGACATGTGTAGCAACACTGTCTTTTGTCTCGGGAATCCAATTTGATTGTTCACCAAATCAAGTCTTTGTACCAGATATTCAACTTGCAGATGGCTCATTCACAAGAAGTTACTGTTTTGTGTTGCTCATAAAAAGTAGCTTAGTAATGTGCTGTTAGTGGACAGTTAACATACGAACTTGCAGAAATGGGTGATGGTAAACACAAATCAAATTAATATTAAGTAGGTTTTTTCATCTCAAAAACTCCCCAAATTATGAAGAGGGGATCTAAGTTGATTAAATTTCTTTTTGAACAGGACAAGAGATACACTTTGACCATGGAAGACTTAACTCCTGCCTTGAGTGAACACGGCATCAACGTCAAGAAACCTTACTACTTCACGTAGCATTCCCATGGTAACCAAGACTTTCTATTTTATTTATTCATTACCGTGGCGATTGATCATTGAACATGAGTGAATCGCCATCACTTATTTTAACGATCATTTTTAAAATCTTGATCTACCGAAAAACTAGATGAGTTTCTTCCAAACGTCTAGAATTTCATTCCTGAAAGTTCAAGGTCTTTTCATAAGAGGAAAAGACACTTCCGTAAGAAGGTTTAATAAATCTAATGGACAATTTGGAAGGGACACTAAGGTCAAGACAATAGCTCATGACAACTAAGGTAGTGGCTAGCTGGAAATGTTATGCTGGTTCTAATACTCCTGGCAACATGAACGGAAGTATTCAGGGACCATCATTGTTTTGAAACTTGTTAAACATTTATTTTGTAAAAATGCTGTTCCGTCACCATTTAGTTTAGAGAACTTCAGCAATAGTTGACATAAGTTACTTCCAAATAATTGTTTTGTGGTAGTTGCAAGAAAGATACTTTTAAGTTCAAAGTATACTTCGATGAGTGTTAATGTTTCTCAGTTGGATGAAATAGGCAAAATGTAGACAACTTTTCCAATATAATTTGAGGTTGAACAAAGAAAAATTGACTAGAGCAGGATTTGAACCTACAACCTCTGGATTAATGTGCCAGCGCCGACTGATCTATCTAGACCCATATTGGCAATCTCCCTATTTTGTCAATATCTTTGTTCGAGGAGCAAGTCAGAAAGCATTGAGCTTCTCACTGCTGTATAGCCAGCTGGATCTCACCCAAGTTTACGATACAACCTGGGAAGTGGCAGAAGCGGGATCATCTTAAGGGAAGGCGACTTTTTATTTCAAATATCAAGTAGTAAGCCACATGGGAAACTGACTGGGTAAATGTTTAAATAATTTTCGGTTGAGCAAAGAAAAAAATTGTTGACAGCTTAATCAGTGTAAACAAGTCACACCACAAACCAAGTTTTTCTTTCATATTGTTAATGTTTATTACTGGTGCAATGTTACACATGTCAAATTGTCAAAATCTCCAAAAAAGACTAACAATATTTGTAGGTATTTACTTTTTATCATAATTGATAAAACTGGAATGCTATGAAGTATCAAACCAATAAATGTCTTTTTCAGGAACAAAGTGGAGTTATTTTTTTGTAAGATTCTGGAATTTGAACATTTACATTCAAAATAAAATAAAGATGACACAAAATGAACTTCTGATAAATGAATAGCCTTTTAAGCATGATGCAGCAATTTCACTTTATAGTATAAACCCACAAGACCAAAGTGAGACTGACAGGAAAAATAGTCTGGCTCCTTGCCTTTGTTTGTACCCGTAATGTAATGTAATTCAGACAGGGATTCAAACAAAAAAGATGGCCTTTATTATACACTGTAGATTCTTATGGGGGAAAAAAATTTCATTTTAGCTCAAGATTTCAAACATACAAACATTTTATTTGGATTGCAAGATGGTTTGGTTAAATCTACAACCTGTACTTTTCTATGTATTAACCAATCAGGAAACAGAATAAATAGTTTACCTCATGAATATGTATTAGGAATATTAAAAGAAGTGAAAATTCAAACTGTGTTATCTTTTGTCATTCACTGACCAAGAATCTGCTTCAGAAGGTTGTTAGTTGATTCACATCGCTTTGAAAAAAAATTAAAATATTACAAAAAAATAATTCAAAACGCAGAAAAGAAACAAGTGTAAAGTGTTGTATTGACCCAATTCAGCTGAAGTCATCATAACAATAAATCTTGATTGCACCATTTTGGGAGTTGGTTTATTCCACATGTGTAACACCAGGGAGGGTGGTACGCATTTTAGGCAACGCGTGCATTAACATGCCCACTATAGGCCTACAGGGAACGATTTCATCCAGCAATGTTGCATAGCAAAATATTTAGACTGAACTTGTTTTATGCACACTGAATGCTAACATTGAGTAGAAACTCCTGATTTATGAGAAGCAACTGATGCATTTTGTGTAGCAATTTGCTCTGCTATACAAAGGAAATCATTCACTGGGCCTATATCATGCAATTTGACTCTCACAATGGCAGACCATTGCCAGCCAGAAACTACATATGACCAGGGGTCGATTTCACAAAACTCTTCCTAACTTAGGACTAGTCCTAGGCAATGCTTAGAGATAGGAGCAGTCCTAAGGTAGGAAGAGTTTTGTGAGATCGACCCCAGGGCCCAATTTCATAGAGCTGCTTAACGGCAAATTTTGTTCCCCCCTCGACGAGTTTCTATTTCATAGCGCTGCTAACCGTAAGCAAACAAAAAGGCATGCTAACTTTCGGGTGCTTACTGCATGAAAGTGAATGGCAAAACAATGCAAATCCATGGTGGATGGCACAGGTGTTCGCCTTATTTTCTTGCTAACCTGTGAAATCAGTGATTTCAGCATTGGGCCAGTAAACTCATGACCGGACAATCCCTTTGTTTGATACCTTTGTGAATAAAAGTATTGACTATGAATCTGATATTATCTCAATTTGTTGAGTATCGAAGATAACACATGAGACAAATGAGATCGATCTTTTTTTAGTGTTTGGGCAACTTATTTTGACTCTGGTCTTGTAACAAAGAAAATCTGGTCATTGGAAATTTTTAGCTACAAGCTCTGCAGTCTTGTGGAGTTTCCCCCCAAATTCAAACCCTGATGACATCCAGGCAAAGGGTCAATACTTAAGTTTGCCAACAGCATTAATGTTAATCAATTGTGCAAAATACAATTATTGATTTCATTTACTATAAACTTCTTACAACAAATTAGTAGTTCAATCAAAACTGTGGTATACTAGCATTTTAAGACTTCATTAAATACATAAAATTTACAAAAATACTACAAGGCACTAATCCTTTTCCTTTTTTCATAATACTGATCTTCTTGTTTACACCTCCAATCCAGTAACTGTCGATCCAATCAAGTATTTCTTGTAAAAACCTCAAGAGTGTTAAACTACACTAGGCTTAGACTTGGCGAAGAAACGGAGAAAAAGTTCCACATTAGGCGTAGTCCACATAGAATATTCAAAACAACATTCTCAATGAGAGACTTTTCAGCCGATAGTGGGTGTCCCAGTCCATTTGTTATTGCTCTCGTCGCTGAGTAAAATGGAAATAAACCAGAGTAGGACACCTGTTATCATGTCAAAAGTCCCCCATTAATTGTTGTCTGCCTGCAAGGTGCTTGTTATGTTAATCTGCCATTATAAGTCAATGAAGTATGTTAGGTCACCGTGTCGTGATTGTTAGGTGCCTCCAGTTCACAAGACTGGAACTTGTCCAGAGCTGTCGCGATTAATTCTAAAACAAAATAAATTATATAAGGTTTACATTAATTGGTTTAGTCATCCTTTTTCTACTGGAGTAAAAAAGATACATGAAGTTTTATGATAATTGAACAAAGTTATTTAATCAAAACAAAAGTATATAGAATTTAGTTAGTGCATGAGTTTGTGAGTGTCAATAACAGATGAAAAGTTAGTAGTATAAAAAAGCAAGGTTTGCAAAATTTATGATAACTGAGCAAAATGATTTCATCAAAACCAATAGTTCATAGAATTTAGTTACAGCATGAGTTTTTTAATGTGAATAATGGATGAAAAGTTAGTGCATAGGAAAGCAAAGTTTGCTGGACTTACGTTGCTTCTTTCTTCTTCAGTAGCTCTACTTTCCATGGAGGCATGTCTCGATATTTCCTCTCGTCAGCCTCTCGCTGCTACAAAGTCAGCAGAAAAAAACCATGACATTTGAAACTTGAAGTACAACACTACTCAATATTCAAAATTTAATTACAGTATGCGGAGTATTGGGCACGAAACAAATTTAGCAAACTATTTTGGTTTTATAATTAATTAATTTCATTACACATCCAACAGCGCAAGCTTCAATAACTGGATGGTGAATAGGAAATTAGTAGAAATGTTCAGATTTAGTTGCGGGAGGAAAACCCATGCAAACAGGTAGAGCCTGAAAATTTATTCTACATGCAAGGCTCTGGGAGTAAGGTTTGATTTGAACTTGCGTCCACAAAGGTCGCTGAAGGCAGGTAAAGAAACGACTATGCCAACCTGATGCAACCCTACACCTGTGTGTGATTCATAAAAAAACTATTCACTTTTAAAATTGACTCATGTGCGGCCAAGCATAACATCCATCCCAATGAAACTGGCACCAAAGGAAGCAGGAAGAGTGACTTTAAAAGATATGAAAATATCTTATCTACTACACAATAAAACAATGGGCAATTTTAAAAGTGTATAGTATTTTTTGACTCGCACTGTAGAGGGCCTACTAGGTGCATTTCCGAGTCCTGCAGAAAAGAAATCCAGTGTATTACTCAGGTGGGATTCGAACCCACAATCCTCACCTTCTGCTATTGTAGAGCTGATGTCTTACCACTAGACCAACGAGCATACCCAATTAGAGACTCCATTAGGTGGTGTATACCATGTATACAGGGATGTGGTTTCTCCGTTTTTAACCAGAAATCCTGGGTTTTTTCGCCCCCCATTTGCTCGTCAGTTTTCAAGCACGCAAGCTTTGTGCTCAGAGTTCATTTTTTTTTTTCAACAGCCTATCACATCCCTGTGTATAGTGACATCCCACACACATTATAAGATATTTTTTACATACCTTTTGCACTTTGTAATCAGTAGCTGATTGTTGGTTAGCTTTATCAGCTTCCTTCTTAGCCATAAATCGTCTCTTCCAGTCGGGTAGTTCAACACCTCCTTCACTCACCAATGGAATCTTATCTAAGAAGTCTACAGCATAGTACATCTTGGGTCCTTTAGCCAAAATAGGACTTGGGCTTCTTTGTGTCGGGTCCTTATTTACCTGTCAAAAAGAATGTTTAAAGACTCTGGACACTATTGGTAATTGTCAAAGACCTTCTTACCTGGTGTATCCCAACATATGCATAAAATAACAAACCTGTGAAAATTTGAGCTCAATTGGTCGTCGAAGTTGCGAGATA
>JAUELU010000028.1:8839799-8855407 GCA_032357145.1 Evasterias troschelii | reverse complement strand
CACAACTGTGGCAGTTGAATGGTTTCAAATGGTTGGTCAACTCACTTGAAAATGTTGCAAACTGTAGGAGGGTTAAGGCCATGTCACGTGAGGCAATTTACAGGCAACCACCTCCAGGCAATCTCCAATAAGAAAACTCATTCACCTTTCAGTTTTCTCAGTATTTTCTTGGGAATGGTAACTTACATGTACAGCTAGAAGAATATTTCTTGGCTGCCGAAGTGTTCCTATGGTTTACAGTGCAAGTGGTGTCCTCAAAGTCGCCTGAAAGCATTGCCCAGTGTGACTTGGCCGATATTGTGATGGATTAGGCTATCACAGACAGTTAGCTCAGTGGGAGATCTAGTGGAATAAATGCACTGTTGACTGTGGTCAGTAATTTAATGGGAGACCATTCCATGTGTTGTGATTGGACTCCGTACCATTCATGCCTGCATCTTTTGGATGAGACGTAAAGCTGTAGGTCCTGTGTGTTGTGTAATGCGTATAAAACATCCAGGAAACTTATCGCATAACATGCATAATGCGATTCTCTGGACATGTTTGGAGTATAGTTAATTAGTACGCATTTTGAACATGCTACACAGTTCGCTGTTATTATTTATAGTTTTTATAGACAATGTAATTTTTAAATTACCTTCTGTGTATTTTTGTTTTTTACCTACTGTAACCACTGTGCAATTCAGCCTACGGGCTGCAATATGGTGTGAATAAACCAATAATTTGTAATAATAATAATAAAATTTACCTTGGAAACAAATTTAGTTCATGCCCTCTTGCGTTGACCTGTTAAATAAACAAACATTTTTTTTTCCCCAGGCTAAATTTGAGAAAGCTGCGCCACAGAGTGGTTCTTCTTGGTATGCTTACTCCACGTCTCTGTTTTATAACGTCTTGGAGAACATTCAGGTAAGTTGTTGTTACAAATCCTGACTTAAAATCTATCTCTGCCAAATACAGAAAGCTCATAATGGAATGCATGATATTAGCAGTCAACTCAAATCCATACTTTGTTGCAACAAGGCCTTGACATGTTCTTTTGCAATCCCAGTCCCCAGCAAACTTCAGTACCTATTGGTGCATTTAGCAGGGTGACTGCCCCGTGTCAAGACTGCCTTAAACCAGTTCACTTCACATTGCAACAGAATCTTCTGTTGCATTTTGCTGCATTATTATTATCAGTATTGTTTTTTTGTTTTCATTTTGACTGACTTGACAGGTTCAAATCCTGCTACCCTCAAATTGTTTTATAAGTCACTCAGTTTCCCTTGTTGTTTATTATGTGGTATTTTTTTAATTCGTAACAGTTGAAGATCAGAGATGTACATATCCGTTACGAGGACACCACAACCATTCCCAATGAAACCTTCGCATTTGGAATCACAATCAAGAGTCTCTCAGCGCAGAGTACCGATGAGACCTGGGTCAGTATTCATTGCAATTTTCTGTTTTATAAAGTATACTATTAACCCTCCTACTCTTTCTACATTTTCCAGCGATTTGACAAACTATTTGAAACCCTTCAACTGCACAGGTTATGTATGGTGGCACAACTGAACACAACTAAAAAGTGTGTACTGTGTTGATGTATTCACCATATGATATCATATTGCAAGCAGGAATAGTTTATCTATAATTTAAAACCTCAGTGGATGATACTGAATGGTCAGAGGGTTGACTGTGCACTTGGATTCACCACATGATATCATATTTCAGGCTAGCATAGTTTATCATTCAACCAGAGTGGATGTAATTGAATGGTCAAACAGTAGGAGGGTTCACCTCATGATATCATATTGCAGACTGGCATATTTTATCATTCAAAAACCTAAGTGGACAATATTGAATGGTCAGACAGTAGGAGGGTTGACTGAAAAAATGTAGCATTTTTGTATTTGGTTTTTTATTTTCTTTTGAGGACTAGAATCTACATACTTCTCAATCTAATATTCACCTCACTTGATTAAATTGTTAAAATTGTTATCAACCTTTACTTTTAACAGCAAGCTAAGATTGTCCAGGGTGAGAAAGGAGCCACGAAATTTAAACTTCTTCAACTAGAGAACTTTGCCATGTACTGGGACACCAACATACAGCTGTATGGTGATATGAACATGAAAGATCTCAAGGTACGTTTGGAATGGACCGGCCTTGATATTCTTTCCGATTTAAGTCGGATTTTGTCATGATGACATCATCGGTTTATTATCAAATTACACTAAATCAAAGTTAATTCATTAAAAAAAGACATATCTTGAGTACCACAGCTGTTATAATTCATTTGAATCTTTGCATCATCTGTGAAGGTTCGATGTGTGCAGTTTTGTTTATATTGTAGTGACATGATTTGACCTCGTTTCCCAATACTGGAAAGCTCCATTAATGAAAGAGGCTGAAATAACACATCCTTTTTGTCTAGCAACTAACTAAAAAAGAAGAAGTATACTTTGTCGTTAAGAGAAGGGGTTTGCCCCAGCGTTTTTTGATATGTTTGGCTGCAGATTACGCAACAGCAACTTGTAAACCATTACATGGTGCTATGTAAACAAATAGGTCTTTTAATTCGAACATACATGTAGCTCCACAAATTTTATAGGGGAGAAAAGTTAGTGCTATGAGATGCTCTTGGGTGTGATAAAGGGCCATATGAAAACTTTGCATTATTATTATGATTATTTGTAGTTGTACAAACACTACAATTCTAGTTTTCTTTCTTTTCAACTTAGGACGCTCTACAGAAGAGAGAGTTTTCAACGGACACAACCACTGCACAGGTAAATCAAACAAATTTGCAACCAACTTCAGTTCTTCGTAAAAAACACACACTTGAGTATTCTGTTTTAAGTCAGGAATAACATAGTGATTTTGGAAGCTTTGCACGGAGTGGATAAAAAGAAGTAACTATTTCCTAGTAATTCTTGGAGATGCAACCATGGGATAATGTCTTTTGGATGGAGAGTTGACTCTTAGAAAAGTCTTTGGTTTGGTCTCAATGTTTTGAACAGTGTTAGTCTGCTCGTTTCTTTTTCTGATGACAACACTAACCACATGGTTCTACCTGCAATAAGTATACCTGTGGTTTTTGGAATCGTTCGATAGTTTTAATCCTATATAATTATAAATATATACAGTAAAATAAACCTGTTAAAATTTCTTTTCAAAAGGTGGTCATGTTTTTGAGATCTCCAAAAATCCACGCAGGAAAGATAATCTCTAAAAGGAATACACAATCTGAGAAACGTACCTGACTGTAACGACTCTCAGAATCAAATTTGAGGGCATAAAATTTGATATCTTGTTACATAACCACTTTACTTCGAAGTAAAACGTTTCTCAAAATGCTTTAACGAAAGCTGCTGTTCTTCTAACCAATAAGTTTTTATTACCATTAATTTAAAGAGTGATTTCCAAATGTGTACCTTCTCTTTAAGTAATAAGAGTTGGGTGTTTTTGATGAGCAGAATACACTGTTCAAAATGCCAAGAAAATTTACTAACAGCTCGTCTCAAATCCAACATTCCTTCCAATTGTTAGCCTGATTGTCAAAAATTACAATATCTTTTTACCTGATTAAATATTTACAATCATAGTTTTTTCTTGTAACATTAGTAACTATCAAAGACCAGTATCCACACTAAAAGTGACCCAACATATATATGAATTAACAAACCTGTGAAAGTGTAAGCTCAATCAGTCATTGGAGTCACAAGAAAAAAGTGGGCGGACAATTTTAAATGTTTTCACTATTTTCAAGCATTGAGTTTTGGAATTGTAAGATTAAAACTAATTGTTTTACTCATTGCTCAAAAGCCATTGCTTTTCAAGCACAAATATTTCAATGGGAGTTTCCCATCATGAACTTCTTTGTGTGCAAATCTGTGAAAATTATCTTTTTACTCTTACCAATGTTATGCACACCCTTTATAACAGGAGGTTGTATCATTTGCAGACATGCAAAAAAAATGTGCTTCCAAGTTACTTCAAAATAACTGACTTGAGGCTGAAAGTAGAAACTATTCCGAAGTATCTAGTGAAACAGTTTGGCCAGGTTTAATTTCATTTCAGAGAACATTGCAATTTTTGTACCATTTTGAAGTGATGGTCGGCCGGAAATTGTTTGAACTTGTGAGTTTTCATACAACAAGGTCTGTCTTACAGCTTAAAGTTGTCACTATTTACTCACATTTTTCTCAGTGACGCACAAATGTAAACAAGCCGGTGGAACGATATTTCATACTAAATCCTACCACACAAATCATTATTTTCACGAAAAACACAACATTTACCAATAATGTAATTTCTTTTTGAAGCAACATGACTACCTGGTGGAGCCGGTCAGCGCTGAAGCCAAGCTCAGACGTAATGGCAGTCCCTTACCGCTACGGTCTCGTAGTACACCACGATTCATCTGCGATGTCAATCTGCAGAAGATCCCTTTGTCTCTGTCGGAGGAACAGTACCATGGGACAATCGCTTTGGCTCGGGAGTTTGAACGAAGTGGAAGAGCTCGGTTGTATCGGAAACGGAGGCCGACGGTACCCATACAGGCGCAGTAAGTGGCACGAGAGAATTTAATAACAAATTATGAAAAGCCCTTGCGGAAGGCACTTAACTGTAATTGCTTCTTAAAATGTTGGGAAGGTAGTGCATTCTGCTCTACCAGCCAGGCTCCCATTGGATGGTACCCATGCCTACATCCCTAAGAACTGTGAAGGGGGTAAGTTGCCCCTGGGGACAGTTGATTTGGGTCCACAGCCCAAATCAGTTAAGTGTAGCCCTCACCTTGAAGTGGCCGTCTGGCCTTGTGATTTGAGACAATTTCTTATAAAAGAATATAAAACAAAATTTACCATCAAAAGATTGATGCTTACCTCTACTCTCAGCACTATTTGATAAGATAATAAATATTGAAATGTTAGTAATTGTTGATATTTTGGTGCTTTTTGTTGTACTTCCAGTGGCAGTGAATGGTGGAACTTTGCAATATCATCCACACTACATGGTATAAGAGAAAGAAATAAACGAAGATCACCTCAGTTTATCTCGCAACGAATTCAAAATAATCAACGATACATCGGAGCGTACACGAAAATTCTCGAAGGATCGACGCCAGACTCTGAGTCTAAGGTGTGTATACTATTGCCCAGGAGGTTTGATGCAAGACTAAAGTCATATCCGATTGGATTTGATTCAGTTATGGCTTTGGCTGACGGCTACTGCGGCAGTGTTGAAGTATAGAAGATACTTTGAGCTAGCCCAGAGCCAGTAGCTTGTTAGCTGTAGCTTTTGGCTTCAGTGGATATGTACACAGTGAGTTGGTGAGCTAGCCATAGCTAGCGTAGTGTAATATGTAACTTGGATTTAAGCACATGTGTCACGATTGGAGTCACAAGAAAAAAGTGGAAAAAACCTTCAATGTTTCACTGTTTTTCAAACATTGAGTTTTGGAATTGCAAGACCAAAGCTACTGCATTTTAAGCAAAAATATTTCAAGCAATAATATTGTCTTTATAACATAAACGTTGTGTGCAACATTTATTTTTTTACATCTTTAACTTGAGTAAAAACTACCAATTTCTAAATACAAAATGCTGTTATCGTCTCCTTTTGTCTGTTTCTACTCTTGTTGATCCAGGCTTGTATGGAGGACATGGAGAAAGATCTAGAGTTTGACGAGCTGAGACTTCTCAGGGAGCTTACTTTCAGACAACTTGAGAAAAGAATCTCAGCTGGAGAGGTGAGTCAGAGAGGAAATCAAAATAAATTATCAATCAATCTTAAAAAGGAAGCACAAAAATCACCATCTTTGCATGGATTTTGAAAACACAAAACCTCTTTCAAAGTTGACTTTTTAGCAAAAAAAGAAGTTGCTGTTACTTTTGGTGTTTTTACTCCCACAGGAGTTCTTCAAGAAGCCAGAGCAGGACTCTGCCCAGCAAGAAGGCTTGATGCAACGATGGGTTTGGGGATGGGGAGGGTGGTACTCTGGTGGGACAGCCGCAACTGACCAATCAGATGGGAGTGGGAGTGCTTCAGCTGGACCAGGAACAGCCACAAGATCTGTGTCGCCACCTCCAATAGGTACCATTTCTTTTAGACACCCCTTCACCTAGGAAAATAATCCAAAGTGAATATTATTTCAATAAATGTTTTTATTACTTTAAAGAAACATTACAGAATTGGTTTTCAAACAAACAGTTGCTGGCAGTGTAAGCACTTTATGTAATAAAACATATACATAAACTGACAAACCTGTAGAAGTTTGAGATCGATCGGCCATCTGGGTCATGAGAAAATAGTGAAAAATTGATTACACATTTGCATGAAATCATCGATGAATAAAACGCTCACTGAGCGATAAACTCTAATCAAAAAATTAGTTTAATTTATTTTGCACCAAATATGGCATTTCAGACAGAAATTTTTTAAGGGATGTTTTCTACTATCATCATCATTAGACCGTGTAAGTTTTATTTAAATCTGCGATCAAAAGTATATTTTACAAGTTTTTTTCTTACCAATTCTGTAACCTCCCTAACCTTTTTTGTATGTTTCTATTTCTAAAATGATCAGCTCATAAGTTTCAAACATGATCTTATTAAAAAAAAATATTAGCAAAAACAATTGTTGGAGGCCTTGGGTTTCGAATCTAGCAGAGTCTTTCTCGAAGGCTAAATGACAAAACAACACACATATACAAGTATACTAGTGTAACAGAAGCAGTCGGGTGGAAACAAGTGGAAAAGAAAGAGGAAGAATGCAGTAAAAACCAATGAATGAATAATCAAAAAGGAGACAGATGGGTTGGAGGAAATGGGCTAGTTTCACCACAAGAAGGATTGAAACACAAAATACAAAGAGTCCTAAGGTGGGTATCATGGCCAAGCCGTTTTAGATCATCAAATTCCAGTTCTGTTGGTTAAGTCATCGCAGTGTGGGTTTGAATCTCGATCATGACTGGGATTCAAGCCCACACCCCGATGACTAACCACCAGAACTTGAATTTGATGCTCTAAACTGCTCAGCCATGACGCCACTTTATTTTATTACCAGTATGTAATGTTTCAAAATCTACTTCAGATTTTCCTCATCTTATTCAGCTCAAACTTACTTGGATTAATTTTGCCCCATGTTAAGATGAACAAGAGCTGATGGATGTAATCGGTGACCCCATGGCCGACAGCACCCTCCTCAAACGAGACCAAGTCTTCGCTCTCCTCAATCTCAACCTCAAAGGTGGGTCCTTCAAACTGTGCAGTAGCTCCAACAGCCCCGTTCACATCACTCCATCCTCTACTCCACCAAAGAGGCTGGCTGATAACGGAGCTGCGATCATCGAGTTGGAATTCGCTGGTGTGAAGATGAGTTTAGAGTCACGATTGCGAACGAGCTCGATGCTGTTCACTGCTAAACTGGGGTCGTTGTATGTCCGTGATGTCATGACAAAGGGGTCGCTGTTTCCCGTGCTTGTATCGCCACAACAGAAACGGGTAATAGTAAACATTTTTATTGCAATATTTCTTTGTAATAGTCGAGTGTCAAAATCAAGAAGTCCTCAAAAAAAGAATTCACCCTTGGCCCTTGACCTGTAGAAATTTGTAATGAAAGACCAGGGCTCAGTTTCACAGAGCTGCTTAAGTACAAAAAGTAGCTAAGCACAAGAAAATCATGCTTACCAGAATAAGGTTACCAGCCAAAATATCATGTACAGTATGTGACCTGCTTATTTTTGCTTAGCAGAAAGTTGCTAAGCATAATTCTCTGCTGAAAGCAACTCTATGAAATTGTGTCTAGGGCTTGTAGAGATTGTTGATGTGAATGATTATCAACCTGGTGCACATTTAGCTGCTGGTTTTGCATACTCCTGAGGAGTTGAAATGTGTCAGGATTGCTTAAAGCCAAATAAACACTGGTATTAATATTATCATTTATTTTTTTAGTGCAAAGAAGAAACGGGCACCAGTCACGTTGATGTGAAGTATATGATATTTGCACAGGTAACCTTTTCTGATTAAGCACGACCTTGGACAAGGTTAGGACTGAAGGAACAAGTGAACAATTCGTGAATCAGGAATCTTTGCTGAGTGGTTTCGTTGAAGATTTTTTCTTATTACAGGACGATGTGTCTAGCACCCAGTCTCGTCAACACTTTGGCATACTATCTAAGACCAGTGTGTCGTACATGGCACAGAGTGCTGCCTATCAGAGACAATCATCTGAAGAGACGATCTTTGAGATGAGTTATGAATCGAATCCACCGAACTCAAACGCAGACTGCAGGTAACTTAAGCACATATAATAATGTGTTGATTTCTTATTCTGAAATGCTTAAAAAATGTGTACTTGGGCAATGTCAAAATTGATGGCTACGGCTGGATTTTGGAGTTCGGCCTTCAAAACTCAGAAACTACACATCCTTTTAAGTGAGTGAGTGTGTTTGCATTGTAATTAGTTGGGTCATTAAAATTCTAGGGCAGTCGGCAGTACTACTGGTTTGTTCTTAATCCATTTATATAACCAGGTTCCACTTAATTTAAGGGAATTACATAGAGATAACAGGTGTGAGTTGGTAAAGATGAAAAGGATGTATAATTTTGGCCGCTTTCTTTAACAGAGCTTTCTTGTAATGCATCCCTCTCTTTAGAATTCACTTTTCAATGATATTGTCTTCAGTCTCCATAAGGTAGTGAATATTAAAAGTCTCCATAAGGTAGTGAATATTAAAAGATCATGATACAGGTCTATTGCCCCCAAAGTAAGCCTGTGCTGTTAGAACCATTCAAAGCAAGGCGAACGCATAACTGAAGAAAAAATGCTGATACTTTTATAGATTGGAGATTATCACTCGCCCCTTAGACATGGTCTACAACCCGTCTGCGATGCAACGAATCTCGGATTTCTTTGATTCACCTGCGGCTAAGTCTAAAGGTCTAGCATCCCGTCCATCAGAGCTCCAGCTCACCCGACTGGCAAGGTTAAGATATGAAGAACTGAAGAACCAGACTAAACAGGAGTTAAGGCATACACTTGATACCCTACTGGAAGGAGAACAGCAAGTATGTTCAAATTAACTTATTATTGATTATATATCCTTTGAGAAAGAGTTGAAACGTCAGGTCATTAAACATTATTTGCATTTATACCGTATGTACCTTTAGTTGGTAAGCAGTTTGCAACAGCTAATTTTTCGTTTCTCTATAAGTATTGCAAATAAATCTGGACCCATATTTTGTCAAAATTAATTGAATTTTTATTTATTTTCAGAGCCAAGTGAGTCGCTGGGACATCCATTTGGATATTTCAGCTCCTCAGATAATTATCCCAGACAGCTTCCACTCCAAGGATGCCACCTTGGTAAGATCTAATCCCATGTAATCCCCACTAATCTCCCATCCCACACCTCATCAGATTATTATCCACAATAGCTTTCCCTCCAAGGACACCACCTAGATATAATCTGATCTCCTGTAATCCCCACTAATCTCCCATCCCACACCTCATCAGATTATCATCCACTGTAGCTATTCCTCCAAGGACACCACCTAGATATAATCTGATCTCCTGTAATCCCCATTAATCCCACATCCCTCAGCTCCCCATGTTATCATTCCAGACAGCTTCCACTCTATTGGTCCACCTTTGTTAAATCTAATCCCATGTTTTCATGTAATCCCCACTGATCTCATAGCCAAAATCTCCTTAGATTATCATCCCAGACAGGTTGCACTCAAAGCATGCCATCTTAGTAAGATATAATCCCCGCAATCTCCCCCCCTCACACGCCCCCAACAACCTCCCACATCTTAAACTATTGTAACAACGTAACTACCAAATGTGTTTCTAAATGTTCGTTGAATTTACCCTGAAATTGTTGTCACAAATATTATTTGGGAAATGAAATCAATATTGGCATGATCACAATGGTGTTGCATTTATTTGTTTATTGTTGTAGGTTGTGTTAGATTTTGGCCATCTTCAGCTTGCTAGTGCCACAGCGAAGGGAAACTACGCCAAGGCCCAGAAAGCCCAAGACGAGTCTCTGAATGATGAAGGTAAAGTAGAAATTATTTCATGTCTTCCCAAACATAATATTAATAGTACTAAAAATAATAAAGTACTTTCATATTTTGTGTGCCATGTTTGTCATAAACGACACTCCTGGCGCCGAACTATCAAATTTAAGTGGAGCTTGTTAGGAATGATTTTATGAGATGAAGGAAACATAATACAACACCTTGAAAGGGATGCAGGTGAGGTGGCGCCAGACCATGCCAAAAACATTGGAGCAAGCTGCCTCTCTTAGCGATGAGTGTACTGGGTTCTAATAGAACGCACATGATCTTTGGTTTAACATCCCATCCCAAGGATGAAGTAACTATGGTCTGCTCAAGGACACAAGTGTCACAGATGGAACCCGAACCAACACTCTGACGACAGCAGACCTTGAGTCCGGTGCACTAGAACAAGCCACAAAATCGTCCGCACCATTTTAAAAGTTTCCCATTATTACCTAACGTTTTCTTTCAGGTGATCTTGATGATGACTTTCTCACCCCGCTCTCCACTCCGCCGAATGAGTCAAGCACTGATGAACCCTCGGGGTCCATTCACCAGACTGATGGTACAGCATTTGATGAGCTTCAGTCTGGTCTACAGTCCGTTGATTTCGGGAGCGCAGTTACGGAGGGGACAATGAAAGACCGTATGTATGACAGGTAGGTCCATCTTGTGGTCAAACCAGCTCCTTATTTGTCTTTTTTTCCTTATTCATCCCTTGCTTTTTCTGTGTGCTCTCTGCCTACTCTCACTTTTCATTTCTTTTCACTTGACTGCTTCTGTTACACCTGTTTGTGTGTGATGTGTTGTCATTAGCCTTCTAGAGAGAGACTCTGCTAGGGTTGAAACGTCAGGTCATTAACTATTTTTGCACAGGTAGTTCATGCATCTTTCATACATGGCCTACATCATGAACCATGCATTTTTGGTATTCAACGTAAATTTTTGTCCCGTTTTTTTGTTTACCATTTCACTTAAGCATATGTGCAGCATTGGTAATCGTCAAAGACCTGTATCCACACTTGATGTGACCCAACATATACATGAAATAACAAACCTGTGAAAGTTTAAAGCTAAAACAGTCTTCGGAGTCATGAGAAAACAGTGATATATATTTGTTCACTGTTTTCAAACATTGGATTTTATCACGTGATAAAGATGAATTGTTTTACCCATTTCCTAAAAGTTATGGCATTTCAAGCAAAACTATTTCATGGGAAGTTTTCCACCATGACTATTCTTGTACCATGTAAGTTATGTGCAAAACTGTCAACATTTATATTTTCAATCTTACAAATGTTGTTCACACCCTTTAAAACAACATCGTGCATTTTACACAGCAGCAAAAAAAAGAATGTTGGCGGATGCCAGAATACAATCTTGTGCTTAAGTTTTCTCATGGGTTTATCCTCAAATCAAATGACAGATATCTACTTGGATATTTTAATAAATTTTTATTTAATTTAGTTTAATTTTTCGTCATACAACATCCAACAGCTCAAGCGCCAATTTAAGAATGGATAAAAGATTTTATAAAATTTGAAAGTTTAACACACAATTAAATAAAATAAACACACAAGTAAATTCTAAAAACACACATTGTGGTACAAATAATAGTAATATTAAATATTACAACATTCAATAAGGCGAATTAATTCCAACTTTTCCAGCCATGAAAACATTCTCACCATTGCACTCATAATCATTATTATTTGTATATTTGTACGTTTTTCTTGAAGTAAATGAGAATTTTTTTTGTATTCATTTGATTAAAACAGGTACAACCTGAATATGTCAGATCTTCAAGTTCTTGTTGGCAAGGCAACAGATAACTGGCGCTCCGCCCACACCAAAGGTTCAAGTCACATGCAAGTCATTGAGAAGTTCACAATATCGGTGAAAGTGGAACGGCGTCTGATGTTTACCACTGATCCGCAATGGCCTAGTGCTATGATATCCGGGAACCTGCCGAGCTTGGCAATACATATCAACGAACAGAAGGTAATCCGTCAAATGAGGGCGCTAAAGCTTGTTCCTATCACAGCATTTGTCATTGTGTATTTAACATGTTAAGGTCACCAAAAACCCAAATGTGGTTTATGAAGTTCAAAAAACAATTTATTTTTACAGATCCAGGCCTTAAACATCTGCCTAAAGCTCATGACGGGACCAAGCGAGGGCGCTTCATCACAAGCGTCAACAGGAGCCCCTCTTACCTATGACCTTACTGATGTAAATCGTACACACACTACAAGGTACAGACATGTGTTTTTGATGACACCTTTAAACATTAGAACAAACCTTATTAACATTTTCCTAGGCCAAAGGCCAATGCCAATATCCATCCATGGCATGCTGGTGTCGTAGGGAAAGAAGTTGAGTCAGAAGAGGGCGCCATCAGACGTAATTTCTACACTTACGGGGGGACAGAATCTCCTGCTACACAAGAATCTTACGCTTATTTCAGTGCCGAGAACAATAGAAACGATCATGGCAGAAAATTGGTCTGGCAAAGCCCAACCTCGTCCCCATGGTTTACTTTATTTCCAACCATGTTTACAATAGTAAACCGTGGGAGGGAAACTCCTTACTCCTGATTGAACAACGACTTTATAAAACAGCCGGCCGGCAACCAATGTATATACAAGCAGGCTATTAAATCTGGTACCGGACCACGAGACTATGACGAAGATGTGAATTTCCAAAAGCAGCCAGACTATTCTAATTTGCATACGTATCCAAATATTTTGGATATGCAAATGATCCAATAACAGGGTGAGAGAGTGGTCAACCTCCTACTGCTCGACACACCCTGGGGACGAGGTTGGGCAAAGCCTGGTATGGAACAAAGGTCTGTAATAGGAGACTACACAAATATCCCTGATAAAGAGTGATTTTGACCATTGATTCCAGCCTCTTTTGTCCCTGTTGTTGCCAAAGCATGACAACCCGAATGTGTGCATTGTTCACAATGAGCTCATGAGCTTGCCAACATCTGAGATTGTTCTGAGAAGGTTATCACATGAACAAATACACGGATAATTTAATGGGTTTTTTGACAGTCCCCACTCGTGTGTACTAGAAAATTTTGCATTTGAACTTAGGCGCCGGTTTTAATTGATGTTCTGTTGATCTCGCAGTTTATCTGAGATGGAGGCAACATTCACACAACGAACCCAAGCTCTTCTTGAAGAATCGAAACTACTAGAGATGCAATTCTCAGTGGATCAGTTGTCACTAAGCGTTGAGAGTAGAGGTAAGTATCAATCTTATGATTGCAGAATTTTTGTATTATTTATTTTTTTTATTAATCAGAAATCGCCTTAACCCTTCGAGCAAAGTTCTGAAACGTCATACTGAATATCCATCCACAGGCCGCCAAAGTTCCCTTACGTTCTATTACTCGACCCCCCCATCCCCCCACAAAAATGGCCGGCATGTGGATACAGAATTACCAAAACGAGGCCGGCACTGTAAGGGATTAAATCACAAGGCCAGACGGCCACTTCAAGGTGAGGGCTACACTTAACTGATTTGGGCTGTCAGCACAAATCAACTGTCACAAGTGGCATGTTGCCTCCTACTCCTTGGGTTGAAACTGGGTTATCCCCCTTCACAGTCCTTAAGGATGTAGGCATGGCTATCATCCAGTAGGAGCCTGTCTGGTAGAGCAGAATGAACTGCATTCCCAACGTTTAACGAAGCAATTATGAATAAGTGCCTTGCTCAAGGGCACAAGTTTCATGTCCGGGATAAAAACCCACACTTTGCTGCTGACAACACTAAACCTTGGGTCAAGTGAATTAGACCGTTTGGTCTTGACACGCCACAAAAGAAATTTGTTTCCAACCACTTCTCTGAAACATTCTTTTTGTCCTGTGTGACCTTTTTTGTTTGTGCTCTGTGAAAAGTTTTATATTAACCCCTTTACTGTGTGACCACTTAATATCATCCACTGGTTTTAAATGATAGACACACTATGCCAGCTTGCAATATGATATCATGTGGTGAATGCATGTAAACATTACACAGTCGACCCTCCTACTGTCTGAAAAAGTAGCTAAGCACAAAACAATTTTGCTTACCAGAATAAGGTGACCAGCCAAAATACCTATGGTAGTCTATGTGCCAACTGTGACTAGTATCCTGCTTGTTTTTACTGAGCACTATCATGAGCAGAATTTTGTTAAGCAAACTTTCTGCTCAGGCAGCTTTATGAAATTGGGCCCTGACTTATTAGGACTGGGTCGTCACACCTGGAGTGTTTCAAATGCTAGGTGGCAGCAGATATGGTACATTTCACAGAGAACAATGAGTTGACCCCGTAAGTCTGCTGCCACCATTTTTCGTTAGAAATATCTTCTGGTGATCTTTGATAATGAAAAAAATAAGTTAGTGGCCTGACTCTTCGACACTAGCAGAGTCTTTCTCGAAGGCTAAATGACAAAACAACACACATTCAAGCATACATGTACATGAGTTACATGAGCAGTCAAGTGGAAATACATGAATAGAGAGAGTGGAGAGAGAAAAGCAGAAAGCATTCAGAGAGGGCAGGGTGTAAGCAGGGATTATGAAAGTGAATGTGACTGATGTGAAAGTGATTGTGATAATGAAAGTGAATGATTTTGATTTTGGTTTGATTTGATATCAGGGCGTTGTATCGCTGAATGTCAGGTTTACGGCGTCAAGGCCAACCTTGGTAAGCAACCCTACAACACGTCAATCTCTCTCACCGTTCATGGACTGTTACTCATCGACGCACTCCAGCAGTTTGGACCAGAGTTTGAACTACTGTTAGCATCACACCGTGACCTCAGGTAAGCTATCGAGTACCATCCCTACTGAAATTAATGGACTCTTCCAGTAAGCTATCGTGTACCATTCCTACTGGAATGAATGGACTCTTCTGGTAAAGGGTGAACAATTAAAATTCACAATTAAACAATCGGTAACTCTGGGTAATTCTTCATTTTACCTCGATGATGGTTTTTTTTATAACTAGAGGATTGGAATGAATTTTTTCTTTCAATAATCAATGATGTACCACCCCTTTATGATATGTTTCTTGAAAGGTAGGAATTTAAAGAAAGCTTAAATTTTACAGTTTATTAATTATCAATTTTGTGTATTTGTTTGTTATGTTTGTAGTTTACATTTACCAAGTGGCAGTATAGTGGACAGTGAACGTACCACACCAAGGTCTCTCCAATCACCAACCTCCCCACAGAGTCCTGCCTCCCCTGCAGAGAGGATGATGGACTCTTCCAGTCAATCTGTACTTGCATCTGCCTTGTCAGCTATTGGAGGTTCCACTTCAGGTAAAGGGGTGTTCCATTAAAAATCAGGGGAAAGGAAATTGCCACAATGACTATTTTTGATCTTGAAAAACGTAAAATTTTCAACAATCAAAGCAGGCCTGCCGCTGTACCTGGAATAGACTGTGCAAGTCTCGCGCGTATCCGAACGAGAAAACACGTCAAACAAAGAACATTTTTATTTCTGAAATTAAATCTTTGTTTTAAATTATATCTCATGACAAAATCTGAACAA
>JAUELU010000028.1:8824903-8838078 GCA_032357145.1 Evasterias troschelii | reverse complement strand
CACAATAGTGTGTATGTTATTATTGACAAAAAAATAAAACTCTGGGACAAGGATGCTTATTTGATGTTAACTTTTTAGAAACCCCTTTACGCGGATTCGTGAATGTCAAACAGGTCTTAAATGGACCCGTATTGCAGTTTAAAGAGGATGCTGACGCCTCAACAACCATAGACTGCAATAAAAAGGGTTTGCTTTGCGATTATAATCGCACATCTAAAACAAGCGTTTACGTAAGTTTTATGATCGGAGGCGAGCACAAAATATTTAAATATTTTTCAATAACTTGAAGCTGAGGTCAAGTTTGATTCTTGGAATTTCTTTGTGTTATTGTTGAATTGGTTTTACTTTCATGTTTTGTTATCACTTAGTATTACATTCCCAACAACATGTAAACTTTTCTAGGTCATAAACTATGTTAAACTAAAATAATTGGAGAAACAGAACCTCGCCCACGTAAAACTCCATACAGTTGGGACCACTATGGTCCCGGAAGTTCCAATGCGCGCGAGACTTGCACAGTCTATTATGAACTCTCACCTTGTTGCAACACACATACACCCTCCATAGATGATTTGGAGGGAGGCCGCACCCGTGTAGTAATTTGGTGAAAGTTCATAGTTCCATGTTCAGCCACAGGTCTGCTTTAGTCATGACGACACAGCCCCTTAGGAAAAAAATATTATATATTTTTGAATTTTAGGAACTTCAATCGGTAAAACTTCAGGAAGCTCCAAGCTTCAGGAGCAGCTTGTGGCAGACAGTAAGAGACAGACCGTGACAGACACGGTGGGGGATGAGGGAACAGAAGCCCTCATAACGGTACAGGTGGAACTCATCAGTCCTGACTGTCCATCTAACTCTAATAGCAGCAGAGAAGCTCTTCAGATAGCGTCTGTTCAGTTCAACAACTTGGATGTTATAGGTATTCTTTCTTTTATAGACAATTTAGAATTAGCTGTTGCAAACTGCTTACCTACCATAAGGACCTATGGTATAAATGCAAAATTAGTTACTGCCGTGGGCCCAATTTCATAGAGCTGCTTAAGCAGAAAATATTGCTTAACATTTGTTTGCTTAGTAGAAATGAACAGGACACCAGTCACAAATTGTACATGTGACATGGTAGTTTGGCTGGTAACCTAATTCTGGCAAGCATAAGTTGGTTGTGCTTAGCAACTTGTTATGCTTAAAGCAGCTCTATGAAATTAGGCCCCGGTGGTTCGACCCCTACCAGAGTCTTTCTTTTTATAGAGAACATATTAATGCCTCCCAAACTCTTCTCCAACACACACAAGTGTGGGAACTTCTGAAATCGAGGACCTCCTATTGTCTCTCTTTTGTTTGTAGCTTAGAAAGTAACAGCTTTGTGAAATTGAACATTGTTTGTTGATGTGGTGTATTTCAGTGGGTAGGCACACCCAGAGTTGTGGGGACTTTTACACAATGGAACATGTGGTGGCATGATTGGTTTGTGCGTAAAGCGCTCGCCTCTCACCAAGGTGACCCAGGTTCGATACCCGGTCAGGGCAATGTGAGTTGAGTTGTGCGTTGGTTCTCTGCTGTGCCACAAGGGTTTTCCAGACCATCCGGTTTTCCTCCCTTGGGAAAAAAGCAAACACTTTCGATCTCTGGCTGTGCTCCATGGTCATAATGGGTTGATGTGGCTGGCTGCCAAAAGTCCCCCTTGCATGCCTGCTTCTCAAACACGTTGTAGCCGCGTCCTTCGCAATTCAGCTCTTAGCTACCAGTAAGGATAATTAGCCTCCCAAATTATTATAAAGGTCCCCACAACGTATTTCTTTGTTAAACTGGGTCCCCACAAGCGGATTCTTTAGAAAAGGAAATAATAGAACAACAATATGAAGTCCCCAAAACGAACTGTGCAAAAGTAGGTGTGTTCTTTCGTTTGAATACTTGAAATGAGTGATCTAATTAGTGGAATGGAATATCTCATATTTTCTTGAAGCCAACCAAGAGACCATCGTTGAGCTTCTCTCCTTCTTCCATCGAGCCTTTCCTGAGGATTCTAAGAAACCAGCATCAGAAACAACGTTGCAGGGAGACACGTCAACATTTGAGGTAAAGAGTGGGGATGGGTCCGAAAATGAGCAATTCACGGTGCGCCCTCTACAGTTTGATCCAGGAGAGCCCATTTTAGCAAAAAGCGAACAAAAACTCCTGAAGAAGAGCAGGGTAAACTGCTCGAAACGTTGAGACCAAACCAGTTCTATTCAGAGTCAACACTCCCAAAAAAGAGATTGAATACATGGTTGTACCCACACGTTTACAATTTATTTATTTATAGTTACTTCTTAATTATTAATAGCATGTGATTTGTTTTTTTAAACCAAAATACAAAGTGATGTATATCTGCATTGGCCGGTTCCCTGCCAATACTGAAAAACAACTGAAGCTTTTCTATAAAATTGAAACAAATATTTCTACCGTCTTGACACACAGCTTGAGAGTATATCCAGCACCAAGACTGAAGTCACTGCTGATTTTCATCGTCTGAATGTGGTCTTAGTGCGGGGCGAGACGGACCAACACAAGCATGTGATTGGGCGGAAGGTTGCCACAGCAACAGTCTCTGCGGCTCATGTTTGGGCGACGTTAGGTAAGTGAGCGATTGTTATCTGGTACTATCTTATCCTGAAGTAACCTTCCAGTTATTTTATTTGTTTTAAAGTTTTACAATTTTCAAACCTTCCCGTTTTGTTTGATTCCCTGTATACTCACATGCTCTGAAAATTCAGTTTATAAAAGGATCCAGTCTGTATCCTATAGTTTTGTTTTCAATACCTTGTCATGGCCAAGCAGTCTAGTGAATTGAACTCAAGTTCTGGTGTCAGCAGAGTGTGGGTTCCAATCCCTGTGCCGAGTTATGGCACTTGTGCCCTTGTCAAGACACTTGACTATAATTGCTTCTCATCTCCCTGGATAAAATGGGTACCTGTGAGGGTTTGAGTGATTAGCAACCTGGTGCTGCATACTCCTAAGGAGTTGAGATGGTTTCAGGAATGCTTAAGGCCCAATAACCATGGGTAGTAAAAGTGTAAGGCACCTTGAGAAGGCTTGGGAAAAGTCTATAATAAATATATGTTATTATTTTTAGTAATTGTAGTAAAGCTAGAGGGCTTAGTTTGAGTTTTTGTTTTTTGTAGGTGGAGATTTTCACCTGGAGGGTTCTCTCGGAGGTCTACAGCTCCTAGACGTAACTCCAGAGGGCAGCAGACATAAGAAGGTTTTCAGTGTCGGTAGAGACCCCCAAGCTGTTGATGATTTATCAACCAGCACATTGGTACCCCCTATGTCAACAGAAAATGGGGATCTGTACCGCACAGCGATGGAAAGAACTGGTATTGAGGAAAGCGATTTAGAAGAATTTAAGGCTTTCTCGTTCACGTTAAAGAAAACGGAAGGTGGGTGTATGTCACCGTTGGATTCTAGAACTCATACACCAGGTTTTGATGTCAGGAACTCACAAATAAGTGATGGGTTTGACTTGACCCTTCATTTGGCGTCTCTCTGCTACACTCACGTACCTCGCTTCCTTCATGACATCACGCTCTGCGTGGATGAATTCCAAAGCTCAGCGGCCGCTCTCGCTGACTCAATCCAAAAAGCGGCCGCCGTGGTTGCAATGGACTTTGTCCGACAAAAGTCGGACTTGGCAGCTTCAGTCGCATCTCCGATGTTGTACAGCACACGGATCGAAACCCCAGTCAGTGGGGGCGTAGATGCTTCAGATGGTACCCCTCTGAAGGAGAAACCGTCAGCGACTGACGTCAAGTTCAACATGACAATGGAAACGCCAATCATCATCATCCCAAGGTCTGCCTTAAGCTCGGAAGTCCTTGTCGCACATCTCGGGAAAATCTCCATAACGAACACTGCTGTGATTGGTGAGAACACGATCGGTAGTCCCGGAGAAAACCGATCATTCTCAGAGGCCGATGGTGTCATCATACCAGCGACGACCAAACTCTACTTAGGAATGCGAGACATCAAGGTGTCCTCCTTCAACCATTTAGACTCCAAGTCAAGAGCAGGGAGCTTTGTAAGTACAGATAGCCGTGATTCAGTAAACAGCGGTCCAAGCTCATACAGAGGAACTCCGATTCTACATGATACTTCATTAGAGTTAACTATTAATCAATTACCTGTGGAACCATCAACAATGCCAAGCGACTACAGCATGGATACTCTAGGGTCAGATGATAGTTTTCTACTGCCCGAGGAACCGTCACCGACAACTTTGGTTTCTGGGAGGGTGGTTTCTCCGTTGAAGGTGATCCTCTCAAAGCATGTCTATGAGCAGATACTGCAGACTATGGATAATCTAACGTATAAGGAGAACAAAGACAATGAGTCTAAGAGAACTCCCAGCGCATCTGAAACCCCGACTGGAGGATTGTTTATGTGGCAGGTTGACCCGGCCGACGCTAACCAACCCACTGACTCCGAGTTGAACAAAGCAGACAAATCCGACGTGGACAATTTGGAGAATGAAACTAAAGAGTCGCACACAAAGGTCAAAGTTGACTTTCACCTTCCTGAGTTCTCGGTGGAGATGTGTGGTAACACGTGTGACGGGGACCAGGGACTGGTCAATTTAACGTTCCAGAACTTCAGCGTTGAGTTTGTGAACACTACCCCGCGTACTTCGTCGATCGACGTCACGCTGCAGTCTCTAATCATGGAGGACCTCCTCCAACCTCCATTCTCAAAACACCGGTACCTCATGGTGTCTACAGGTGGTCCCCGCCTCCTGAACCCTACTCCCAAAATGTTCCATTCAAGTTCTTGCCCCTCGATCAGCACCCTGATGTCTCATATCCCAATCCGACCAGGGTCTCTACCTTCTGCCTTGGACAGCCCCCCTGCACCCAATTACTCTTACCACACCCCTCGTTACGGGCACCCAGGGGCGCAGGGTGTTCCCCTTATCCCATCTACGCCACCCCCTTCACTTAATGAGAGTCTTGAGAATATACCAGAGGGGGATGTCTCGGATGCATCGTCAGTCGGCAAGAATACTCTCATGAGAATTAAGGTGATGTTGGTAGACAGAGAATGCCCTGAGTTTGCTACAAAATACAAAAGGGTAAGAACGATTCTTCTGTGTCCACACACAAGCTAATGATGGTAACTGGTGCGTTTAGCTGCACAATTATCAGAATTTGACACCACATAGTTAAACCACATCATTGACCAAAACATTATCATTGCAAAACACCCATGCTGCAAGAAAATCCCAGTATTGGTATAGTTAGTAATTATTTTCTATGTTTCTGACCGTATACATGTAGGGTGACTTCAAAATTAAGATTGTACAGAAATCTCATTTTCCATGTTTCTGACCATTAGTAAGGTGACTTCAAAATTGAGAGTGTACAGAAAATCTCAGTTTTGGTAAAGTTAGCAATCATTTTTCATGTTTCTGACCATATTACAGGATGACTTGGAAATTTTGATTGTACGACTTTTCTTTATAGGTGAACAGGTTTGTTGATGTAACCTTCAACTCTTTGGACACCACGATCAACCTTCAGACCTGGGTTGTTCTTCTTGACTTTCTCGGCATCGGAGGACCGGCTCCGAAGAGCAGAGCAAGCCCTGAGGAGAAAGCATTATGGAGACTGAAGAAGAAGTCTGCTTCTAAAGCCGCGTCTTCAAGGACTGATGCGGAGGCCCTTTCATCATCTGTTGGTAAGATACTTAAAGACCTAATAACTGATGTACTATTGTGGCGTGTCGCGGCGGAGCGGATAAGAACACCGGACTCAAGCTCCGGTTTTTCTAATCAGCTGAGTGTTGGTTTGAGTCCCGGTCGTGACTTGTGTCTTTAAGCAAGACACTTGACCATTATTGCTTCGCCCTTCGGATGGGACGTTAAGATGTGTGTTGTGTAATGCAGGTACAAGAACCCAGTGCACTTATTGTAAAGAGAAGGGGTTCGCCCCGGTGTTCTTGGTCTGCTAGGAAGCATATTACGCCAATATTACATGGTGCTACAAAGGAAAAGGTCTCATACTTCAAAACATAGCTCCACATGACGTAGCTCCACAATAATTTTAAATGCCCTCAGAAGGTTTTGCAAAAAAAAACTGTTACCTCATCACTCATGTTACATCATTATGTGGGAGCTCCGTTTTGTATAGCCGCTATGTTGCAGCATGGAGGTATAACCAAGCAACATTCTACACATGAGGTCAAAGTATTGTCTTAAGAACTGTTTAAGAAATATATACCAAAATGGCCAGGGGCCAATTTCAAAGATCTTCTTATAAAATTTGACCGTCTTTGACACTGATATAAATGGAGTAAATAATGGTCTGATGATTTTTTAAAAATTGCTTTGCTGACAGACTTGAAGACCCAAGATGAAGTCAACACCGAGATGGCGATCCAAGTTGGCTCTTTGTCCCTCCTTCTCAACAAACCGGACTATGAGCTTGCCAAAGCCAATGTCTCGGAGGTCTCAGCTCATCTTCTTCTCATGGATGGAAACGTTGATGTCAGCGGACGTCTTGGGAGTATTTCTCTTCTGGACTTGACGCCACACGGGAAGTTGTATCGGGAGAGGTTTAGCACCAAGGGGCAAGAAGCTCTAAGCTTCAGCATCTTTAAGTAAGTTGATGATAAGATAGAAGAAAAAGTTGCATCCGCTCATGGTGATCCCCCTTACAGCATGTACAGCTACTTTTTTTTCCTTTTTTAAATTTTTGTATAAGACACCGCCTTACATCACAAGGCCAAGGACGGCCACTTTAAGGTGAGGGCTACACCTAACTGATCTAGGCTATCGACCCAAACCAACTGTCACCAGGGACACGTTGCCACCTACTACTGGGGCTGAACCAGGGTTACCCCCCTTCACAGTCCGTAAGGATGTAGGCATGGGTATCATCCACTAGGAGCCTGGCTGGTGCAGCAGAATGCACTACCTTACCAATTTTTTACCAAGCAATTATGGTTAAGTGCCTTGCTCATGGGCACAAGTGTCATGGATTTAAACCCACACTTCGCTGCTGACAACACTGAACCTTGGGTCTGGTGAATTAGACCGCTCGGCCACGACATGCCACAAAAGAAATTTGTTTCCAACCACTTCTCTGAAACATAATTTTTGTCCTGTGTGACCTTGTGTTTGTGCTCCGTGAAAAGATTTATATTATCCTTTTACTGTGTGACCACTCAATATCATCCACTGTGGTTTTGAATGATAGATGCACTATGTCAAAGAAATTGAAAAAACAAGGGAGGCCGCCAACATTAGGGCTAAATAGCTCAGTTGGTAGAGCGCCACGACTTTAATCTGAAGATTGCAGGTTCAAGTCCAATTCCAGTCAATTTTTCTTTGTTCGACCCAAAATTAATTTTAAAGATTTACTCAGTCAGTTTCCCTTGTAGTTTTTACTTGATATTTCCTTTGATGTGAAATCATTTGATGTGTTTTAGATAGCCAATCAGAACCCTATTTTCAATTGTCAATTCCACTTTAGAAATAAAAACCCAAGTTGTCGTCTGTCTGTTTTCTTTAATATGAAATAATTTTCGATTTGTTTCAGGTATGGTCAGCCAGACCCAAACCTCGATCGTAATTTTGACTTGAGAATTAAGCTCAGGATGTCGTCAGTCCGTTACATTCATACAAACCGATTCCAGATGGAAACCATCGCCTTCGCACAGCACTTCAACCAACTTCAGGAGGTGCTTGGAACAATGAGGGCAGCCTCCGATGGAATTGAGGTGAGTAGAGAGGGCGCTGTTTCTTTGACCATTAAAATCTCTCTTGATGATATTCAAGGTTTTTTCAATCATTTAGGCCCAAACTAAATCTTTGTGTATAGCTGTCAGTTTTTAGTTCATTTGTTTCTAAATGTTTTAAAATTTACTAACTCGACCGAAGTGATCTAGGATTCGGACTCGACCTCTGTGATCTATGACCCCACCCAATAATACCTCAGACTTGAAATTTGTGACTCGTGCCTCGCACTCAGCCTGACACTAATGACTCGTAACTTGGACTTTGAGTTCTCGTTCTTGGACTTGGACTCAAGGATTGAGAACTCAGATACAAGTCTGGTACATGCACCAAAGCAAAGTGTTGACTACTTTTTCACACTGCAGGTTAAAGAGGATCCTAAACGAGCTTCACGCATCTCACTCGATATTGAAGCTGGCTCGCCAGTCTGCATCGCTCCAATCAGCTCCAAATCCAAAGATGTCCTTGTAGTCAACCTGGGAAACCTTACTCTGAAGAATGAGTTCTTGATGGCTGGGTCTGAAGGGACTATTGCTAAACTACCTTCCAAAGTGGTGAGTTTGACTCTTTAGGTTTATACATGAGTTATTGATGGCTGGGTTTGAGGGGACTGTTGCCAGACTACCCGCCAAAGTGGTGAGTTTGACTCTTTAGGTTTATACATGAGTTATTGATGGCTGGGTTTGAAGGGACGATTGCCAGACTACCCGCCAAAGTGGTGAGTTTGACTCTTCAGGTTTAGACATGAATTCTTGATGGCTAGGTCTCAAGGGATGGTTACCAGACTACCCTTCAAAGTGGTGAGTTCTTACACCATCTCAGCTGCCTGGGGAGTATACAGCCTATGCACACCAGGCTACATCAATCACAAGAACCATCTCTCTCAAGAACCAAGAAGCAATTATTGTTAAGTGTCTTGCTCAAGGACATAAGTCTTACAAACAGGATTCGAACCCACAACCTGATGACTTAACCACCAGAACTTGAGTCCGGTGCACTTAATCCAGTGGAATTACCCGCTGGACTACTTTAAAATGCTTTTTGCACGAGAGATGTTTTATCAAACTCAATTTACTGTGACTTTCAGTACCTGTTCATAATCAGACTTTGAAATGTTCCAGTGAAAATTTACGACCCACACCTTTCAATTCAATTCAATTCAGATACACGTTTATTTCCATACTTCTATGAAAAATAATGACAAGTACATTCTGTATCAGGTTGATGGTTTTCTCCCCAAAACATTTTGCTTTAATCTAAAGTTGTAGGATTATAAGGACAGTTTGCTAAATATTTGTTTGATCCCCAGGCGTCCGATGATGTGCAGTTCAGCAAGGAATCGGTCAACCATGTTTGTCTCTTAGACTGTATGCATCTGGATCTATCCGATATGGATTTATTCTCGGCAGAGCGAGTTGAACACGTCAACTTCAATGCTAGGGACGATACAGCTATGATCTTCCCTTCATTCGTCATCTGCCGTAAGGTAGGATGTTAGTTTCTTCAAAATAAAAACATTAGATTTGTATTAGTCTTTTTGAGTGCGCGTCTCGTGAACTACACTTCAAACATGCCTAGAGAGGGCGCATTACCCAGGCAATCCAGAAATATCGGGGCAAGCCCCTTCTCTTTCAATTTAAAAGTCCTTGGTTTTTCAGGGGATCTACAGTTTTACTCCCAATCTAAAAGACGCAGGTTTGATGTTAGGGAGCCCTATCATGTCCCAGACAAGCCACCAACTGTGACAATACATGGAATGGTCTCCCATACAATTAATGACCACAGTCAAGGTGTGCTTAGCTCAGCAGTTTACCACGACCTCTTCCAATGGGCTAACTGTCAAATAAAAACGTGATTTTTGTCTATGCTATTTTAGATTCAACAAATTTAATACCTATTATTTTAACTTTCTGGTAATGAAACCTGAGAACCTTCAATGGTTACTAGCACTGTGACCTGTAAGCCTAAATACAAGATGATGAAAAATTGTAAGTTTTACATGTGGGAGAAACCCACGCAATCTGGGCCCAACTTCATACAGCTGCTTAAACACAAAAAGTAGCTAAGTACAACAAACGTATGCCTACCAGTATAAGGCTACCAGCAAAACTACCATGTCCTATGTACAATTTGTGACTGGTATCCTGCTCATTTCTGCTAAGCAGCGGACATCCTTATAAGCATTTTTTCTGCTTAAGCAGCTCTTCAAATTTTGGCCCAAATAGGAACTGAAAACCAATCCACATACAAGGCTCCCGTCTGGGATGTGAACTGGGGAAAGAAACCGCTGCGCCAACCTGAATGGCTGTTTATTTGTTTCCTTATTCAGGGTGGACGGCTGTTGAAGAATACCTGCATGTTAAGACTCCAAGTGGACAGAAACCTGGATGCAGATATCAGCAGAGCAGGTAAAACAGAATTTCTCATTTTGATACAATAATGGACCTACCTGCCATAGCAACAGCTGTCCCGCCCCTTGGGCTTTTCCTCCTACTCAGTTAGTGAGTCAACCCAGTGTGCCACATACAACGTGCACAATGCAACCAGCCAAATAGGGGCTAGCCTAGTAGCAGCTAGCCAAGTAGCAGCTAGCAAAATAGCAGCTAGCCAACTAGCAGCTACCCATCCTTGCTTTTACTGATTCAGTTTATTTTTAAATAAGGGAATAAAAGAGTGGCGACGAGTTCTTAAATGGCCGCTTTATCGCACGGCCACGACCCTGCAAGGTTTTAAACAGGCGTTTAAGAACGAGTCCCTACTCTTTTATTCCCATTCATAAATGCCCTTTTATTAAAAAGTGAAAGAATAAGGAAAATCGATGGTAAAAAAGACAATCTGTGACAATTTGTTTGTTTGGCGAATTTTTGAAGTTTGTACATTTTCAAAAACTTTTGTAAAAATCTGTTTAGTGCGCTTTGGGTTGTGTAACTTGTAATGTGTTTTTGTGTGTTTCTTTTTGACTTTGTATTTTTGTTGCCATGCCTATACTTGATGGTTTTTCTGTCATTGGGATTATGAAATAAAATATGATAATATAATATAATGTACACAAGCATGATATTCTTCCTACTTTAGTCTGATTTCCAATTTATTTTGCCGTTGGCAAAATCAGAAAATGGTGCTTAAATAGCCTGAAAAATATATTAAACCATATACCATATGAACAGGTAGGTCAGCCCTTGTGCTCAACAATTATTTCTTACTTTATTTCCGAGAGGCCAAATACCATGCCTGCATACAATATATCAGTACAATATAACCCTGCTCACCGAAGTTCCATCATTGGGAATTACATTTTTTTTTTTTTTTCTTGTTTGTTTGTCAGCTCCTGATTTTAGTGTATCAGGAATGCTATCATCGGTCCACTGCTCCCTGGACGTCGCTCAGTACCAGTTGATACGTGGCATGCTTGATCACAACCTGGGGGAGAAGCTGGAAGAATTCCAGTCGATGCAGAGAACACAAAACCCAGTCAATCAGGTAAAAACGACAGTCAGATATATTTGCTGTAAAATTCCCATAAGTTTCTGTAATAGTAATAAAAAATAATACTGAGTTCTATTTTTACAAATCACTTTATCACACCCGATGGGCGTCTCAAAGCGCTCAGTATTTTTTTTCTTGCAAGGTATGAGGAGCTACTTTTTTTTCCCTTTACACAGCACCATGTAATGGTGCTGTGGGGCAATATATAGCCACTCAAACCAGAAACATCGGTGCACCCCTTCTCTTTACAATATTAACTGGGTTATGCACTGGGTTTTTTCCCATGCATTACACAACACCTGTACCTACGGCTTTACCTCCCATCGAAAGGACGCAGCAACAATGGTTCAGTGTGTTGCTTAAGTACACAAGTGTCACAACTGGGACTCAAACCCACACTTTGCTGATCGGAAACACCAAAGCTTGAGTCCAGGGTTCTTATCTGCTTGGCCACGACACACCATAGAGTAGAATTCATTCTGAGCAACATGTTAAACCCAAATTTGCCTATTGCCTTAAGTGTTATATTGCTATTTGTGGTTTTATTTTTCAGACTATACTAAGTGGCCATGTGTGGACCTCTGTCTCACTCCATGTCCAGCTAGTCAACGTAACTCTAGAATTACTCCACTCCCATCAGCAAGGCAACACACCCCAACACTCCCTCGGAAAATTTGACTTCATTGAATCTTGCTTCTCGTTTGAGAGTTTCTCTGATACGACCAAGACGATAGATCTGGTATCCCATGCCATCCGAGCATCAGATACTAGATGGAAAGATCAAGGTACCTATCTTATTGTCCATGTTTTTCCTTTCACCAATCATGCTGCTTTTAATCAAAAGTTGTTAAACATTCAGTCAAAGTTGTTAAACATGCAGTCAAAGTTGTTAAACATATAAAAACTCAACATTTAAATGAAATCTAATGAACCTAAACAATTTTTTTAAGGATTTTATAATTTTAATAACAATAATAATAATAATAACAACACTAGGTTCTTCTGTTCGATTTTTCAAATGATGTTTATACTAATGAGATTAATAATTGGTTCTTATGTAGCACACATATCCTACAAGTAATGTATAGATCAAGGTGCTTTACAACACTATTATCCATGTTCATCAGGCATACTTAGACCATTCCTCAAACTTCCTGGGGAACATACAACCCCAAGCTGCTTAAATCAGCACTTATGTGTTAATCCAACACAATACAGATTTGTCCCTCTCAAATTCCGATTTATACACCTGGGTTAAGAGAAGCAATAATGGTAAAGTGCCTTGCTCAAGGGGATGTTGAGTGTCATGACCCGGAATCAAACCCACACTCTAATGATTCAGCCATCAGAACTAGTCAGTTCAGCAGTTACACAAAGTGTAAATACAATCTAGTAAGGTTGACAGAGCCTCTTTTCTAAGTTGTTGTGGTTCTCCTGAAGACACTTTGAAAATGCTGATCGAAACATTGATTTTGTTACACCACCTGTTTTTTTCAGAACCACCACAACTCAAAGAGAGATTCACGTACATGGTATTCCAATAAACATTACCAGAAAATTCTTTAAAATGCTTAATTTTTTTTTTTTTTTACACAGACACCAGTGGGAAACCTCCCAGCAATGTATTCTGGGAGGTTCTAACCCCAACACGTCACCACAGCCGAAACCCCAACCCCTTACAGCTAGAGCTGCACTACGCATCTCAGCTAGACCACACGAGGGCGACAGTCTTACTAAACAACATGAGGGTTATGTGCGTAATGGATCTCCTATTGGCTGCCAAGGATTTCCTACTGGAGTACGATGCAAAAGCTGTCCACGCAGGTCAGGTTCACTTTTTCACAGAAAATTTCAATACTTGACACATTCAACTCCAATTCAGTTTGTAAAACCCGCAATCTTAACACCAAACCTAACT
>JAUELU010000028.1:8802043-8816412 GCA_032357145.1 Evasterias troschelii | reverse complement strand
AGCATGAGGCCAGGCATACCAATCTTATCAGAGTCCAAACATTTGGGTGTTGAGTTACCATAGAGTGGAGTATTTTGGTGGATTTGGTACTGTACTCCAAATAACACACACCTAGCATGATGCAAGGCATACCAATCTTATCAGAGTCAAGCTATTTTGGTGTTGAGCTACCGTAGAGTAGAGTATTTTGAATGATATTGGGTGGTCTAAGACCGAAGCCATAAGGGGACTTTACTTAAAGAAATTATGAAAAATACAGTCATCCCATCTTCTCCTTTTGGGAATTATCAGTCGCATAAGAGTTGGTTTGGCACCTAACCTACTCAACTAACTTTTCAATTGGTTCTTTACCTGTAGTGAATGAGCGATTAGATCTGAACCTGACTAGTGCATTGATAGATCTCTACACTAACACCAAAAAGAACTGGACGGAGGATTATTACAACAAGACGGGAAAACAGGAAGGGTGAGTTGACGCGTCCAAAAATGTGCGCATACAAACATGCGGGCTGGTGAAAAAACTTGCGGGTGACCCAATGGCTGACTCGTCCGACCGATCAGCGAGTGAAAAAAAGGTTCAGGGAAACTACTGTTGATAGTAATAATAATGGACATTTACATGTGCCACTTGTAGTAGACCTTACAGTAGTTTTCTGTGTTCCATTAAAGTTGCCCAGGTGGCTCGCATGCATTCCAACGCCAGGTGTGTTTCAGACTCATGCATGCGTATATAAAAGTTGGCTGCATGTTCACTCTCTCTCATTTACCTTTTCGACTCCTCACTAAAGATGCAGTTTTCAGCCAGCACCAGAGAGTATGTGTAATACTAATAACTCTCTTACTTCTAGAGAGGACACTTCATCACCTTAGTTAATACCTGTAGGACTCGTGTTGCTGTGGTGCTCTGTTTGGCAGTAGTATCAGCTAATAGGCACACTGTAGTAACAAGTTTCCCCGTTTAATTCAACAAAATTTAGTGTGTTTTGGTATGTGTTTTTTATTAGGCACAAGTATTGCCCTCTTTTTATTTTTACAAAAAGGCAAAGTAACCATTTAAAAGTTTTAAAATGTTCATCGAATACAAAAAACAACACCGCTTCTAAACACTTTCCCTAGTTTTGATACTCGTAGCATGAACTTTATTACCGCCGGTCACTTGGCCATTTATTTCATTCTTTCAATCATCTCAGCTCCCTTGGGAATATGTAGCGCACCAAGCTAAATCAACGACAAGAACCATCTCTGCCCTCACAGACAGGTACCCATTTACCCCTGGGTGATGAGAAGCAATTTTAGTTTAGTGTCTTGCTCAAGGACAAAAGTGTCATGACTGGGATTTGAACCCCCATGCCAATGATTTTGCAAGCAGAACTTGAGTCTTGTGTACTAGACCACTGGGCCACTCAAGTTTAGGGTGTATAACATCTATCAATTTGTCTGTTTTTCTAGATTCACCGCCCGACACAGGTCTCCATTCGTCCCCTTTGCTCTGAAGAATCTAAGCGGGTGTCGTCTTTGGTTCTCAACTCTAACCACAAACCCGAATAGGTAGGACAACAAGTGTTTTGGTTTTCACAAATTATTTTCATTGTTTACTCTACATGTAGTCAGATTTGCAGTCACACCAATCTCTCTATGAATTGTGTTTGTTTTTTTGTTTTTATGAGAGATTGCCTAACATTACAAGGGCCACGAACAGCCACTTTAAGGTGAGGGCTACACTTAAACTGATTTGGGCTATCAACCCATATCAACAGCCACCGGGGGCACGTTGCCATCTGCTCCTGTTTCAGGGGGCTGAAATAGAGTTACTCCCTTCACAGTCCACAAGGATGTTGGCGTGGGTATCATCCACTAGGAGCCTGGCTGGTAGAGCAGAATGCACTACTTTCCCTACTGTTTACGAAGCAAATGGGTTAAGTACCTTGCTCATGGGCACAAGTAATGTTATAAGAACTGAGGTTGTAACGACTCAAAGTTTTGATCAGTATGCTCTGACTGTTTTCAGGATCGTGTTCTCCTGAAGATATTCAGAGCATACTGAGTAAAATGTCAAATTGTTACACCATCGGTTCTTTTCAGAACCACCACTACTCACAGAGAGATTTTGATGAGAGTCTTGGTTGATTTTTCAGGGTTGCCAACAGCCCGACAGAGAAGCTAGCTTCCCCTTTGGTGTCTGTGGGAGGATCAAGCTCATGGACTGAGGTAGCACCCGGTGATGAAATCCCGTTTGTCTTTGAAGAGAAAGGGAAACAACGCCACAGGGTGAGTTGAGTATGAACCCATACCTGCCCAACTACAGGATTTCCCGTAGAAAACACAAACGCTGTTAGTGCCTAACTACGGCACCACGAGAAAGCTCCATTAAAGAATTTCTGAGTTTGGCCACAAAATCTCGGAAAGTAAACATCTTCTTCATTGAGTGGGTGTGTTTACATTGAATTACTTTGGTCATTAAATGTAATGGATGAGCAGAGCCTGGGTCAGTCAGCAGCACTACTGGTTTGTGCATGATTCAATTAACTCTACTGTTTGGAAAAGGAATTACACAGAGATAACAGGTGTTAGTTGCCAAACGAAAAGGATGTGTTACTTTAGCCTCTTTCTTTAATGGAGCTTTCCCGTAATTAGGGAAATCCGTAGATGAACAATAAGTTAGTGTGTGTCTTTGTACTCTCATTTTGAGTGATATGAGATGGGGAACATGGCAAAATGTATATCACATTGTAGAGAACTAAGTGCTCTTTCCAGCTGTATACGGTTTGTTTGGGGTTTGTTTGTTTGCAAGGCAGTAAGTAATGAATGTTTATTGTAATGCAGCAAAGAGCGCTACTTGGGCCTAGGCAGGAACAATGTTTATGCACCATAACCAGTCAGGAGGATGTAGGTTAAGTAACAATTACCCCGGAAAATGTATGCAATCTGATTGGTCGAAGATTGGTTACATGGGAGTGTATTAACATTTCGTATAAGACCGGCTCTGCGAACTTGTGAATAAATGGCCCCTAAATATGGGTATTGTCGTGTAAAAGCTTGTATGCATTTATGCAGGTTTGCAAGTTCTCGTGTTTGAAAAGCTAAATAAATTAGTGACACGTTTACTCATTTAGAAGATTCCGTTAGAAACGTGCGCTCAGAGTTTCATGTTTGGATGGACGAGGACAAATAAGGGCTGGAGTCAACAAACGAATTCACTCTTTACCAGTGATATTTGTATTTAAAGGGAGGGTGTACCTTTGGTAACTACTCAAAAAATTAATTACCTTAAAAACTTGCTTGGTAACAGGCACTGCAGCTGTTGATAATGTATAATAATAATAATAATAATAATAATAATAATAACTATTTCTTATATAGCGCATTTCACAATAATGTCTCAATGCGCTTTACATTAGTGTATACCATTTTGAGAAATAATTCCCTTGTGAGTGTGTTTTTTTTTTAGAAAGGTTTTTGAACTTCATGAAACTGTTCTCAGATTGTGTATTCCAATTGCGGATTATTCTTCCTCCATGAACATCTCTGCTCTAGGGATTTGGCGACATCTCAAAGACGCTACCACCTTTTGAACTGAAGTTTTCACAGCTTCGTGTTATTGTATATCTACATTTGTATATGATTTGAACAATCAAACGGTTGCTAAAACCCAAAGTATACTTTGCCTTTAATCCCTTATTTCAGTGAATACAATCCAAAGGGTAAGATTGGCACCAGTCGAGATAATCCTGTGGCAGACTGGTTTATCTCTAATATCCTGCCAGCTACTCATTTTTGTCTATTTTCTGGAATCTTTTTTGCAGAATACTCATGAGTTACGAGTTCATCAGCTTCTCGTTAGAGTAGAAGGATGGGAAAGAATGTCACCGGTCTCAGTCGACAAAGTGGGAACTTTCTTCCGTCACGCCAAACCAGAACACACTCACATGACTAGCATTGTAAGAAAAACCTCTTAAGAACTAGAGACCAATTAAGAACTCACCCCGCGGCAGTGAACTTAACAACAAGAAGTCCCCTGGATCCACATAGCGAAAGTAGTAGTCCCGGCTGATTCCCTACCTTCTGTCCAGGTAGTAGTCAATAAGCAGAATGGTTCTTTTCAGAACTAAGAAGTCTCTCGAATTTCAAAAGATCTACTCCGCAGCAGTAGAATAAATAGCAAAACAAGTTCTCAAAAGAACTAAATCTACCGAGCAAGTAGATACACATGGTGTTACCGCAAGTCAAATATACATTGATATTTCACCATGCAATGCCTCAAACCCCACAAGAAAATCTCTTCTTGTAAAAATTAGTGTTTGATAAGTATTACATGTAAATTAGTATCACAGGTTTGCTATTTCATATATATGTTGGGTCACATCAAGTGTGGATACTGGTCTTTGACAATTACCAAATAATTTCTGCAAAAGTTTCGTCTGTATTGTTTTGTTAGGGTCTTGTAACTCCAGTTTTGATTAATAATAACAGTACTTTCAGGCATTTGTTAGGCACTTTTAAACATCATGTCAACGCGCCTTACACTATGACTACCCCTGTTCATTTGGCCTTTATAAGCCTTTATAAGCATTCCTAAAACCATCTCGCTGTCTTTAGAGTATGCAGCCCCGGCAGCCAAATTGGCGCACAGATTGTTAATCATTCACATCAGCAGTCTCTACCCATTTGCTCCTTGGTGATGAGAAGCAATTAGAGTTAAGTGTCTTGCCCAAGAATACAAGTGTCCCAAACGGGAATCGAACCCGCACTATTATGACTAAGATGCATTAGACCACTCAGCCACAAACAAACACCTAATGTTAATCCTCTAATATATAAATTTATTTTTTGTTTTACAGTTTACAAGTCAGAGGGTAGCGCGAGTTCTCTTTCATGTAACACTAGAAGGCAGTGCTCGTAAGTTAGTAACCGTCCAATCAGCATTGACCATTGTCAGTCACCTGAGTGTACCAATGGACATCAAGCTGCTCAACCCAGAGTCAACCACTGATGGTAAATAATTGTTATAATCTTTAATAACAATTCTTGTGTTTTGAGATTTGAAAGTTTATACTGAGGGGAGGTCCAGGCCCACTACCTTACATGTAGTCCTTTATTTGTGGTAATGCAGAGAGTCTGTAAATCCTCTGTCATGTGTGTAATGCAACATCCAGGAGGTTCAGGGGGCTTCATCCTCTAGACCAAGTGGAGACCTAGGCCCACTACCCTAGTCCTTTATTTGTGGTGATGTAGAGAGTCTATAAATCCTTTGAAATTTAACACCCAGAAGGTTCAGGGGGCTTCATCCTCTAGACCAAGGGGAGACCCAGGCCCACTACCCTAGTCTTTTATTTGCGGTGATGCAGAGAGTCTGTAAATCCTCTGAAATGTAACATCCAGGAGGTTCAGGGGGCTTCATCTTCTAGACCAAGTGGAGACCTAGGCCCACTACCCTAGTCCTTTATTTGCGGTAATGTAGAGAGTCTGTAAATCCTCTGAAATTTAACATCCAGGAGGTTTAGGGGGCTTCATCCTCTAGACCAAGTGGAGACCTAGGCCCACTACCCTAGTCCTTTATTTGCGGTGATGTAGAGAGTCTGTAAATCCTCTGAAATGTAACACCCGGGAGGTTCAGGGGGCTTCATCCTCTAGACCAAGGGGAGACCCAGGCCCACTACCCTAGTCCTTTATTCGTGGTGATGCAGAGAGTCTGTAAATCCTCTGATTGTAACACCCAGAAGGTTCAGGGGGCTTCATCCTCTAGACCAAGGGGAGACCCAGCCCCACTACCCTAGTCCTGTATTCGTGGTGATGCAGAGAGTCTGTAAATTCTCTGAAATGCAACACCCAGAAGGTTCAGGGGGCTTCATCCTCTAGACCAAGGGGAGACCCAGGCCAACTACCCTAGTCCTTTATTTGTGGTGATGCAGAGAGTCTGTAAATCCTCTGAAATGCAACACCCAGGAGGTTCAGGGGCTTCATCTTCTAGTTTGGGGTTTAACACCCAAACTCCTACCCATTACAAACCATTACAGGGTTTTCTTCTTAGATAACACCGAGAAAATTGTTGCCTGTTTTTGAAAAGTGTAGTAACTGCACAGATTTTTTCCCTGATATTTATTTCTATTCCAGTGCCAGTCAACCTACCCCTCCTGTCAGCCAATGCTAGCCAGCCTGTACCCTTATCCCATACTGATTGGTTGATGTACATGCGTCCGCATGATTGGGGAATGGAGTTCTGTGAGAGACCAATCCACTGGCAGTCAGTCTACCTCCCTAAAGCTACGGACACACAGCCTAAGAAATGCAGATTTGGAAGTTCAGACGAAGACGGTATTTTTAGGTACGTGTTGAGTTTGGTACAAGTAGAAATATTGACTTTATAGACTGCGCAAGTCTCACACGCATTCAAATTTCCGGGACCATAGTGGTCCCAACCATATGGAGTTTTACGTTGGCGAGATTTTGATTGGTCAATTATTTTAGTATATCGTAGTTTATGACCATGAAAATTATACATGTTGTTGGGAATGTAATACTAGGCGATAAAAAACATAAAAGTAAAACCAATTCAACAAAATAATGAAGAAACCCAATAATTAAATTTGACTTCAGCTTCCGGTTATTGCAAAACAAATCAGAATTTGTGCTCATGTCTGACCACAAAACTTATGCAAATGCTTGTTTTGGATGCGCGATGATAATCTCCAGATACTGTAATTGCAACGTGAAGCCTTTTCATTGCTGTCTATGGTTGTTGAGGCGTCAGCATTCTCTTTAAACTGTGATCGGATCAATTTTACATCACGAATCAGGAATCCGCGTAAGGGGTTTGTAATTTCATGTGGTAAATGCATCTACACAGTACACACATGTTATGTGCACAGTTGTGCCATCATACACAACCAGTGCAGTTGAATGGTTTCAAATGGTTGGTCAACTCACTGGAAAATGTTACCAAGAGTAGGAGGGCTAATGAAATCATTACATGGCTTACATCATAAACCGTACATACTGGTAGGTACTGTTCATCATGTATTTCCATCCCGTCCTACGTAATACACTGCAGTACAAAACGCCCTTGTAGTGAATACTAGAATACAATCTTATACAGTTTGTTTATTCTTATAGTTTATTATCCTTCAATCGAACAACAGAGTTTATAGCTTTGTCAGATTTTCTGTAAAGTGCTTTTTTGACTATTTCATTGTATGGGATTAGATGACTTGCTTGGTGAGGTATCAATGTATGTTTGGTTTGCGGTAACACCATGTCTCCTGACGATGACTAGAGCAAGCTAGTCGAAATGTTGAGACCTACTAAGAACTCACTCCGCAGCAGTGTATTTAAAAACGAGAAGTCCCCTCTATCCACAAAGCGAAAGTAGTAGTCCCGGCCGATTTCCTACCTCCCGCCCAGGTAGTAGTTAATAAGCAGGACAGTTCTTTTCAGAACTGAGAAGTCTCCCGAAGTCTCCAGAATTCAGAATAATCTACTCCGTGGCAGTAGAATAATAGCAAGACAAGTTCTCAAAGAACAAAAATCTACCTAGCATGTAGATATACACATGGTGTTACCGCAAACCAAATATACATCGCCTATTTTATTACTATTTGTATTATTCGTATTATTTACAATTTTCATTTACCTCCACTTAAGATTTTGCGCCTACATTCGACATGAAGCCTTCCCTCAAGATTCCAATGCCAAGCGGTCGCCATCTTTTCTAGACTTATCCAGAAAGCAGGATAGTGATGAGCAGGAACTAAAAGCCGGTCATACCATCACCTTGCTCCCACCGATGGTACTGACTAATCTACTTCCGTTTGATCTCAAATACAAAATGCATAGGACTGGAGCTGTTGGTCACATCAGACCAGGGAAGGATCAACCAATATATGATGTGAGTAGTGTTTGTGAAGAATTTGAGACAGAATGCTATAGCCATAATTGCTTCTCTGCAGCTTGGAGTGCGATGGCAGCTATGACTATGTACAAGGTTGTGTTGGAATGGACGCTTCGGTCATGTTGGGGCGGCCCTGGATTGGTACATTCCAGAGAAGACGGAAATATTGATCATGATCATTTGACCATAATGGCTTCTCAGCATCCAGGAGTGAAATGTTAGCTGTTAATGTGTAAACAGTTGTTTGCAGAGCTGCTGGGTGTCAATGCCCTGTCCATGGAGTTATGGACCATAATTGATTCTCTGAAACCAGGAGTAAAATGGTTGATGTTAGTGTTTTAACAGTTGTCCTATTTGCTTAGTTACTTAGTGTCAAGAGGCTGTCCTTGCATTTTTAACCATAATTGGTTCTCTGTGCTTAGGAGGAACAGGGGTACTTGTAGGGGTGTACATGGTATTTAATGATTTGTTATTCTTGATTTAGGATTTGTAATCCTTGATTAATGATTTGTAATCCTTGATTAATGATTTGTAATCCCTGCTTAATGATTTGTAATCCTTGATTAATTATTTGTAATCCTTGATTAACGCTACAGGCTGACCTGACTCAATCTAACGACATCAGCTTCACAATGGACAATTTCCAAGATTGTCACACGCCCTTATCTCTCCCTCCCCGCCTCACCAAAGACGCCCACGGCTACATCCTCCTCAGAGACGGTCATCCCAAGAAACGCCGTCTCCTCCTCAAGGCGAGGGTGGAGTGTCGAGCTGGAAGATGCCTAAAGGTAAGAAGCCGTTGGCTTCCTGAAACTGTGAACCCAAATGGCTAGAAATAAACTTACATGATCACAGTCTTTTAAGCACTCAACCATGTTGAGTCACCTGGGGCCTACCTTCATGTCTCTGCTTGGAATGCAAGGAATCAGCGTTTATGGAAGCAGGGAATTCCGTGCTTACGGCAACCTAATTTCATGGGTTAGCAGGGAATTTTTGCTTGTGCGCTTGCGTAGTCTACGTTACTATGCATTCTACGCTTACACTGCTAGTGCAGAAATTCGGCGCTTGCTCAGTAAGCGGAGAATGGTGGTCGCAAGCGCAGAATTTGGCGGTAAGCAGGGCCATGAAATTGGGCCCAGCTTGCACAAACTTGCTTAGCAGACATGGATTGCCACAATTCTGTACCCCTCATACAGGTGACTGCCTTTTATGAATTCCTCGACTGGGGATTTTTCCCCGCAGCCTGCCACAAAGGTCTTTTGCTGGCTACCCTTGTTTCTGCGGCCAAAGGGCCAGGTCCATGACCGGAAGTTCTTGGTGTCTGTAACAGTTTCCCTCAAACCTTGGTCTTCTTTTCCTCATCTTGTCAGTAAGCTTCAAAAAGGCTTCCCTATGGCTCTTTCAGATAAAACATGTTGACCCTCTCTTTACCAAAAGGTTTGACATCAACAAATGCTGGTGACAATTGTTTGACCACTCAAGCGTGAAGGACGTATTCTTGCAGAATGGAAAGTTTTTGTTCAAAAGCCATTTTTACAAACTCTATAATCTCCTTAAAGATGTTGTTTTACAGCAAAATAAGTGATACAAAATATCTTACTTAATGAATTTCCTTTCGTATAATCCAGAAATCATTGAGGTCGGCCAATAATTGTCTAGGTTCTTGGTGTTTGTTTCCTCAGTGTGATCTGTAAACTCAAACACGTTTTTGTATGCAACTAGATGGAGCTCCATAGCTGTTAGGCATTTTTGCCCTTTCTACTCCAATTTGAAGAGATTGCATAATAGCAACCTTGTTTTATTTTATCACCATTGGAAAGATCAGGGGCCTATTTCCCAAAGAGCTAAGATTGATCTGACCTGCGAATCAATCTTAATTGTCAAGCAAATTGTGATGTCACAATACAAATCACCATGGTAATACTGACAACTCGATATAAGATGAATCTTAATGCTTTGTGAAATCAACCCCTGATCTTTCTCTTTCCATTGATGGTGAGCATGGGTATGGAGGGTGAACACGAACACAACTACAGCTTTATTAAAAATGGTCTTTGAGCTCGGGCTCAAGTGCTTTTTGTATGTAAGATTGGTCAACTAAAGTCGCCAATGGTAAGGAAGAGCGGGAATGAGTGCAGTAGACTAAAGTTGATTTTGGTATGGAAAGGGTTAATCTGTCGATTATACAGCTGATGAGATGTTTGATTTCTTTTCCTCATCCAACTGCAGATTTTGATTTGTGCAAGATACTGGTTGATCAACAAGTCAGGGTTGCCACTCATATTCAAACAGGAAGGAGCGGACTTTGATGCCGCTGGGCAGTTTGAAGTCCACGAACAGGCTAGAAGTGTAGCCCCCCTTGTCTTCTCATACGCTGACAGGGAAAAGGCTGAAATGTAAGTGTCTTCCATCTTTATGTGACCTCTGTTTGACCCTCAAATGACCTTGATGACCCTTTTGTTCTTGATGAGATATAAACCTTTGGAGTCTGAGTTTTCAAAGTTGATTTTGTGCTGTTCAGGTGTACAATGCGTCTTGGACGGGGAGTCATAGGTTTGAAAGATGTGCCGCATTACTGTCAACGGATATCACTAGAGGGCGGTTCAGGTGTCCGATCGCTGCGAGTGTACCAACAAGGTGGACGACCTCACATGTAAGTAAATGAAAGAAATTGACTAAATGAAATTGAAATTGACAGAGTGGTATAATGTACTGGTGCTGTCTTTTACCAATTGTTTTGACAACAGACTGCCATCTAATAATCATGTAGCGTGTCGTGGCCAAGTGGTTAAGGGTATCAGACTCAAATTCTGATGGCTGAGTCGGTAGAGTGTGGGTTCGAATCCCTGTCATGACACATTTGTGTTCTTGGGAACAACTATAATTGCTTCTTTGTATGTCCACAGAGTAAATGGGTACTTACATACGAGGGTAGAGATTATTGATCTCCCCCTCCCCCCCATTTGGCTGCTGGTTCTGCATACTCCAAAGGGGTTGAGATGGTTTAGGGTACGCTTAAGGCCCAATGAATGTGGGTAATGATTGTGTAAGGCACTTCGATACAATGTGTAGAAGTGACTAATGAATGTCTATTTTGTAAATTAAGTACGTAATGACTATATTAAATATGGGTGTCTTTTAACAGTTTTGAAGTAGCTGTCACAAAGTTTGATCTTATTTGAAACACTTTTGTTGTACATGAACACAATCTTCTTTGTTTTGGTGTAGGGTTTACCACATCGGTATTGACATCCGACCTGGCCGAGGTCGTTACCACGACACCCAAATTGTGACCTTTGTACCTCGGTTCCAGCTAGAGAATCAGTCGAGCTGTAAGCTGGCGTTTGCGCAACGCCATCTCGTCCAAGGAATTGTAAGAATAACAAATCTCAAAGTCAATAATTGACTCATTGCATAGCGCCCTCACACATCTCCATTGTTCAACCTCAGCTAAGGTTTTATTTATTTATTCATGACATTTCTTTGATATGTCAAAACAGTTAAAACTGGTTACCATTTTTAAAAACAGATACATACATTCAATTAAATTCTATTTCAAAAAAGTATATTTATCCAGATTACACCCGGTTCAGACAGGCGCTCTAAAGTTGCGCCGAACCAAAAGTACATGAAAAGTTCTACGTCTGAAACAGTTAGGAGCGACTGGACGAGCTAGAAGTCGAAAAGATCGACTGTTGCAGTCGTTCGGAACAACTCTGGAGCGCCTTGGTTTCAGACGTCGATCTTGCCATGAGCGGAACATAATGTAAATGTTTTGTTAAGTTCGTCTGTCTGAAACCAAAATTTAATTGGGTCGACCTAGAGTCGCTCCTGTTCTATTTGGTTCGGTGCGACTCTAGAGCGCCTGTCTGAAATGGGTCTTAGGCAATTACAAAAGATTGCACAGCTTCATAATGAAAACAGTTATAAAAATTCCTAGTGCAATATGTAACACCACAATAAAAAGAAGTATGCAAAATTACACAAACATTATTTAAACACAAAACAGAAATCAAAATTATATACATGTATGATAAGAAAAAAAGGAAATGGAATGTATCAACAAAATTAACATTGTACTGGAAAATTAGATGGAAACGTAAAGCAAAAGTTTGGTTGCCACTGGAATAAATGAGAGGTTCCATCTAGGTGTTTTACAAGGTGGGCATCTGAAATGACGTCCAGACGGAAGTAATTCAAACATCGGTTTTAGAATAGGACTATCACTGGCTAAGATGGATTGTGATTTCCTAAGTATTTGTTGTTCACAGAACTGGCTAAGATCTCTATGTGGCTAAGTAAAAAGTAAGCGAAAAATCATTTAACAATTTTGTTGTAGGGGTCGAGGAATCCAAGTGAGCATTTATCGGTGATGTCAGGCTCCAGCGTGATCTTTCATTGGCCGAGAGACGATCTAGACAAATTGCTATGTGCTCGTATCGCGAACGATGACAGCTGTAGATGGTCTGGGGGAATGCGTATTGATCAGCCATATTCCTTTAACATCAATATGAGGTGAGTGGATTGCTGCGGAGGAGTGGTTTAGGGCATTGAGTTCAAGTTATAGCGGCTGAGTCATCAGAGTGTGGGTTAGATATCCAGTCATGACACTTGTGTCATTGGGCAAAACACTGAACTACATGTATATCAATAAGTAGAGGGTAGAGACGGTTAATGGGAATGGTTAGCAACCTGTGTGTCTTTTAATCTTTCTAAATTTAGTATTATTGTGTCCTTCTCTTTTAACAAATTGATGGTGTAATTTGTGTTTTTTTTTTTTAAATAATACTGTATTTGTACTGAGGGCCTCCACGGAAAGCAGTGCTGGGCACTGATCGGATTTTACCCGATATAAAGATGACATAAATAAAAAATGTGTGCACATTGAGCTGCCGGTGCTGCATACTCTTAAGGTGTTGAGATTGTTTCAGGAATGCTTTGGCCCCAAAGAACAGGAGTAATAATATTGTAAGGTACTTTGAGGGACCAACCTGGCCTGAAAAAGTGCTTAATAAATAGTAAATACACATTACTTTTAATGTTGTTAGACTGAACAGGAACTCATTTACACTACACTTCTTAGGGTACGTTCACATGAGTAGCTAACTTTGCTGCTAGCCAACAGGAACCATTTTTGACCGTGTAGCTAACCTTTCTGCTACCTTCGCTGCTAACTCCATTAGCAGTCAAAATTTATTCTGCTAACTGAACTTAGCAGTGAAATTTGATACTTTGGCCTTAGATAAAGGAATTTCGCAGTATGCCGGGATGTGATTTCTCCGTTTTAAACGGGAAATTCACTTTTTAGTTTTTAGGGTTTTTGGGTTGTTTTTTTTTCATCTTAAACTCAGATCAAATTCATAAAAAAGCCATATATAATGCCCCAGATTGCAGAGTAGGGCTTTTAAAACCAAAGATAAATGTTATTAGTGGGCTTCGTGCTGGCAAGTTTTTGAGCTCGCAAGCTTTCGCGCTTTGCGCTCAGCGTTTAGTTTTTTTTTCAACAACCTATCACATCCCTGAGTATGTTTTTCTTGTGTGAATCCAACTGACCTTAGCTAGCTGTAAACATGCTTTCAGCTCGATTTTACGACACTGTTTTATTTTCATATTTTACATCACACCTAAGATATTTCCACAAGGTTGCTTTTCAAATTACTTTTTTGTTACTAATTTTGTCTGACAATTTGTTTTTGATTCACCAGGAGTGCAGGCAATCAGTCCAACATTATGCACGTTGGTGTATGTCTGGTTGGAGCCACTTTCTTTGTTGTCTTTAGTGATGCAACTCACATGCCTCCACCTTACAGAATAGACAACATGTCTGAGGTAAATTCTTACATAATTCCTGCAAGTTTTTTCCCCAAAACCAACCTTTGAAAGTTTCAAATGAATAGTACTGATATTTTATCACAGGGAATATATATCATGACATAAGAGTTTGATGCTTTTTCATTCTGCATTTCATGGCCCAATAAAAGGATAGTAATAGTGTAAGGCACTTTGAGAGGCCTATTTCATGTATTTGGCTTGAAAAAGCACATAATAAATACACATTAATGTTATCAATAAATGAAGTATCTTTTGAAAAATGATTTGACTATTGTCATATTTGTTTTAGGTGAACCTCATCTATTATCAGCATAAAGTAGCAGATATCAACCTCAGAACAGTTATCAGACCCAAGGCTTCAGGTATGTACATGTTTTGGCATTGGGGTTCCTTAGTGTACTATGCTTGGTCCACTGCTTGATTTGTACAAGTTACATGTACACGGATGACTTGTTGCTCTCTTTAAGGGAAATGGAACAACATAACATCGGTTTGTAATTTGTTTAGCATCGGTGTTCCTTGATGTACTATGCTTGGTCCACTTTTTCAGTGAGTCAGAGATGCCACTTTTCCGGATTAAACCGGATTTCCGGTTTTATAAAAAAAATATCTCAACTTCCGTTTTTCCAGGCCGTCCATTTATTAAAAGACC
>JAUELU010000028.1:8781858-8799478 GCA_032357145.1 Evasterias troschelii | reverse complement strand
GACCGGGTATCGAACCCACACTCTGCTGCTGACTACACCAGAGCTTAGGTCCGGTGACCTAGACCGCTCGGCCACGAAATGCCACTATTAATAGTAAAAGAATGGAAACTTAAAAGTGGCGCTCATGACGCTGCTCTGCAAAAATCAACCAAAGCATGAAGTGAAAGTAGCATCACATAGACCTAAGTAGAAGAAAGAGTTAGCAAAATGCTTCTTTATGCAGATGTGATTTTAAACTGTTCTTGAATATGCCAAGTGAATTGGAAAGTTTCACGGTTTCAGGTAGGGAGTTCCAAAGCCTTGGTGTCACAATCTGAAATTGTCTATTTCCCCACATCTATTGATTCTTGTGGAGTGGTGCGACCGAGGTATATTGTGCCAGGCAGCAACTGATCAGCTGATTTCCTTGTTTTTGTTTCTGATCTGTGCCATTTCAATATGAACAAGCACAGTACAAAGTCTTGCAGGACTTTATTCTGTTTTATGGCAAACTGCAGTTGCATGCCAGAATACACCGCATTCAAATTCTGTCCTTCAAAGCGTATGGGTTCAAATTCAGGCCTTGCTCAATGCTGGTCATGACTCTTGTGTCATTGAGCAAGATGCTTTACTATAATTGTTTGTCATTCCAATTGGATGTAAAGCTGTTGGTCCTGTGTACTTGAATAGTAGGTGCACATAAAATAACCTAGAACACTTATTATGAAAGAGTACGTGTTTACACAGGTGTTTCTAGTTCATTGCAAGCACCCTTGTCAACAGGTTTCTTTAGACTTCAAAGTTCAAGTATACAAATTCGTTTGTGAGGCATCCTTGGTTTCATTACAATATTAATAATAATAATAGTTGACATTTATAATGCGCCATATTTGTCAGACTTGACACTCCTGAACCAACTGAGAGCAAAGCCAGAATAATGTGAACTAAAACATCTGACTGGAAAAGCTAGGAATTACGGAAAAAAGTAGGATATTAACTCTTTCAGTGCACGCAAAATTTCACAAGTTTAACCCTAAAGTGCCCAATTTAGAGTGTTTTATTTATTTTTTCAAAACTCTGTAAAAAAAAGGTAAATAAGTCTTAACTACCAAACTTGTTGTATCTTGCTCTCAGGGGAATTCCGCACTTTTTCACTCGTTTACTGGGCGCCGCCATTTTTTCCCACAAGCCGAAACTAAGCCCTCCCGTAAGAATTCAAAGAAGAAAAAAAAATACAGGTCGTGCATGAATAAAAATGGTACCATTAGAAAGAGCGAGAGTGCCCCCTCGTACATGGTCGAGGTTTGGCGATTTTAAGTATGAAGTACGAACATGTACAAGGTTGGCGATTTCGGATTAAGAAATATACCTCTTACATGTACGAGTTTGGCACTGAAAGAGTTAACTGAATTTTAAATTGTGTACATAAGACATCTTTTCTGAGTTCAGTAGGGAGGAGTCTGTTCCGAAGTGATGGGCAGATCTTGAGAACGACCAGAACTGAAAAGTAATATTACCAATTTCTTTCTCCCTGTAGGGACGTTTGCTTTGTCATCTAGGTGGTCTTGCCGTGCAGGCCAACGGTGGAATCATGGGTCTGAGAGAAGGTACGTAACTCTTTTGGAATCATATACAAGTTTACACATGACGTTCTCATTAAAAGTCAGACAGAACTTGACTGAGGGTTAAATTTGTCTTGTTGGTAGATTTGTAAACCTGTACTGTGCCATTTGTGCCCTTTTTATGAGCAAACTTTCTTTTTTATCAAGAAATTGTGACTATTGTGATATTGTAATGTAAAACTAAACTCAATAAAAAAGTAGCATTTGTCTTGGTCCTGAGCTTTTCGCATATCTGTTACTTATTATTTTTAGATTCAAACCAGGTTGTTCAATTTTAAGTTCTTTCTGTGTTCGACAAAATGCAAAAAGCTCCAAGATGCAAATAAATTGTTTTTGTCCTTTACCTACACCCTCCCCAATCCCCTTCCCGAAGTTGTGTGATTGCGGAGGATTGAGGATTGTAGACATTTACATTACATAAATTCACAGGTAAAAAGGCAACAAACAAAAGAAATAAGAACGATAAAGAAAACATAAATATACACAAAGGAGAGAAGAAAAGAAAAAAGTAGCACCCCTGATGGATTTTTAAAAAAGTAAACTAAATTACTATCAAGTTAATCTCCTGATGCCGCAATTTAAGAAACAGACAATATTAAAGGACATTATGGACATTAATAAAACATGGCCCAAATAACAATTGCATATTACTGGGCCAGGCATACCAATCTTATCTAAGTCCAAACATTTTGGTGTGTAGTGACCATAGAGTGGAGGATAGTGGAGGATTGAGGAATTTAGATCCAAATATTAATTGCTCATCACTAGGCAAGACATACCATTCTTATCAAAGAGTGTGCTGGGTGACTATAGCATGTATAGAGTGGAGGATTGAGAACTGCATTCCTAAATAAAAATTGCTTATCACTGGGCCAGGCATACCAATCTTATCTAAGTTCAAACATTTTGGTGCGATGTGACCAAAGAGTGGAGGATAGTGGAGGATTGACAGATCACCTGTGGACAATTGAGCCATGGGCATAAATAATGAAACATTTTGTTTTTCTCTTTATCGGTCATTTTAGGTTGTGAGGTCGTACTTGGTCCAGCAGATGTGAAACTGACAGACAGAGTACAGGTAGAGCAAGCAATCCACTCACAGAAGAACCTACCAGGCAGTGGTAGTCTGAACACTAAGGTGATGGCTGATGGTCCAACTAGAGTGTTACAGATTACTGATACATGGGCACAGGCACAGGTAGGTTTCCTAAAGAAGTCTGGGATCTAGACCTCAGTTCAAATGGGAGACTTTGGAAACTTAGGTAGCAGTAGCAGACCAGGTACATTTCATTTGTTTATGTTGTTCTGAATATTTGTCAAGAATGGATTGACTTTGTCAGTCTGCTGCCACCAAGGGTCCCCAAAGGTCTTCCATGGTGTGGATTTATTCGCAAATCCATTTTAGGCGAGTGCTAGGAGTAAAATTGAGTGCATGCTGAGCTATATGATGAAAATGTTCTCATTTTCTAGACAAGCATACACCTCACTGTATGGCTAATGCGTGTGTTACAAGTACAATATTTGTTAAGTGGTCTATGGTTACCGCCTGTCTGTAAAAATGCGCCCTCTATCCTCTTGTAACTTGGCGTGACCTATTTTGTAATTTTTGTATTTTTTGCACTGTCTCATAATTTTAATGCATTTTTCACATTTGCTATTAAAATGTATTTATTACATTTGTCATTCTGTTGTGTAAAGATGCCATTTAATATTTTCTGTGAATTGCTTGTGTGAATGTCACATGATATTTCTAATGCATTTATATGCTTTCTTATTAGATGTTAATTTTGCATCAGGGGTAATGATTATAATGTGTTGTTTTACCCTTACACCGATGTGAGTTAAGCACTGTATACTCAGTACTTTCCAGAGTTCTGTGAAAAAAAATCCACAGGCAAATCACTCGGGTAGAATTCGAACCCATGCGTTTGCATTGCTAGAGCAGATGTCTTACCACAAGACCACACAGCTAGCCCGATGGCTAGAGGCAGTCCGAATTCTTGGCAGTGGGTACCGCAACAACTTAAAAGATGTTAATTTTGCATCTGGGATAATGAATATAATTTGGGGTTTTTACATGAATGTGTGTTAAGCACTGTATACTCAGTACTTTCCCGAGTTCTGTGAACAAAAATTCAAAGCAGATATCTGCTTTCTTGTCGCAGTATATTTTATTGATCAAAACATTCTGTGTGAAGATTCCTTTTGTTGTATCATTTGATCTGTAGAGAAGAAAAAGAGAGAGTACAAATACAAACAAAAATAATATTAATTTTATATTTTTTGCAAAAAGGTGGTATGAGTGTAGTCTGAATTGGGTTATGGTACTAGTGTACCACCTTGCACATTGAACTCAAAGTTGCTGACAGTGACAGGCTCCCAACCAATGTACAGGTGCTTAAGCATCAACTATCCCACCCTACCCCTAGAGGTCGGTGTTCAAGCATCTTGTGCCAAATTGCACCTCACAAGGGCCTTGTTTCCGTTCCTCCGCTCCCTTGGGTTACAGGGACCCCCTTCTGGAGGGTTTAAACACCTTTATCTCAGACCTTCCCATGGGTACTGTTGGGGTAATGAATACCCAGTGAGTTACCCATACATGCAAGCATCACACCACCCATTTGTATAGGGCTGGGTTCTTGGTATATATCTGACAATTTATTTGTTTATTTCTACTTATGGTGTTGAATTTGTCAAAATTTAAAATCAAATGTAAGTGTAAGTATTTGATCCACATCAATAGACAAGATAAATCCAGTTCAGTTTGTCAAATTTCTGTGTTATATGTTTGTTCCGATCACGAGATATGACATGAATTGTGTTTGTGAATATATAATGAGGTGCAGTGCATTGTGGGTATATCATATTTGTCAAAAATGATATTGGTTTTTAACAGTTAAGACCCATAAATCAATTTGGGTTTATGAAATGGGCTATAGTTGAAAAAATAACATTAGGCTTTGATTTTTTCATATTTTGTAAAATAAGAACAGTTACTCCCAAATAGTTATGTAAATTTTATGCAAATTTCCAAAGATCAGGAAGATAGGCCTATTGTTTATTTTTAGTAAAGAGTTGGGTTCTTGTATTCCGTTATTTATGACTATCTTAATTTTAAAAAGTTATGGTTTCTGATTCACAGTATTTTGATTAACTGTTTTGAGATATATAGGATGCAAATTATATAATTAATATTCATATGAATGTCCGCAGCAATCAACACCCACTGGAATTGGGCGTGGCCACGTTCAAGATAGTAAAGAGAGCAAGTCTGGGAGGAATGCCAGACCGGTGGTCAGAACCGAGGGCACACAGGGTGACACACCCAAGATCAAGGAAGTGGATGTAAGTATAGTCTTTGTTTTAAGATTTAGTTTATAATAAAGTAAACAGGTGTTGGTGGATTGTTTTCTCTAAAGTTAAGCAATTCAAGTGTTTTGTTTTGTGTTGTATGAATTGTTGATTTTAGATAAATGAAAATATTCCGCTATTATATAGCGCTTTATGTATCTAAGTCTCTAAGCGCTTACTATTTTAACAACAATATGCTATAAAAGTGATATTTGAAGCTTTGCCTTGTGAAGTAAAATGTTAAGTAAATACGAATATTAAACTTGCTGGTACAACCATGTATGAAATCTCTTTTGGGAGGATTGTTAGCTCTGAAAAGAGCTAGTGTGGTCTTGATTTCTTGAGCAGTATACTCTACTCGTCTACTCTGCTCCTCTACTCTACTCATCTCTTGAGGACGAGCAGAGTACTGTTCGAAACGTCAAGTCCAGTAGACCACTCCGGCTCTTTTGAGAGCCAACACTCCTCCCAAAAGAGATTTTAGTAATGGTTGTACCTGCAAGTTGACTTTTTAAGTATTCTAAAGTTTGAACTTTGAACTGGAGACCCATTTATATTACACCTTGTAAGGGCAAGGGGATGTAGCACAATTTGCAGCCAACCATGCCAGAAACACTGGGGTTAACCCCTTCTCTTAACGATAAGTGTACTGGTTTGTGTTACATGCATTACACAAAACACAGAACCTATGCCTTTACAGCCCATCCAAAGAATGACGCAATGATAGTTCAGTGATTTGCTCAAGGACACATGTACCATGACCAGGACTTGAACCCAAGTCTGGTGCATCAAACCTCCCAGCTACAACACTCTATTTTTGATAATCCATTGACGTTCACTGCTGGTTACTGTAGCAGATTTGATGTAGATTTGGCTATTTGTTGAAATATTTCTTCGTGAACTTTGCTGTCTTTGCAGGTGATTTTCTTTCTGAGTGAGGGAGTTGGATTGTCATTCGTCAACAGCGTCCCTGAAGAAGTCTTGTATATATCTCTCTCGGGTTTTGAAGTCCAATACTTGGACACCCGACAAGAAATGTCACTCAAAGTTCAAATCAAGAAAATTCAGGTAAAAATTAACACTCCTTCGATCAACACTCATTTAATTTTAACGCTCAAACATTCAAAACTTACTTGATGAGAAGCACTTCAGTTGTTGACAATATTTTTTGAAAAAGGATTCCATTTGAAGTATTATGGTTTGGACTTTCTCTCCAAACATTTTAACCTGAGAAAACGATTCATGCATGAATCGTTTCTCAGATTTCTGAGGGTTGGTGTCCGTTCTTGAATGCTGCGGCCAGAGATGTGGTTGGTACCCGCTTTCACCTTGCTAAACGTGGATGGATTTGACATTGATGTGAGATTACTTTGACAGTTTATTTTTAGCTGTGTTAGCCACATGTAAGATCTCATGAGCTATGCTTGTTTTTATGGGTATTACCAGAGAATATTATTTGAAATGTAATAAATAATTTATAAACAACAAACATTTACATCCTTTAATAGTTAATGATTTTCCTACTGTTTTCAGAAACTTCAAGCTATTCATTATATTCCTTACAGTGAGTTATAGTTAACCATTGACTGTTTGCTTCCCTGCACCTAGGTTGATAACCAGATCATTGGCGCCCAAAAGCCTGTTGTGCTGTTCGTTACACCATCCAATTCAGAGGGGAAGCCAAACAGCGCTGGTACTCCGGCTTTGTACATGGCTATAACCAAGCTACCTTCATCACATGAAATGGTTGATATATACAAGGTACCAGTCATACTCATTGGGTTGTATTTCCCAATTACTTTAACTTCAAACCCTACAAAATGTTTGTGTAAATCACCTAAGCTTAGTATTTTTTCTTAACCAAACTAAGATTGTTATTCCTTTGTAAAGTTTTTATGTGATTTTTTGTGGTAAATTGTTTACTATATCTTTGGTTGTAATGCATGTTTGTAGCAATATTGTTATTTGTTTATTGTTTTATCTGAGGAAAAAAATTGGCAATAAGTACAGACCCAGAAGTTTAATTTCTTGAAAACATAAAAGGTATTTGTCTCTTTAGGGTTAAAGCAGGCAAGATATACTTCCTACTTAGTCCGATTTCCAATTTGTTGCCCTTGGAAAAATCTGAAAAACTATGATTAAGTAACCTGTAAAGTCTATTAAACCCTACACCATATGAACAAGTGGGTCAGCCCTTGTGCTCAACAAAACAATTTCCTACTTTCTTTCTTCCAAGGGGCCAAATTTCATGCCTGGCTTAAATTTAAACTGGTTACTTTGAAGATCGGTAATTGTGGCATTTGTTTTTTATGTTTTAGTTGTTTTTCGTCAACTTGTGCAAGATGACGTTAAACCTTGAAGAGTTGGTGCTGCTGAAGTTCCTTCAGTTCGCTGGCTTCGCTCAACTGGACAGCGAGATTGAGAAAATGGACGAGAGTTACTACAACTCACTCAGGTATTCAGTCTCATTGTTCAAAAGGCTAAAAAAAAATGCTACACGTATCATTTTCTCACAACCCCAATACACACAGGCCTCTATATAGACCTTTCCATTGTTGATCAACAAAGTGCTCCGGTTGGCATGGTCGGCCGAATGTTAACAAAACATTCAATCGTGTTAAAACAAATTGTGACAAAATTAAACATTTTCTGTAAAGATTCGTGAACTAAAATACCTACCATAATTGGTTGATTTGTTTCCAACAAATTCAACACTATTTTGAATATTTTGTGTAACATTGCTTCAAACTTTGGCAATCTGTTTTTTGATTTTCAATTATGGCTTTCCATACTTTTTTAACCGGGTTGGCAAAAACTCGAGCTGTGACGTTGCAAAAGAAAGGTCTGTACTCTTCTCCAACAATTACACTGGTTACCAAATAAACAAGGCATCACCTTAAAAACGTCAGTGAACATGCACAAAGTGCTCCAAATAAACTTCCACAGTATATCACAGAGTCTCTAAACCTCAACAAACCTGGTCGGAGTGGCCTCCGCTCCAGCCATAATCTAACAATCCCTCGCACTTACAAAAGAGCAGGGGAACGATCCTTCTCAGTTGCTGGTCCCCGGATGCTGGAACTCGCGACCAAATCACACTCACAACGTCAACTCACTCCAGACGTTCAAGTGTAAATTAAAAACGCATCTGTTCTCTTCTCGCCCATCAACTGACAATTTTTTAGCAATCTTTTGCAACGCATTGTATCTTTGCAAAATGCGCTTTATAAGTTTTACTTATTATTATTATTATTGTTGTTCCCAGAAGGTTTCTAATATTTGGCCAATCACAAGCGATTTGTGTCTTTGTTTGAGGTTGAATTATCTGACAGCGTAATACTGGGGGGATACCCAGATCAACTACCTTAGCTCTTTATTTGTTGTGATTTAGCAAGTATGTAAATCCTCAGAAATGTAACACCCAGTAGGTTCAGGGGGCATCATCTTCTAGACCAAGGGGAGACCCAGGCCCACTACCCTAGTCCTTCATTTGTGGTGATGCAGAGAGTCTGTAAATCCTGTGAAATGTAACACCCAGGAGGTTCAGGGGGCTTCATCCTCTAGTTTGGGGTTCAACACCCAAACTTCCTACCCATTGCAGAAATGTTTTCATTTGTTTTAGAAATCATCGTTCTGATGTCATTCAAACAAATCATTATATTTTTGATTTTTAATAAATATTTTTGAACATTTTTCAGACCTGTATCAGTCGAACAGAAAGCCAAACGCTTCTTCTTCGAGACACTCAAACTGAACGCAACCGAGTTCAAACTGAGCGTGCTCACTTCCTCCAAGTTACCACCTGACCTGAAAGCTCTGAAGACCCAGCAACGCCTCTTCTTGATCCAGTTTGAAGACGCCCCTGTCTCCCTTGATCCTTTCACGAGACTCCACCCCTTTGAGACGCAAGAGTTCTTATTGGACGCTGTCATCAAGCATTACACAGAGGTATTTAAATGAGTACTAGACTTGCTGTTTGCTCTCTCATTAAACAAGTGGCTTCTGCTGGGCAAACCGTAGAGGGCGCACTGCATTGCAAACCACCAGAGCTGTGTATTGAGAGAGTTGCTACAACTTGTGATTTGAAGCCTTTTTGTGTCAAAAAAAATGCAATCGTGAAGACATGGTGCTAGACTAGTTGGGATGTGCTGCATTCGAACCAAAAATGGCATCCAGCATGCAGATGACCAAAGAAAACTGGTCGCTCTATGTGGCAACTCTCTCAACAACTCTGCAAATCTCCTGTTTTACCAGAGAAATACTGGTTATCAATTCAGTGCAAGCACATATGTTTCAATACCAAGAATACTTAATGATTAGTGATGAGGCAATTTATTTTCAAGCAAACTTTAATCCTTGTTTCTGATTGGTCGACCCATAGCAACAAGAGTTTTGATAAACAGCTTTGTTGCACGACTCATATCACACTCTGGGTATTGCGCTATTCTAACTCAGCGTGGTTGTTCTCTGGTCTGAATGTGTCAGTATGCTATTGTAAGTTAAGTATAAGCAAAATTAACAGCTGTTCCAACACCGCGTAATGCGTTAATCAAGTTTGCTTGAAGATAAATTCCACCTCATTGGATATGGGATGCAGTAGCGCTATGTTTTTCCAGAATCCACTCTTGCTTGTGTGATAACTTATATCACATCTGTGGAACAGTCTCCCCATAAATATTCAATCGAGCACTTCCCTCAGCTCTTTCAAAATAGCTCTCAAAACTCACTACTACACAAATATTGACTGCTTTTACTCTTGCTATGGTTAAAACTCTGACTCCCGAGGTGATCCCCGGAGCGTTCTATTTTCCCGAGTCTGGAAAATAAAATGCTTCGGGGATCACCGAGGGAGTCGTAGTTTTACCATAGCACGAGTAAAAGCAGTCAATATTTGTTTTATAACACCCCAACAAACTATTTATCATCCTTATACACGTAACGTTCAGATACACAGATGCACAACTGATTGGGTTCGAGGTGGGTATAAAAGACGTCTAGGTACTGCATGCCATGTGATAGTACATCGGCGGCCATGTGATAGTACATCGGCGGCCATGTGATAGTACCGCGCCGCGTTTCTAGTAAAACTAAGACATATCATGTGACGCGCTCTAAACCAATCAAAAGGCAGAATATTTGTAAGGGGTGTTTTAATACAAATTAGCTTACTTTATCGGAGTATAGTTTTTGTCCCGCCTGCTTGTCAGACTGTGTATAATTATTCATGTAGTGTATTGATTTTTTGTTAATTTGTTTCTTCTGAGAGCCGTGAGCGCCTTTATTCAGGTGGCTGTGTGCGTATTCATTATTATTATTACCAGACAATCCAACCTTCCGATGCCTCAATCCGGGAGGTTTCTCTCTTGCAACAAAATTCACCTGACGTCATCTCACTGGAAGAGGGCGTAACATTGACTGGCTCAGATGGACTGGGCAGACGTTTGTTTGATATAAACAAATATAAACAAATCAACAAAAAAATATATATTTTTTTTTCACTCCCCAGGAGTTGAAAAGCCAAGCCGTGAAGATCTTGGGGTCTGTTGATTTTCTTGGGAACCCGATTGGGTTGATTCAGGATCTACGAGATGGATTGAAGGAGCTTATCTTAGAGGGAAATGTAACGGGGATGGTGAAGAACGTTACCCATGGAATGTCTAACACTGCAGCTAAGGTGAGCAATGAAAATAAACTTGAAGCTGAAAACTTACTGCCTTGTCCTTATGCCTTTTTAAAGGGTGTGTACAACATTGGTAAGATTGAAAATATAAATGTTCCCAGATTTGCACATAACTTACATGGTCATAGTGGAAAACTTCCCTTGAAATAGTTTTGCTAAACAAAATTAAGGAAATGTTTAAAACGGATAACGAAAGTCTTTATCCGATGTTTGAAAACAGTGAAAACATATAGTGGGCTTTTTCACTGTTTTCTCATGACTCCGAAGACTGATTTACCTTAAACTTTCACAGGTTTTGTTATTTCTTTTGGGTCACATCAAGTGTGGATACTGGTCTTTGACAGTTACAATGCTGTACATGTGCTTTAAAGTTTGTAATTGATTAGTTAACAATAAATCAGCTGAAATCATACCTATTACTACCCACTTTAGGGGATTTGTCAAAGTCAATCTGGGACAGGTAGGTGGATATCAATTCTCCAATGTCAAATTTTTGCTGGGTTTCTGTCAGACTTTTTGTCTATGAGAGACTTGGTTTTACACGCTGAAAGGCCCACGGTTTTCTGGTTTGACTGGCTGATTCTGCGGTATTGGAGTGATCTGAAGGTTTGGAGATCATTGTATGTAGCTAGGATGTGTAGTGTGATTTTTAATGAGCCATGTAGAGACCCCTTGCTTTTTTTCAAGTAGATAGCGATTTAAGTCTCTGTGGTTTGTAAACAAATGTAACCCCAAGCACTGTGAGCTTCTCCGATGGTTTCTTCAACACCCAATTTCAAAAAATGTGAATTAACGGCGGGTAAAAACCTTGTCCTGGGTGTCCTGGACTAATTTTGACAAGGGCCCTTGCTATTGCTAAGGATTCGAACTGCCTCTAGCCATCGGGCTAGCTCGCTGGTCTAGTGGTGAGACTCTGCTCGAGTAATGCAAAGATCGTGGGTTCGAATCCCACCCAAGTGATTTACCTGTGGATTTTTTTCACAGAACTCGGGTAAGAACTGAGTATACAGTGCGTAACACACATCGGTTTAAGGGTTAACAAAACAATTATAGGCCCTTAAAAAATGTATTTTATTTAAAATAATGCTCTCTTGGAGCGCCCACAAAAACAAAGCCTTGTTCATGTTGTGACATTACATGTTTCTGATTAGCCGAGTGTGGTTTCTGATTAGCCGAGTGTGGTTCAAGTCCTGCTGGTCATGACACTTGTGTCCTGTCGCGTGGCGTTTGTGTCGTGGCATGGCCGAGCGGTCTAGTTCACCGGACCCAATCTCTGGTGTTGTCAGCAGACGAGTTCAATACCTGGTCATGGTTGTACCCTTGAGCAAGGCACTTAACCAGAATTGCTTCGTAAAAAGTTGGAAAAGGTATCATGGATGATACCAATGCCTACATCCTTACGGACTGTTAAGGAGGTAATCCTGTTTCAGCCCGAGGTGGAAAAATGCCCCTGATGGCGGTTGATTTGGGTCAATAGCCCAAATCAGTTAAGTGTAGCCCTCAACTTGATGTGGCTGTCCATGGCCTTGTCTCATAAAACTATAAAAAGGCAAGACACTTAACCATTATTGCTTCGTCCTTCTGCCAGCTGGTGAGCACAGAAAGTTGTGTGGTTAAAATAAATTATTTCAATGATTACTTATAGGTGACTGGCTCATTATCCAACACTCTTGGCACAGTGATCATGGACAACCAACATGAAGAGATAAGAAGTAGCATCAGAGAGTCCCATGATGGTAGTAGTAGTAGTCACTTCAAGGCGGGTCTCAAGGGGTTGACGTTCGGAGTCGTTGGAGGTCTGACAAGCATCTTCACTCAGACGTACCAGGGAGTGAGTGAGGACGGTGTAGAGGTAGGTAACCATGGTAAGAGTACTGACTGATACAGGGATGGATGTGATTCCTATGTTTTTAACCGGAAATCTAATTTTTGTTTGCCCTCTTTGCCCACCTAAAAAAAAATATATATATGTACTATTTTTTTTTTTTTACTTGAAATCAATATCATAAAAAATGAAGATAAAACTATATATAACGCCTCGGATTGCAGAGTAGGGCTTTTAAAACCAAAGATAAATGGTATTAGTGGGCTTCGTGCTCGCAAGCTTTCGCGCTTTGCGCTCAGAGTTCAGTTTTTTGTTTTCAACAGCCTATCACATCCCTGCTGATAACAGGATGTCTCTGAACAGACAGCTTTGGCTCAGCATGATCGTTTGAATTTATCATATTGCGCCAATCTCATATTGATGTTGTAACGTACTGTCAGGGTCCGTGTTTGCTCTGCAGTCAAACGCAGCCTAAAAAACAAATGAACTCAAATTCCGTTCAATATCAAACACACTGATTTATTCATTCTCCAAGAACAGCAAGTTGTTCAATGCTCACTCACTGAACTCGGCATTCAGTCTGTCTAACACAACTTAATCGTGAACAACACAAAGCAATCTGTGTATCTCTTCGCTCCAAGCCAGCATTTTCCTGCTGGTGTTAAAAGAACAATTAGATCAGTCTACATGTATTTATAGTCCATACTTCCGGAGGCAGGAAGTTTCTTCACACAGTTTGATGAATTCAAAGGCGGTTGCATTTACCGACGGTTTAGCTGTTCGATACAATATGATCAAATGTGTTTCATATACTCTACATTTTGTTTCTCCTTTGCTTGAAAGCCGTGCAGTCGCATTCAGAATTTTTTATTTTCATTTGTAATGTTTTACATTGTAGGGGCTGGTGAAGGGTTTTGGTAAAGGAGTTATTGGCACTGTAGCCAAACCAGTCATGGGTGTCATGGACATTGCGTCAGGTACCATGGCTGCTATCCGTAGCTCCACCGTCAGCCAGAGCCACCTTGTACCACAGAGAGTCCGTCTGACACGTTGCTGCATCAATCCAGCTGGTATGCTTCCCCGGTACTCACCATACAATGCAAGAGGGCAGGAGTATATACCCAAGTTATCTGAGACGTCAAATAACAAAGAAAGGTAACAATTTAGACAAAGTGTTGTTATGAGAAATAATTATGTTGTCATAATTTCAAAGGAACTCTCAAAACTCACCTTTTCAAGGAGTATTTCTTAAATTCATATTTTAATGCTTTCCATTGTTAACTACTCTTTGTTTTCACTGCATGGTCTCTGCTTCTATGCGCCTTGAACATCTTTTTAGATTGATTTGGCACATTACAAATGCCTATTATTATTTTTATGAATCATAAATGTTGGTATGATTTCTCGTTCTATTTCCTTTAGTCAATCCAACCCAACAAAATCCAACTGCATGTTTTGTTTTAATCTTTTGCCTGATGGACTGTAGACTGCTCAGTTTTGTAATACTCATAAGAAATGCCTTTGATTGATGAAGTTTTGATATTTGGCAAAAATACCTGTAACCTTATGTCAGCATTGGAGCCGGATGTAGCAGATGTCATACTCGCCAACTGTCACCTTTATCCTGGGATTGTTCCAGATTTCTAAATTCACAAACATCGCAAACCAAGACGTCCTGATGTTCGGAGGAGGAATGAATATATATGTGACCCGCTCTATTGAAATGAGGAATGTCTAGGAAATCGTATTTGTGTGTAATTCGCAATACAAAAGTTGTTGACAATAAAAAATCATAAAAAAACCAAAAAAAAACGTTTCTGCGATTTTGGTGGAATAAGGTTAAACAATTCTTGATCTTTCTTGTCGTGGTCTTACCTTTAATTGAAATGATGAATAAATCCACAAAAAGTATGTTTTCTTTAGCATGTTTGTACGCATAGCTACAATAGCTAGCTGTTGTTAATAACGATTAACTAAATAAACACGTCGTAAAAAATGGAAGTGGCCGTGTCTTGTAGACTTTCTTCTTTGCCAGATAACTTTGGACTGGAATAAGCTACGGAAATAACAATGCCAGTGAGTTACTTGTTTACATGTTATGTATAACTCAATTTTCAAAATTTTCAAGACATTCCTCGGTTTGATAGAGCAGGTCACATATTGTTTTATCCTGGCAGTCATAGTCTGATGCCATCTGAAATAGAGGGCGCTGTAACATGAGGGTGCTATTTTACAAGCTGTGGTCAGCTGCTGCAGTTCTAGATGAACCCAATTTATGGACCCTACTGAGGAGCCTAGGCAGCTCAACACTGGACCCCGCCATTGGACTAACCGCTCCCACCTCTCACTCCGCTCTGTATCCCTTTTTCCAGATTTGACGTGAGCACATGCAACATCATTTGAGGTTGAACAATGAAAATTTACTACAGTGAGATTTGAACGAACAACCTCTGGCATGTCTGGATTAAAATGCTGGCGCTCTACCAACTGAGCTATCTAGGTCTCCCTATTTTGTCAATATCTTTATTAAGTGGTGCCAATCGGAAGCCATACAACCGTTAAATGCCGTGTTAAAATTATCAATTTGACTTTTTTGTTCTGCCTTAGATTTTTCTCCATGGAGACCCTTCGTTCCAGTCCCACTGAGGGGATGGAGGCTTTGATTACAAGTGAATGTACTTACTTCCTACCAGTCAATAACCCACTCTCCCCCGTCTTGCAAGTGAACCATTCCGAGCTGTTCCACGCAAGACACATACAACATGGTGAGTCATGATTAGGTTTAGGTGAAACCATTCTAGTTTTAGCCTCTGTCTGAAACACAACATTCAGACAACATCCTGACGATGACTAGAGCAAGCTAGTCGAAACGTTGAGGCCTATTAAGAACTCACTCCGCGGTAGTGTTGTTAATTACGAGAAGTCCCCTCGATCCACAAAGCGAAAGTAGTAGTCCCGGCCCATTTCCTACCTCCCGCCCAGGTAGTAGTTAATAACCAGGACAGTTCTTTTCAGAACTGAGAAGTCTCCCGAATTCCGAATAATCTACTCCGTGGCAGTAGAATAAAAAGCAAGACAAGTTCTCTAAGAACAAATCTACCTAGCAAGTAGATATACACATGGTGTTACCGCAAACCAAATATATAACATTCACAACATTCTTTAAGAAGTCTTAACAATGGTTGTGTTGTCATTTAGCCTTGGAGAAAGACTCTGCTAAGGTCGAAACGCCAGGCCAACTAATTTTTGCAAGTTTTAGTTTTGTAAAGTGCCTCGTGGTTGGGTAAGAGAGGGATGCGCTCAATAAATCTAGTTATCATTATTATTAATAAATGCTAAGAAATGCCTGTATATGAGATGCATGGTTGGTATTCAGGTGGCAAGAATGGCTGGTGCGTAAAGCACTCGCCTCTCACCACCGTGGCCCTGGTTCAATTCTCGGCTAGGGCCACCTCTCACCACCGTGGCCCTGGTTCAATTCTCGGCTAGGGCCACCTCTCACCACCGTGGCCCTGGTTCAATTCTCGGCTAGGGCCACCTCTCACCACCGTGGCCCTGGTTCAATTTCACCACCGTGGCCCTGGTTCAATTTGCGGCTAGGGCCAACGTAGAGTTGTTCGTTGGATGTCTCCTGTGCCTTTGGCTTTTTGGGGGGGTCTTGCTTTTGATTATTTTGTTTTTTGAAGTGCCTTGAGAATCTTTTAGGCAGATTTGGCGCTTTATGATTTTATTTTATTTTATCATTCTTATTATTGTATATAATTTAGGTGGGAAACATTACACAGAGCTGACTAAGATGGCAAACACAGAGGCAGGAGTTTCAGCATCACGCTATGACTCAAAGGAAAGACCAAAAGTCGGCTGTGACAACGAGAGAATCGCTAAAAAGGTAGGAAATTAAAGGATATCGATGCTGACCCTGAGGGGCAATTTATTCCTTTAGTTTTGGGGATTGTTAGATAGTTTTAATCCTATATTAATATAAATGGAGATATATACAATAAAACTAATCTGTGAAAATTTCATTTCAAAAGGTAGTAGCGTTTTAAAATCATGGCTAATAAAATTTCCTGGGAGAGAGTAAAACATACAGTTTATTAGCTAGGTGGGCTGCATTTACAAAACGCTTAAATGGCTGTGGAGTAAAAGTTAACGAGGGTTCTCTATAGATATTTCAACTGATGAAATCTAAGATGATATATATATTTTTTTTACAGGTATCTCAACAGATCAACTATGCCAAGGGTTGCTATGAGGAATTAAAACAACAAGTCATGATGGATACCTCGGATAGCAATCTAAGGCTGGAACTTGTGGCTGAAGATGATACATGAAACAGCAGTATGGCTCAAATTTACATTAAGTTGTAAAATGTAATTGCAGTCCGCTCATAGTACACTTGTCAACCAATACATAAAACAGAAAGTGTCTCCTGAAATGTAGATTGACACATACTCGAAACGGCGGTAGCCCTTAAACCTAGAAGTCGCTGTAAATTAAACAGCAGTCTGCTCAAGTACTCATGTCAACCAATACATGAAACAGCGATGACTCCTGAAATGTAGTTTGAGACATACATGAAACGGCAGCCAGCCTGAAACAGTTCTTAAACAAGGAGCTGTAAATGAAACAGTGGATGTTCAAGTACTCATGTCAACCAAAGCATAAAACAGCGAATGACTCCTGAAATGTTGATCGAGACGTACATGAAATGGCAAGGTGCCTTGAAAATTCTTTAACCTAGAAGGAGCTGTAAATGGGGTAACTCCGGAAGTGTACATAGAGACAATACATAAAACAGCATAAAATCTTAAAGTTCTGAAACTTAGCAAGACCTTAAACGAAACAGCAGAAAGCTATAGAGCTCATGCTAACTAACACATGAAGTAGCGATGACTTCTGATTTGAGATAGAGACATTCATGAAACAGTTAAAAGGCTATAAAGTGCAGATATAAATTAGTTGATGCATGAAACAGCCATATAAACTGATAAATGAGGAAGCATGTGTGTATAAAGGGGGCGAGTAGGGGTATGGGGGTCTGTTTCGTTCATTTGAAATGTTATTAGATTATTTAACCCATTACTCTTTAAAGGGAGTTTATACTTTTGGTAAATTTCAAAGACCAGTATCCTCACTTGGTGTATCCCAACATATACATGA
>JAUELU010000028.1:8756954-8768437 GCA_032357145.1 Evasterias troschelii | reverse complement strand
CCCCCCCGCCCCCCCCCCCCCCCCCCCCCCCCCCCCCCAGCGTCAGTTACTGGTTGAGGGTTTTTAATTCCATGTACAGGCACAGGCCTGCTTTGATCATGGCGATCTATATGCCTACACATTAGCCAATTATTACAGCAATCATCAGTAATACGCATGAAACCAGCCACTGGCATGTTGACAAAGATGTTTTGGCGGATAACGTAAAGATGTGTGCTATTAGCTATTTTCTGTGCTCTTTAGATCAACTGGATGGGCGCTAATCACAAACTTCATGTGGCAATTTTGCAGTGCCAACCATACCATAGCCCCTTGCATGCTGTCCTCCACTTGAATGGCGTCGGCCTACAAAATTTCAAGTTAATGCGTTCTGTCACTCTCTCGTAGGTTTTCCAATTAATTTGGAATTAGATTGTGTTTTCTCTCCATGTTTTGACAGGCCCCACCACCTTATACAAATCTTGGATTCAAGACGTGATTGTGTTTTTCTTCTGCCCGAAAAATTCAAGCGCTTGCTCCTTAAATAGCGCCCTCTTGTGGCTTGTGGCACTTCTAGCCATTGTTAGGCTGACGGCTATAGGGCAAAATGGCGTTTTTGTGCGGCCAAAGCAGACTTGAAATTTAGTCTACACTTGCATACAATTGTGCATAAAATTACGTCACAAAATACTTGTTGTCAAACGTTACCCATACACTGGAAAAAAAAGATAAAATTACGTCAGCATTTTACAAATAAAAGAAACTTGTTATTTGTATCGTTCAAACATTATATAAAAGTTTTGTGGCTAAAATAAATAACTTTCAATTAGTTTTAGCCATCTTATTACTGATCTTTATTCTCCAACCTCCATTTACATATCTTGAATGAAACATGTTATTCCAAATATAAATAGATCATTCTGAACTCGAAATAATAATATTGTAGAAGTAAAAATTGTTATTTACAAAATATAATACAATAAAAACATAGGCACATTATTTAAAGGTAACACAGCATTTATTATTTTAGTTAAATTGATTTTTAAATCAACACCTGGGCCCAATTTCATAGTGCTGCTTAGACAGAAAAAAGTGCTTTAAAAACTCTGCTAAGCAAAAAAAGGCAGGATACCAGTCACAGATTGTACACAAGATAATTTTTTTGGCTGGTAACCATATTCTGGTAAGCATAATTTTGTTGTGCTTAGCAACTTTTTGTGCTTAAGCAGCTCTTTGAAATTGGGCCCTGGTCTGAGGAAGTAACCTTGATGTAGTTTGCCAAATATTTTCTCTGATATTCAAGGTGACAGAATTTCACAACTGAAAAACTTAGAAGTTCTTTTTAAGCTTTCGAAGTACCGCAGGTAGTCTATAGGATTGCACCTTTGATGATACAAGCATGGAATTTGGAACACAATCCGAGTATGTCATAAGAAAGATATTTGGCTACAGGGCCATCGCAGAAAGTATGTCCTTTAAAAAGTATAGCAAAAGAACAAGCAGTCTATTTTATAATTAGAAAATTTCTTGTTATAACTATGTTTTTTCCGGGACAAATCTGTGATGGAGATAATAGACAAATAGTTCTCATGACATACTGTGATTAATTTGTGCCAAATCCCATGCTAATATCAAAGGCACATTGGCCCAAAATATTTCCCCTATCTAACCTGCTAGTCAAACAAAATAAGAAACTTAATATTTGTTTCTGTTCTGATGGATGATTTGATTTAAATGAACTTGTTTCTTGGTTGTTTCTTGGTTGTAGAAAAACAACCGCTTTTGTTGGATTGGACTTTTTGGGACACTTGGTGGCGGCAGACTCACCAGGTAAATCCATTTTTCGCAGGAAATCTGCGCAAATTCAGAATTCCAGTTGAGAAAAAGAGTAGTATGAAATTCAGAGAATATAAATGATGGAGTGCTTGAGTTTTATTGTATTGGTGGTGGTGGGGGTCTGGGGGGTCTGGGGGTAGGGACTTAGAAAAAGCAACAGGAAAAAAGATTCCATTAGGGTATTGATGTTTATCATCCCCACACTCATGCCTGCAAAACTGGTCTTCATTATTGGACGGAATACAATGACGAGTAAATTCAAGCCTTTTTGTATACTAGTCAGCTCGGCATTACTGAAGCATTTTAGTATCTTGTGATCTCCTTTTTGGGCGATGCAAAACTAATTCTTGGGCGGGGGTGTGGTAAGGACATTTTAGCACTAGCTATAATCAGCCGGCAGGAGGTTCATTTTATTCGGTAGGTGGTTGAGGGCGCTGTTGAACTCGTCAATAGAAGCAGCTAGTTCATCGTCTTTATGCTCCCTTGAGTCACTTGATGTTTGTGCCTTCTGCCCCAGCTCTGTTGCCTAAAATTAAAGAAAATGAAGAATAAAATTACTTTTCTACTAATCATTCTTCAACTGAACAATATGACTTGTCGTGGTCGAGCAGTCTAGTTTACCAGACCCAAGCTCTGGTGTTGTCAGCAGTTAGAGTGTGGGTTCAAATCCCAGTCATGAAACTTGTGCCCTTGAGCAAGGCCCTTGACCAAAATTGCTTTGTAAAGGTATATGATGGAATGCCTTGATTAAAACTGTTACCTTAGGAATGTCGTCCAATAGGTAATAGAGCATAGCAAGGGCGTGGCCCACGGTTGCCATGGCAGCTGCATCCTGATTGGTCACCTGCTCTCTGATGTCATGGATGGAGTGTAACACTTGCTTGGCTTCTGCTTCTTGAGCCTCGTCTTAAAAAGAAGGAAAACAAATATAATTGTTACTTAATTCCATTGCACAACTGTCAAAGTATGGCTGTGATTTCTCTTTTGAATACAGTTCAACAACCTGGGAGACTTTTGCACACACTTAATGGTAGCTTGGGAAGATCTACAGTTCTTGAAAATGTGCTCATGTTGAGAACGGTGGCCGTTGTCAAAACCAGGGCCTAGAATTGGGCTTAACTCAAGGACATTCCGCCTGTTTGAAGGCTTGTACCGAAAGTTTAAACTTTCAAAATTACCGATGAACCCCAATCCAGAACCAGAGCCAGAGAGCACAAGCCACAGCTAAGGCAAAGTCCATGAGTTGAGTTTGAAACAATGGAAATCTACTTTGAAGTCTGCTGCTAACTTGCGCTCGAAAATCTCCCATTGTGTACAAGCCTTGTACGTACATGTAAGAACGTAAAATTTAAAATAAAAACCACTTTGTTTTACCAAGGGATTCAACTTTGCGTTCTTCTAACTCCACGACAGCTGATGACATTCCACTCTGGGCATCACTCTTTCTCGTTCTTGCCGACACAATCCTCAAGAGATGACTGTGCCAAATGGCAGTCACTCTTGTGTACAGTGAGTCCGCAACGTCCATATGGTTCTGACGGAAGAAGACATTAGCCATGTGGAAATAACCGCCTGACGTTCGTATATCATCTGTCCCAAACTCTTCAGAGGCATGGAAGATCTGATTGAAAAATGAAAAAGAAATGTTAAACAAGGTTCATAGTTTTAGTGTTTAAACACCAGGAGCTGCTTATTGGCTGATTTTGTGCTTACTGCGTAGTTTCTATTTCATTGCACTGCTAATCAGAAACATGTCAAATCGCATGCTAACCTTGTGCACATACTGTAAGCAAAAAAATGCACAACAGTGCAACACTTACAAGGTGCTCTATGCATTCTGAATGAGTCTGATATTTCCAACTCAGCTAGCATTCCTGCTGTTAAAATATTGAGCGCTTTGTGATTCCTGTCAGGTGTAGATAAAGTTCTACATCAGGCCTGGAGTCCACATAAGGCATGACCTCTTTTCCCTTGGTGCCCCTTTAGAAGTTTTCTTCAGACTTTGAGTTTTTCCAATTGAAGTGCCCTTTACAAAATGAAACTGGCATTGCCCTCTAAAAGACGAAATTCCAGGCCTGCTATCAGATTTGTGTAATGATCGTTAGTAATGCGTTACTATTGTAAGCCTGTTATTTTGTTGTGCCCCACACTACCCCCAGTCTCACAAGCATCTAACCTGAATTAATCCAATGCACACCCAAACACCAGTGTCTAGACTGGCTGTCTGGCACTTGACAGATTTATGACCAAAATGACCACCTAGTCGGTCCCCACAACTTCCATATAAAATGGCCTTATGTTTCATCCTTAGATTATTCTTCACTGTTCTGTATTCCTAGACGACCCTTCTGACCCGATCCAGTATTTTTCTTCTATACTCCACATCTTTGTATAGCCATATAGCCCAAAGAAAAGAGTTTATATTGGAGTTTTATTTATATGCTTTATCGGCCAGTCTATCTGTGACACACATTTTGTTTAATATTATAATTAATATTAGGGCCAGTACTTACATCATCTGCTAAGTGTCTAAGAGACGCCTCATAATTGCCCTGTGCTGCATACAGCAAGCCCAGATTACGTGCAAGTTTAGACTTGATTGCCGAGCTGCAGTCGGGCGTCTTGAGCACCGTCCACTGGGCCTGAGCTAGGTACTCCTCACCTTGCGATAGCTTGTGTAAACCTTGTTGTAAAATCAAAAAGGAAAACATTCTAGTTTAGCTCTGATCTACATAAAGTAAGATTTCAAGGGAAGGTATATATTTGATTGTTTGGTTATCACTCTTAAAATTAGTGACAATCAAACTTCATTGGCTAGAAGTACAGCAGCTTTCGATGGTATAATGTAGAAGTATTGTGGTTGTGTAAAAAGACATCAGTTTTTATGCTCCAAAAATATGAATCTGAGAAACGTTACTGTTAGAGATTTCTCAGAATGTGTATTCCGATGACTGCAGAGGAACTTAAGACACTGATGATGGAACATGGGGCATCCATTATTGTGCTCATCGAAAGCGCAAGATGATGATGAAAATTTGCTAAGCTGGCAAAGATCTTGGCGAGCAGAAGGCAGGTTACCAATCATAACCCAATATCTTTCACATTGCTGTGGTTGGTTCCCTGTAAGTAAATTTAGAAGGAGGGCTTACCAATGCTTGCCTCGGCTAGAATGAGATATGATGGTACCAGCTCGATGCTATCCAATCCATGGACGTCAATACTGAAGCGTAGAGACTGCATGGCTGCTGGTACGGCTTGCTCATGTTTACCCTCAAAGAGTAGCTTCTGACCTGTAGTCCTTGTTAGGTCAATCATGTTCCTCTGGTGAGAAATTAAAAACAGCCAAATTAACATCAACACAGAACTTTCTTGTTACTGCAATACTTTCTGCAGTATTTTCTTTGTAAAGGTACTCCTATTAAACTTCTAATCTGAGGTTGGGACTTTGCTGAAGTGGAGCTGCACTTAAACCTCATAGTTCTAGGAGCACAGGATGTGTAAAGGTTTTCTTTAAATTCTATCACAACATTTTACAGGCCACAAGGTCGAGCCAGGGGGGTTTGGAGGCAGTTGGCACTGTTGCATGGGTTGATGGGATCACTGGCCCACTGGCCAGAGTCCAGTAAATTTAGCACTTAGCCAGTAATCCCTGCAATCAAACATAGTCTTAGTGTTTTATGAAATTGAGGCAACTACAGGTGCATAATTAGGAAGATCAATCTTGTTCTTATCTTAGCTCTTTGTGAAATCCAGCCGAGGCCGCTCAAGACAAGTTCAATTAAATAAAAAATAACATGAATAACATTAACAAGTGAAAAAGTGGCTGTCCAGTTTATTATTAGTTGCAATAATCGTAACCCTCCATCCTCCCAACGGTTGCAGGAGGATGTAGGGTTACCACTATCACTAATCTATTTCAACTATCCTGTTTGGTATCTTTTCAGTGTACTATCACTATTTCAATGCTCCTTTTTGTCACCTGTCTATAAACTAAGTCCTGCTCCCTCTTCTTGCGTTGTTCTTCAGACGAGAGAAAAGATAAATGCGGAGTCCGAAGGGGAATGAGGAGCTGGCAAATCTTCTCATGGATACCAACCCAGTCTGCTTGCTGGTGCTCCACACCACTAATGTTTAATAATTGGGGGGGGGAAAGGGAACACAGAAAGTTAAACATAGTTAAAAGTTGGCAACTCTGTTTCTGAACTTAATTGTAATTCATTAATTGTTGTGTTTTGTATTGTCAGTGTCACACACAAGAAAACAAAATCATTAAATCAAATCTAAATCAAATCCAAGCGACTGGCTGACCAGTTTAATGCCATTTCCAAAAATAACTATGTTCTTTTGGTACACCCACCCCCCAAACAAACCGTCATCAACACAAACGGATCAATGCATTTGTTAAAAACTGTTTACTTCTCAATCTCAGATCTCCCCACTCGATCGACTCACTCACTCACCAGTAAAATGTCACTCTACATTTCGTGCACTGAACAAACGCTGGCTTTTGGCACAGTTCGCACAGAAGTTTGACTCCTTTCGGATTAGACAAAGGGTTCAGCGTCATCTTGGATTATATTCTGACAACTTTCAAACAAATTTTCAAATAAATTGCATTGAAAAGATATCTTGTTTTTTCTCATAAGAACTTTCCATCCACGTTCGTGAAAACAGCACAAGTTCTTTTTCCTTGTTGCCATTCGCAATGGGATAAACAACGCATGCGTGTTTGCAAGTTCTTTTCGTTTGTGGTTAAAACCGACGACTGTTTAGAGGTAAAGCATTCCAAAATAGAAAAATGAACATGTAACAGTTACATACTAAAGTAAATCACGATTTTATTTTTTGTAAACTATAAATTGTATCTTGATCTTTATAACAAAAATAACAATAATTTATAGGCATCTAATTTAGTTATTTTATCAAAGAAAAATATACAAATACTGTTTATGCCGTGTTGAAACAATTATTATTTTTTCTTAAATTGTGTTATACATATAGAGTACTGATTTGCTGGGATTTAAATATCTTGTATCCGCCTCTGCTCCGCCAGCGACATGTTAAACCGTGGCAATTAGAGTAGTTAGCCAGACTATTGTTCCGTTTTCCACGTGCGTGATAGCTCTCAACGCAGCATACGGCCTTTACGCTTCAAACCTCATCTGCAGCAAGACGTGCGAATAAACTCTCTTACTAAAAAGTGTCGAATTTTTTTGGAACAAGACTTTCATAAAACAAAAATGGCAGTTAAGCAGTCAAAGAAGTCCAAGGTAAGTATTTTGGTAGAGAGCTATAAACGGCAGTTTTGTGACATTTTTACCAGCATGGGAAAAGAGTAATTCGTAGCTCAATTCAACGGGTCCACCGACTGAGATTGTGAGAAGAGGCGAGGGCATTGGTTGTGTAGTCTTTTCGGTGCCACGTGCGCGTTCAGTTTCCCACGTGGTAGACAAAAATTCTCAAGTTTTCATAATAACTTGAAATAATTTAGTTTATACAAACTGATTTAGTTCTTGAATAATCCGTTTAGTGATTTACTTAACTAAGGAAATCCAAATTTATTTATTTGTTTGTAAGAAAGTGAAATTTACTTGTATTTTTTTAAAAACAAAATTTAAAAAGAAGTGTGGACTGTTAGAGGGCATGGGCAATCAAGTACTTATGATCCGTACTTATATGGGTGTTCAACTAATCATCATTTTTAATACAAGTTATGTATTATTTTGTATACTATAAATTGAGAATAAATCAATTATTTTCATTTATTTTTTATTTTTAAATGAGAAAAATCAGCAAAGTTTGTGGATGCTTTAAATGTATTTCAGATCCAGCGTGCCTTCCTAGTGTAGATTCTAATTAATCTTTCTTAATCTTATCCCCCAAAAAGGGTTCCTATGATTGTTTGTATACCCTGTCCTCCTGTGCGTTTTTATAGGACTGAGTGAAGGTTTAAAAAAAAAAAAATTATTTACAATTTTTTCCAGTAAAAGTTATCTTTAAAAATTAATGTAACTTGAGTAGATTACAAATTAAACAATACAATGTGGTGCGGTACATTCCAAAAATCAACGGAAGTGCGACGATATTCCAAACGTGTTGTGCGGAGGAAATTCGAAGTATGGATGTGCGTGAATGAAACCAGCGGTCCGGAGACGAATAAAACCGGTTGGGCGGATTATGATTCCCACTCACTATGTTGTGCGGAGAGTGAGCGAATAAACATAAAGATGTGCGGAAACCGAGGTTGGGCTGTTCCGATTCCAGAGAACACAACACAGGTTGGCAAAACCTGTTTGTGAAAAAGAGGCTCTAAATAAATGAAAAATTGTACCCATTTTGTGGTATTTTGAGTTACTCAAGAAAATGTCGTGGCAAATTTGTCAGACTTTACTATGCACACTATTAGCACCTCAAAAATGTTTATTCTTAAAGATACAGACCACCAGACATGTTGCAAGTTAAGTTGCTCCGCAAAAATAATATTAATTTAAAACACAAAGGACACTTCTGAATTTGATTTAGGCACATTTATTTTCATGGGTACATTTTAAAATAACTTGGATCAAAGAAGTATGCTTCATTTAAGGTTTTTATTTTGTAAGTCCACAACTAAAAAACAGGTTTTACTAACTAAAAAAAAAATGCAAACTTTAATTTTTACCTTGCATGAACATTTTGACCTAACACTTGTTAAAGTTTTGTTTCTGTAAATCACTCAAGAAATTCTAGAGGGGAAAAAATTAAGAAAAATTTGTTTGGTCTGTGGAACACTAAACTTGCAATATATTTGGTGATATCTGTATCTCAATACTATCATTCGTAATGGCCTCTCAGATGACCAAGTTATTTGGCTATAAAATGAGGTGCATAGAATCACACTTGAGTGCTACCGGTTACCAGTGGTGGTTGCTTCTGTCGTGAGTTGCTGACATCATATATCGACTGGTACCCTGTGTTCCTGACGACGTAGTCATGGCTCGGTCAGGGGAAAGCTTGATCATGGTGTAAGTGATTGGCAAATGTACAATGTGAACAGAATGTTAAGCTGAATTATCAGGGGTCGACATCGCCAAGTACTTGGATTTATCTTAAAAGGACTTGCCAATTAGCGATCAAAACATCATAAAGAAAATCACTATGGCAACAGTAAACAATCTAATACAACTCTCTTATTACCAGTCTGAGCCCTCGGTGAAGTCGAACCCTGATCCATATTTGAATGCTTTGTAAATAATAAGTGTTTTTTTATTTTTTAGTAAAAAAGTTGTTGTGAACCAAGCATACAAAATCTGTTTCAATCAATTTGCCTTTATATAATAAAGTGGACAGTAGAAGTGCACCGATTTATCTTGGGTGTATACAGACACATTTAACTAAATTAAACGGACCAAAACGATTCCCTAGTAATGTGTCCATCATGACCCAAAATGGCTAATTGGTGATAGAGCTTACTATAAAATGCAAACATATTTTTCATGCATACTAAAAATTAATTGGTTGTGTTAAAAAATACCTATGTATACCATTTGTAACAAAATGACAAGTATTTGCAAGTAGATTCCACAAGTATTTATGATAAAACGTGAACAGTGTTTGTCCATCATTATTTTTAAGGTATAAAGTAAAACGGAATAAAGTAAAGTTGTCATAAATTGTCTTGTGTTTGAAGTGGTTTGAAAAAATGTCATTCTTTGTGCTCCAATTAATGAAAAACAATGCTTTTATTTTTATGATGCAAAGAAAAGGTTTGAGTTTGAATCAAGAGTTTAATAGAAAATTCTTTTTGTTTCTTGTTTGTCTTGACAGGGCAAGGTTCAAGTTGCACAATCAAGGTAAGATTTTCTCTTGGACATTAATCAAAAGAGAAATTTGCAGTCAACAGTTAAACATACTTGTACTGGAACGATTTAAGTAATTAATTCAGGAATATCTCCTGTTTAGAACTAAACACGAAGTTACCAGGGTTGACATATTGCCTAGGCTTTGGTGGCAATTGCCCCCATGCACCTGGTCGGTGCCTTTGTGTGTAAAACATGCGAGTTACAAATTTACAGTCTGGTCCCTTCCAATTGCTAAAAGTTAACTGAACATTTTTGAGTTATCTCCCTGATTGATGTACAAAATCTCCTTTTTATTCATGTTCCGAGTGAAGAATGTCTGAACAATTTCTTGATCGACAGAATTAATTTATTTTAAAAGGGTAACTTAAGTTTGTTTCTCTCCTTAACAGCAGTGCAAAGAAGGGCAAGAAAGAACCCAAGGTGAAGCCGGCGAAGAAGCAGGTAAGAAACTATCCCAAGAATTGACCTAAGTAAAGGAACCTGCATTGTTTGAGGGTAACCCATGGAAGTGTCCATTCCGCACAATACTTTTTCATACCAGGACAATAACCTTAAGAATTCCATTGTTGACGTGGAAATGGAAAGTCATGGAATGAATTGAGCATGGGCCTTTTCAGTTGAAGGGAAAAATTGGTTGGATCTTACTGCAGTCTGGGGACATTGTGGTACAAGCTGTTTGTGACTGCTGTGGTCTTTTAAAGTGTGTAATGCTTAAATTTGTATCTTGTGGACACAGGAATCTGAGGAAGAGGAGAGCAGTGAGGAGGAGGAACCTATGGAAGTTGTCCCACAGGTCAAGGCCACTAAGAAGACCCCTGCTAAGAAGACTCCTGCTAAAAAGACCCCTGCAAAGCAGACTAAGAAAGCACCGCCGCCAAAGGTAAGTTATCAACATTTTCATAAATTTACCCTCGCTCCCTGGGCCTGTTTAATAATAATAAAGCACTTAAGGTGCGCCGGTTATCATCCCAAGTGATGCTCATGGCTCAAGTAAGGAAACGCATGAATCTAGTGAAAAGCGGCTGTGACAAAGTGGGTTTTGAGAGCCTCTTTGAACTTATGAATAGATGACCTGTTACGGATATTAAGAGGAAGTTTTTTCCAAAGTAGCGGACCAGCATGAGAAAAATCCCTATCCCCCAAGAGTTGTGAGTTTTAGGAACAACCAGCAATGAAGAAGTTGATGATCTAAGACATCTTGAAGGATTGTAACGGGAAATGCTTTGCCAGGTGATAATTAGACCTGCACTCGGCACTTCTCTGCTGTCTGACAACATGTTGAAGAAGATTTAGATGGGTGTTGATCCTGCAGTATTGATGATTAGTATTTGTTAAGTTGAGGGAAGTTCATTTGGAAATGGGCATTGATTGGAACATGCAAGTTTAACAAGTATTTGACCTCGGCCCTGATGCCTAAAACAGGCATTCACCTTGTGCCTCTGGGTATTGAATCATTCCAATTGTCTAGTTGCATTTTTATATAAATATCTCGCAATCTTTGCAGGTTGAGGTTGAAGAAGATGACGATGATAGTGATGAAGATGATAGTGATAGTGAGGACGAAGAAGAGGTAGCCCCACAAAAAGCAACAAAGGCAGCTGCACCAGAAAGTGATGATGAGGATGATAGTGACGAAGAGGAAGACAGCGACGAGGAGGAAGAGGAGGTGGTGCCAGTTAAGAAGGGAGCCAAAGCAGCACCAGCTAAACCTAAAAAGGTAGAAATCGATGAAGATGAAGATGATGATGAAGAAGACAGCGATGAGGAAGAGGAGGAAGAAGAAACTAAAGCACCGGTACGTCTTGGATGCTATCTGATTACCTCAGT
>JAUELU010000028.1:8270752-8288063 GCA_032357145.1 Evasterias troschelii | reverse complement strand
TAACAATTTGGTTGTAGTACATTTGGTTTGAGGAAACTTTTCAAATGAAACCAAGACATTTTTTGGCATGTCCTTTTCATGAAATGCGAGTGACGGTTTTGTCCAACAGTGTCATGTTCAAATTTAGTATCGGGTTATTTTTTTGATACCATTAGGTTAATGCCTTAGATACTGAGTATATCCATACCAAAAATGAAAGAGTAATTCCCTGTATTTAAAAAAATACATCACTAAGCTTGTACAAGGATGCAAAAAAGTTAAATGCGAGTGACGCTGGAATTGCCCATATGCATTTCATAGCAAACGGTTTAAAACGCTTTTCATAGACCAACTCGCCCAATTCAAGGCAACGTGTCTCTTTAAAGATGAATATTTGTGCTTAGTGGAATCGAGCCCAGGAGTCATACGGCAAATATATATTTGTTGTTATTAAGTCCCCCCCCCCCAACAACAACAACAACACACACAACAAAAAACAACAACTTATTAAGGGGTGTGTACAACATTGGTAAGATATAAAGATGGTCAAAGTGGAAACTTTTCCTTGAAATAGTTTTGCTTGAAATGCCATAGTTTTTAGGAAATGAGTAAAACAATAGTCTTTAACACGCAGTATAAAATTCGATGTTTGAAAAAAGGTTAAAACACATTATGGGATTTGTTACTGTTTTCTCATGACTCTGAAGACCGATTGAGCTTAAACTTTCACAGATTTGTTTTTTCATGTATGTTGGGTCACATCAAGTGTGGTTACGTCAGGTTACGGTTACTCGCGTTACACTTTTGAAACAGACTCATTAGTTGATCACACACGCACTCGTGGAATATAACACGATACACTATTATGAGTGTTATAGAGCAGATATCACAAGGTGAAATCCGGACTGTTCTATTTCACAAGGCGACGCAATTGATAAAAGTATTTGATACTCAAGTTACCAAGCATTGGACCGAATATTCAACCTGTAAATACCGCGAACATAGCGTACCTGAAACACACAGAGGAGTCATACTGATAGGCCTTTTCTTAAACATTATTATCCCAATCGTGTTTTTTCTATTTTGATTCCTTTTCAAGCACTGCGTAGATTGGTATACTTGAAGAAGTTTCTAAATTCCGAATGATGTTTGATTCGGCAGGAACAGCAGAGGGCGTGCTTGCTTCAAGGTTGTCCAACTCAGTTGAAGAACTCCTTGAAATAGACCGAGACACGCCACCTGCGGAACTACTTTGCCTTTTCAAAGAATCCCTTAAAATTTGCGAACCAGCAACTTTGGAACTAGCAGTGCGATGTGGTTTCTTCGGCGTTATGGAATTACTCCTTATTAAAGCTATGTTATGAATCTTAGACTGCAACTCACTTTCTTGGACGGCAGTCTTCAAGTTAATGTTATCCTCTCTTGCATCTTGAGAGCTCACTGGGGAAATTGATGATCTATTTTGTGACTTGTCTGGCATCGCGTAAAGGCCTTCTGGAACATTTGTTTGACTTGATTTCATAGATTTCGATGTATTGTCATTATTGGTGGACTTTTTCCCATACTTTTCAACAGGCTTCTTTTGCTTCTTATCTGGCTTGGCGTAGACAATGCCAGGAGGTTCCTGAACAGGTTTGCCGTTCGTTATGTCACCCTTGTCCACTTTCGACTTTCGCTGTTTATCTGGCATTGCGTAGACAACCTGAGTGTCACCACCATCCTTAAGGTGATACGTTGGTGAAACGACACACACTTTCTTCAATGAAGAGGAGTCTCGAACGGAAGGTTGAACTTGGGAGATTTTAAGATCAACAGACTCGTACGCACAAGGTTGAGTGCCAAGCTCTGGTGGGAGTCGAACCTCACCATCTGACTGTTGGTCGCCACCAACTGACGCATACGTACTTCCAGATAAGTCTACCTCTGAAGGGTTTCTTCGTGCAGTTCCATCAAAGCTTACAGACTGCTGAAATATGTCTGGTCCTATCAAATCGTAACCATCGTGGCTGGACTTGTGTGGACCTGAATTCCGGTCCCCTGCTGAGTGACGAAGCTCTACTTGACTAGCTCTTTGTGTTCGGTGACGATCATCGATTGACGCGTAGGTTTCTCCGTCACTTGTCACGAGTGCAACAACCTGAGGAGAAAAATTGTTCCCAACTGTCTGCTCAACACGGGTATCGAGTTTGTGTAAAGAAGAGTTGGATGCTGCCAGAACACCTTCAGCTTCCATCATCAGCGCGTTGGAGGATTCAGATATACCGGTGTTACTGCGTAGATCAACCGACCCCATGGCGGTACTGTACGCTACCCCCGTATCAAGGTGACCATTGTTTGTTGACGTATCCTTGCTCTTAGTTGCTCGTCTGTACCTAACCAAGAAGATACAGCAGACAATAGTGACTATAACCAATAATAACACAGCAGCTACTATGATCCACACATAAATACCAATACCATCGTCAGTACCTTGAGGACCACCTTCTCCCTCAGTATGTGTCGATTCCTCAGTCACCATAGTTGAGGTAGTCTCGGGAAGATCTTCACACGGGGTCAGCTCTGTACCTATTGCACCACTGCGGCACTGAAGTGTTCTAACCGGGGCACTAGACTTGGTTAAACCAATGCCATTAGAAGCTGTGCAGGTAGTCGAGAGCCTACGTCCCATTGGTCCAATATCCCTTCCAGTGGTCAAGACAAGAGTTGTACCCTTGCTTGCTATATAACTGTTATTTATCTGGACATCTCTCCACTCGTTGGAAGAATTGTCTAACTCCTGAACATTCCAGTGGTAATTTGTAACAGGGGGCACGGCATCTGCATTACATACAAACTTGGTCTCATCTTCACCGAAGACTGGGATTATTTCAACCGTCATGGGGATTTGCAATGGAGAAAGCATGCAGTTGGGTCCATTGGAGTCTGTACCAGCAACACAAGTAAAGAGCTTGTAGTTGTCATTCTCTGCGAGCGTGTGGGTTATGCTGAAGGACTGCCCACGTTTGACTTGCACACCTCGTACCGGGTTTGGGGAATCATGCATCCAAGTCAGCTTGACTGTGTCAATGTAGGAATCATGCGGTACCTCACAAGTTAGTCGCACGTCGGCGCCTACAGACACACTCTCCGGGGAATATCTACAAAGTGGAGTTGGCACGGGCGAGAGAACCGTCAGAAATGCTACAGCGGAGTATTCACTGATTGCGTCTCCCAGTACAGACTTATAAACCCAGCAGCTGTAGCGTCCACTATTTCCGTAACTAACGTCTGAAATATGCAGGCCAAACCTTCCGCTGTTGATGTCGAACGACTGGGTGATGCGTTGGTTTACGGTACTATTCCAGTGATTCGGGGTCCTGCATGTTCCGATTGTGCCGAATGGATCACCTTCCGTCTTAGAGTTTGTATACACCCAGTTCATGTTTAAACAGGCAAAAGTTTCTGCAGTTTTGCACCAGAAATGTACGTCCCCACCAAGTGTCACCTCAATGGACATTGGGTTTTCCAGAAACAAATCCACGGCTGATGTGTACAAAACTCCGATCAGAAAAAACAAAAATCTGAACAATAGCGCCATACTTGATAATTTGACAACAGATTTCTTGACAGTAAATTTTAAAATGTCACTCTGATTAGATTTCCACACAAGAGTTTACCAGATAAGCTTGTTGCCATCACCATTCTACAACTGAAACTGCGGTACAGAAAAAATCAACCTAACATTCTTTGCTTTCCGTACTAAAGCAAAGCTTCCAAAGGATGTGCGACTGGTTGTCAGCACCTTCCCAAAATGAACTCTACCCTTTCCGGCCCAAACAAAACAAACTGTTTTAACAACGGTTTCCGTTCAGGATTCGCCCACGTCATCATATTATGGGGTGATATATAAACAATAGGGTCTACTTGATCATGAATAGTTATTTTAAGGAAGCCTCAGTATTGATTTGTTATATTTTGAAAAGGAAAAAACTATGCCAATTCAAGGCTCCTGTGTGAAATCAAAAACTTGGCTCGTGGTTGCGTATGGGTGTGGCATAAGCTTGTCCATTCGGCTGTGTTTAGAGCATGTATTAATTGCAACACACGGTAAAGAGGAATCATCTTTAGTGTAATCAGTTGATCAACATTATTCTAACACGGCCATCCATGGTACAATTTGCAAACTCATGTATCATCGGTTCGAAAGATAAACAGTTCGGACGCATGAAGGATATTCCTTTCACCTTTGAGTCATTCTTGTTCATTTCTGTGCATGCGAAACAAGCGTCTATATATTTTAGGTGTATACAAACAAAACAAAACAAAATTGACAGGCAACTTGGAGGCAAGCAACCGCACTGCACGCACGAGGAACTAACACGGTCTGCCATTTTATGGAGTCAAAAATGTTGCCCTACTAAAATGGTGGACCGTGTATGTTCATGCTGTAAAAGGAAAATCACGCAATTTCGAGGCATATTTTGTGTGGACCATTGTAGTCTACTTTTTAAACATCTTTCTAGCCATATGCATTTTATAACAAACGGTTACAAACGCTTTTCATGGCCCAACTCGCCCGATCCAATGCAACGTGACCCTTTTAGCAGCTCAAGATACATTATTCTAGCTGTAACTCAATAAGACAATATTCCCAAGAAAATAAAGATAAATTTGAAATGTGAATTTCTCTTTTGGAGATTGCCTGGGATCGATTTCACAAAACTCTTCCTATAGGACTAGTCCTAGGCAATGCTAAGAGATAGGACTAGTCTTAATTTACTGGTCCTAACTTAAGACTAGTCCTATCTCTTAGCATTGCCTAGAACTATTCTTAGAGTTAGGAAGAGTTTTGTGAAATCGACCCCTGGAACTGGTTGCCTGTAAATTGCCTTGTGTGACCTGAGCCCAATGTCATAAAGCTGTCTAGCAGAAAATACTGATTGATAAATTTCTATGCCAAGCAAAAAATTGAGGGGGGCACCAGTCACAACAATGCAAACTTTATGTAATTTTGGCTGGTAACCTGTTTAGGCTAAGCAGTACTTTTCTGTGCTTACAGGCTTTATAAAATTGGGCCATGGTCTTTACGCTGTGTAGGCTAGGCCTAACTATACTCTCAACCCCCACGTACCAAGTAGATGGTAGCTTTTAAGGGGTGATGGTACGCCCTCGGATTCATAAGAGTAAGTTACATCTCTACTCCGATTAACAATTGCAATTAGTCACGGATTTGTTTAAATGTTCTATAGTTTGATTCTGCAAATCGAAGGAAGAACCCAATGTACTCCTCTATCTGTACAGTTCTTCCCGCACACGGCACAAAGAAGCGAAAAAATGGCGGTAAATAAAAGATAGTGGCGTAAATCTGCCATTTTTTTTTTAAATTGAAAATATGTCAACCAGGGCATGTACCTTACATGATTTTAAAGGGAGCAAAATTAAAGTCCCGTCGACGGTCTGCAGCGTTAAAAGCTATAACCGGTATTGAAAAAGAAATTACAATACAATTTTATATGCAGGCTCAAAACGTTGGTCTAAACGAGAATGGTATGTTGGTCAGGCGCGGTTCTTTGTAAAAATGCAAATTGTGTCCTCTTTGCCCTGCCAATGGGAAATTCCGGGGTTCCAATCCCCCAACTGATCGCCCCGCTCTAGCCCGGTTTTATTCCCTTGTATAAAGGCTTACAGAGCTCACACTGCAACAGGGAGTTAAATCGTACAGTACACCATGGGTGTTGTCACTTTATAGACACCAAACAAAGAATCAAAATTAACACCACATGGTGTTAATAAAATAACACTAATATAACAGTGTTGGGAGAAATTAGTGTTATTTTTTACATGAAGTGTCAATTTGAATTCTTGTTTTGGTATACTATCTATAGCGAAAACACCCACTAGTGTAATTTTTAACAACCCAGTATTTGCACTTTACCCTGTACCATTTACCCCCTTCAATTAAAAATAGCATTTTCCCACTTTTTTTTGTTTTTATCCTTCGTCTTTTTTGAAGATCACCGGGAATGAGTCATAGTCTATAAACGACAATTCAGTTTCCTCCTTTTGTTTAATGCAAATCAGTCGAGTACTTCCTCAGGCCCCTATAAGTCAATTATTTAAGGACCCACATAACCGTTGACTGACGTGTTTGATTAATGCATTGTCCAGCTGTACCCGCACTTCGTGCCCTTGGGTTTTCTCCACTCTACCACTACTACTTCCTCCGTACAGCCCCCCCTCGATAACCATAGTGTGGTATGTTGTACTTTTTTAAGCACTCTAAACAATTTCTGGTCACAATTCACCCAGTTCCAGGCCTCATGTTGCCTTTTGTCAAGGCATTCGTGGCTTAGCAAGCTTCTTAGAGCCGCGAGCCCAAGCGTCAGGAAGGGGAGACGACGCACGCGGCTCGGCTCGCGAGCGTGGTCTCCCGTTCAAGTCGCTCCGCTGTTTGCAAAGCTGTCCAAGCCCCGATGGCCTTGAGAAAAGGCTAGGCCTCATGGTTTCTGAACCCCTTTCTGTGGGTTAGTATGACCTGAAATCTGTGTATTGAAAAATATTGTAAAGCTGAACAGGGTCAAACTGACGCAGAATCCGGGCTGAAACCCCATTCTCGTTTTAAACCAATTTCCAGGTCAGTCTGACCTGTACTCGTGTCAGGCCGCCTGGAACCTAGATCCGGGACAATTCTGACCTTGGGTCAATTTTACAGAGCTGCTTAAGCAGAAAACGTTGCTTAAAATGTGTTGCTTAGCAGAAATGAGCAGGGTACCAGTTACAAAATTTACATGTGACATAGTAGTTTGGCTGGTAACCTTATGTTGGTAAGCATAGTTGTGTCAAGCTACTTTTTGTGCTCTATGAAATTGAGCCCTGGGAGTTTTTAGAGTAAAATCGTTTGGTGAATGTTTGATGAAAACGCTTTTTCGTTTGACCAACCTGATTGGTCATGGACCAAAAAAGGCACTAGTTTCAATCTGAAAGTTAACGTCATACACAAGATAATTCCCCAAAAGGAACAAGATCTGTATAAAAATGTCACCAAGATGAAGGAATAAACCTTTTGAAGACCGTTTAAGTCAATGTATATTTGGTTTTCGGTAACACCATGTGTGTATCTATACTTGCTAGGTAGATTAATTTGTTCTTTGAGAACTTATCTTGCTATCTTAATCTACTGCCGCGGAGTAAATTATTCGGAATTCGGGAGACTTCAAGGGGACAGTCACTTCTCGTTAATACTAACTTCACTGCCGCGGAGTGGGTTCTTAATTGGTCTCAACGTTTCGACTAGCTTGCTCTAGTCATCGTCCGGAGACGTAACATGGTGTTACCGCAATACCAAATATACATTGATACCTCACCATGCAATGCCTCAAAAACGTTCACGGTCATAACAAATTGTTGAACATGAGCAAAATCAAAGACAAAACATAACAGTTTTTAGTTGTTTTCATAGCGAGATTCCCAAATTCGATGCAATTCGCAGAGGTTGGTTGTTTACTGGATCGAATTTACACTATCAAAACGACCCAGACACATGTCGTCGGTCTGAAAGAGTATAAAATAAAATTACAATTTAGGCCTACTGTATCATTTTAACGTGTAACTTTAAACTTGTAACTTTCCCCAACTTTTATGAGGACTCTACCTACTGCACAAAATAAGTGCATCACAAAACTCAATTTGACCTTTGAGACTCTCTTTGAAGCCTAAATTAATAAATCAATCAATCAATCAAATCAATTACCGCTTGCACTGACGTCACAAACGTCAGCCGACGGTCCGCCATTTTGAGAGCTAAATTTCAAGCAAATATTATAAAGGGCTGCGTCTAAAATTTGCATAATATTAACCGAAATCACTTGACGCCTCACCACCCAATAAATGTTGGTAGTGCCACTGTTTTTTAATTATTTATTTTGGAGGGGAAGGAAGGGTCAGGAACACGGTAAGACCAGTACTCTAACTCCGCCCTCCCCAACAAAGTAAATAAATAAATAAAGGATGGTACTATCAACATTTACTGGGTGATGGACGTCAGGAGATTTGGGTCAATGTTAAGCCCGGTTCATACTTCCTGCGAACGCGAATGCGATACGAATTTTGACGTCACAAATTCGCAACGAATAAGTCAGAAGAGTTGACATGTGGTCAACTCCTGCGAATTATTTGCGGCGAAAACAGCCCTGTGACGTCAAAATTCGCTTCGCATTCGCAGGAAGTATATGAACCGGGCTTCACGCACATTGGTATTGCATTGTCCATTGCACTGAATCTCGTTCCTGAATCGCCCTCTACGTCACACAGAATGATGGCAGTACAACAAATTGTGTAAATCTCTATCCCCGTGGTGCATGATGTACATCCAGTTAAAAGTAATGTACCAGCGAGTTGGTTCTTTGGGTATGTAATTACTCTTATCCATGCTCTGCTTCTGAAGATGCTTGTCATGAAGCTGAAGAATGGTTGCATAAAAAATAATGCCTGACCTCGTTGGTTGACAGTCGATCATAGTCATAACTTTGCACTTCCCTCATTCCGAGAGAGTAAGATCAAAGTTCACACAGTGCATGCTTGTAATTAGTACAAATTTTCGTCAAGTTTTATACAGCATATTCCACCAAGGCCATCTGTGAAGTACAGGTACCATACTTCCAGATCCCCATCGGATACCGTTCCTGCATCCCTGTTGTTTGCTTCATTGAGATGGACAGCGTAAAAGCCATGTGGCCCTTGCCCAAGAAAAGGGTGAACTCCTCGGATGTATCCGTTTAGGTCAAACCAATACAGGTTTTCTCGATACAGTGGTAAGTTCAAGCTTTCAAATATCGAGGCTGTCACAACGAAACCAGCCAGCGGACTGACGAAGCACGCCTCTGTGGGGACACCAGGCACAATCACTTCAGTTATAATAGCTACTGGTCTTGGTGGGCCGGTGCCTATGGGGCAATCGTCAGGAGCCCTAAGGGATCGCTTTGCCCTTTGAAGCACAAACACGTGGTTAGCAACTCCAAGAATTACTCTAAAGTGACCATCTGTGGAGGATGAGGAGGGTGCGGAGCAGAGGGCAGAGGATGGTTCCGAGGAGGGTGAAGATGTCGACGCAACCTCATACTTGTACAGGACCTTCAGGAAGCTCCTCTCCCCCATCAAGAGAACACCAGCTCTCCGCTCTACATGACGTTGGGAATCAACCTCATCGGTGGGAGTGGCATCTTGTACAATTTGGACAGGCTCAAGTGTACTTGAATCAAGAACAAGAATCCGATCCCTTAGAGAGACAAAAATCATGTCGAACACAGTGATGAAATGTTCAATGATTCCGAGCATGCCAAACGGTTTGGTTTGAAGTTGCATGGTTCCTTTGGTGTCCGTCAATATGAGCTTCGATCTGCTACGGTTGGTACCTACCATCATATCACTGTACTGATCACTCCCCCCAGCCGTTTTGACGCAGACATTCGATACTTGGCTAATCATTAGTTCATCATGAATGTGTATAACATCTCCCTTATTATCAAAGACAAATACTCTGTCTTTGTCAAGACCATGAATGGAAACCTCTGAAACAATCAAGATGTTTCCAACGTTACTATCGTAGCCTTCTTTAACTGGTAAACTCCAGATTGTATCAGGCCTTCGCGGGTACTGAACGACTGGTTTCTTAAACGATTCATTGTTGGAGCAGTCTAAGAATACTAATGAATCGATGCAATGCCAATGCGACTGTTGACAAAAGGCTGTAGAAAAGGCTAATACGGTTGTTGATTGTCCAACCAAAACGACTCTCTTGAGAATAAAGACTTCTGGTTCAAGCAAATTTTCGTGGAGCTGTTCCTTAGTAATGCTCCTCAGTTCGACTTTCATATCTCGGGAGGGGTTTGATCTTTCGCTTGTTTCTGCAGCTTTGAAGAAGCTGTACTGCATGTTTTTTGACATCACAATACATAAATCAAGAAAATCTGAAGCGTCTTTTATATTCCCTTCATTCTGATCGTATCCCTCATTTCTTAGAAACTGCAGAATGACTTCCCTCTTGGCCTTCATGACCACCTCATGAATACTGATTTCACAATTACCCTCACAACCAGAGTACACAAGCTTCGCTTTAGAGCATGGTGTTTTGACAACAGCCGGAAGGCCATCATTATCAACTGTGGTGTGTCTGTGTTGCCATGTTAGCAGAGACACTGACCTCCCTTCCTTGGAGTCATCAAATATTAAAACAGGTGTTGGAATAAAAGTTTCACAACTAAAACGGTATTTTCTGGGATGACTTCTTCCATCGATATCTTGGGTGTCACCGAAAGGTGCGGTGTCCTCTTGAAACTGCTCAGGTAAGCACAACACCCCTGTAAAAGGATCAAGCGATACTGAGATCAGTGGGGGGAGATTTTGAAAGAAGGATCCAGTCAACCGTCCGTCCTGGGAAAGACAGAGGTACGGAAAGATACCTTGTACCTCAGCTACGCGACATGGGGCTTCTGAGTTGCTGTTGAAATGATTTCCATCAAATGTCTCCATATCACAGCTACAATGCCTTAACACTCTCCTCCAATGCAAAGGTAGTACAGTGAGATGTTTGTTTGCTGTCACTCTGCCAGATCTCTTGCCTGCCCATTTAGAAAATACCCACCAAGGATGATTTTTAATCTCTGCACCAATAAACATTGACACAGCTCCTGGTATCTTCTGCTGAAATGCTGGATGGCGAGATGCATATTCCTGAACATATGTCATGTACGCATCTTCTGCTGCATTTTCGTCTCCAAGTATCGCCAGGATCAGCGATAGATGGAGGCTCACCTTAGGAACTGAAGTGGCCAGAACCCGTAACCGAAGCCTAGCTTCCAGCAACCATTCAGTATTTTGGTCTTCTTCTGTAGTAGAAGTATCCAAAGGGTAACCTGCATGACAGTGCAGGAATGATTCCGCAGCCATTTGGACTAAATTGGGGTGACACCCTGGCTCTGAAGTTACACTATCCCACAAACCTGCAGCTCGGGTAGCTTTTAAGGTGTCCATCAACCCTTGATCGTATGTGTTGGCTTGAAGCATCAAGCTCTGCATTGTGCAATCAGGAAATATTTCTTGGCAAAAGCCTGAGATCAAATCCACAGCTCCTTTGTGAAAATTGGCAGCTTCCTGTGGTTGGTTGAAGTATGAATGTAGACGTCCGATTTCATTCAGGTACAATGCTTTCTGGCGGGTCCATAAGGAAACATCTCCAGCCATACTTGGTCCACCTATAGTGTCAGCCTGAGCAAAGAGGTCAGTAGGAATCCGGTCAATAATTCTTAGAAACATTCCCTCAGCTTTATTAACATCTCCTCTTCCCCACCATACGTATGCCAAGGCAGGATCCAGGCAGAAGTGGACAAGCTTTGGGCAGATTTTGACAAGAGCAGACTTCACTCGAGCCACAGCTGCTTGCAGTTCCCTATTCAACACATCCTCCACTGTTTTATCACGTCCAGGTACCAACTTCTCCTCTCGGATCAAAAATCTATGTGGAAGCATAAGCTCAATTGTGTGAGCTAAAGCAGCAATTGGCCAATTGCATGTGTCACTGCCTTCAACAGCTACTGGGAGAAAGCACCAGCTCATCCCATCATAGTCTTGAAACATTTCACTATCATTAAAATTATCATATGCCTTGACATCTGTTTCCCACGCTGAACGGCAGTTTCGAGGGAATACATTTGTGGTTGCTTGAGTCACTTGTGGTAATTTTGATTGGAATCTGAGCCTGGAGGTTAGGATAACCTCCTGGTGGAGTAACTCTTTCAGAAGCCATTCAAGTCTAACGTGCTCAAGGTGTTTCCTCTTCCTCTGATTTTCCAAACGAGGAATGAGCCCGGGAGGTACCTGTACACATCCTCCCACCTCATTGGTTAGTCCAAGTACCCTATCAATGCATAAGTTCACTAATAACGGAACCTTTTTGGATAAATCAAATCCTCCAAGTTGATCTTTTGAGCTGGTAGGAGAGAAGTCATATAGGTCATCGCTGATGATGAGCTGCTGGGCGGTTTCTCTGCTCTCAACAGTTTTACAAGGGAGACAAACAAATTTACCAGAATAGAAATCCTCTTCCCACCACAATAACAGATCCGTTGGGATGCTAGACAAAGACGATGGTGTTGCGGCCACATGAGACATCTTTAGTTACGAGAATGGCTCATTAGAGATGAGGGCCTACACAAAAAAACAGATATACCATCCATTAGATTGAGATGAAAATTGTGAGTGTTTTACAATAAAAAAACAAGAATACCAAAGAAACAAGAACAACAACATTCTAGTTTAAACCAAAGCTGTCACCAAACCACGTTCCTACACCAGAGCACTGTGACCTTGACATTAGATCTGATGACTTCAACTTACCACTGTGACCTTGACCCTTGACCTTTGCACCCCACAACAATTCCAACTTTCCTTATACCCGAGGGCAAACACCCACCCAAGTTAGAAGTCAAAATTTCACTTCTATCCGGAGTTATGGTTCGATTAGCTGCAACTCACCACCATGACCATGACCTTTGACCTTTTCACCCCAAAACGATCTCACTTTCCTTTCCTAAAGGGCAACTTCACCCAAGATACAAGTTCAAATGTCACGATCCAGAAACAAAGTGCCCATTTGGACGAACGGGTACCAAAGGCAAAGAAAATACACCTTCAGCCTATAGAGCAAGGTTCAGCCTATAGGGTTAAAGAGTAAAAAGTACATCGACCCGTTAAAATAAATCTGGTCTGAAAATTCACTAAAATCACTGAAATCTGAGCCTGTAACCATAGAGCAAAACGAAGTCTTCCTTCCCGTACGACGCCACCTTGTTTGTCAACGATTGGTATTGCGCACGCACGATGTGCTGAACCGTTACGTCATCGCCTTAGACTTCCAGTCTGGTCTGAGCTGGACCGCGCTAATTAGATTAAGCCCAAGTGCCAGTGGATGTTTACTGACCACTTTTTTAAGACCGCGGCAGCCTACTGTACTCATTTGATGTTGGGTTCGTTCAAACTCCATGTATTTCCTTCCTCCATGGTCTCACTAAAAGAACAGTCTTGAATGTAAACAAAAGTTTTGACCCCCCCAAAAAATATTTTTTTATTAACTGTGGCTCTTAATGCCGACTGATCAATCACGATCACGCCCCTGAACATGGCAAAAGTCTGTTAGATTTAGGTCCTTTTCCAAGCTGTAGGACTAGCCATTAGGTTTGCATTTCTTGTATTTTACGTTACATGTGAAGCTTCAAAACTGGGGAATTCACACTTTGTTTGAACATCCAACTACATGTATTCAGTAGCCATTTTTGACTAGTAAACATCAAGCATGAGAGGTCACTATACAAAAAGATAAAAAATTTTGGTAATTGGATTGAGGATGGCTTGATGACGGAGGGGCAAAGACAAATTCATGCAAATGTTTGTGTATTTACCACATGAAAAATGTCCCTTACACATTTGAGGTCTCAGTGAATTAGCGTATTTGTTTAAGGAATCAGAAGTTTGCCCCTAACTGCACAAGACTTTTATTCAATTCTTTTCAATTAGTAAACAAACAAAAAATGTATTATTACTAATATTAATAAATACCTTTCTGATAAATGTCTGAGAGGCACTCAGAAGACTGGTCAAAGACTGGTCACATGGGGGTATGTATATAAATATGTGATATAAAGACCGGCTCTGTGAACTAGCAAAAAAGCCGCCCCTAAACCAGCATATTATTGTGTACAACTTTGGTATACACTGTGCTTGTTGTCAGGCAGCTATCAAATCAACTGTTTTTCATTGTGCGTATTGTTTTTGTTATTTTGGCAAGACCAGCCAGATGGTAGGCCTACCACAAGCGTAGGCGTTAACGACACACACTGTCTCATGTCAAAGTAGCTGGTACCCACATGAAACATGAAACCAACATAATGTATTTTATGTAAAACAAATATGACTAAAAAAAAGTCCTAAGGCAATCGAAAGCAACAGCAATGAGCACACATGGCAGTTTTGTTATTGATCTTGGCTTTTTGAGTCCTACATGGACTAGAGGTCGGTAAAGTGCATGTGACATCCAGAAATTAAGTAATAAATCTAATATTAAAACTCACCCAATCCACATTCTATGACTTGAATTTTGCTTCTATAACTTGGCAATGAAGACTGCAAACTGATGATGAAAATAAGGGGAAAAACAGCGGAGCAAAAAACGTTAATCAGCCTAAATTAACATATTTTTATCTTTTCAATGATTGCCAAAACATTGACAAACGCACAGTTAATTTAAATATAGTATTTACAACAAATGTAAATATACTTATTGTGTATAATGAAAATTATGCCTTTTTTAAAGCCCCATCTTTGTAATGTACCATTTTCCAAAATTCTCACTCAAGTCTTGGGTCGATAGAAAGCCAAAAGCTTATTTGACCCATCTTGTTAAAGACTTTATGTAGACACAATAGACAATTATTATTATTATTGGTTCATTTCATACAAGTAAAAACTTGAACAATTGTACAGTATGGCAACCGTACAGTAATACAAAAACAAGGGTTAGGACTATACTGAAAAAAAGACATACAGTACAAAATAAAAAATATTACAACACATAATCAAACAACACTCAAAAATTAGACAACAACCAAGAAAGTTGAAAGCGAGGAGCACAACTTCACAAGGAGATAACAATTTATAATCAAGGCTTGTCCAGTATTTTAAAGTTAGTTTTGAATTGGTTTATAGATGGGGCTGAGACAAGTCAGACAACCTCATTCGATTTAGCTGTACCAATGGTCAACAACTGGACGAGAGAAGGTGTACTTCCGTACATGAAGTCTGCTGCAATGCCAATTGTAAAGCTTATTGATGTTCGAGCAAGGTGCCTTAGGGTTGTTGACTTCTACTCCTAGAACTTTGAGGTTCGATTTGCTATCGTCTCATTCGTGGACATGATGATGATAGTGGATCGAACCTCATATAGTTCTAGGAGAAGATGACTTCCAACTTTGGACATTTTGGTACACTAGGCCCCAAATACATGTTGCCCTGTCTCCCAAGTGTATGGCACTGTTTCCAGAAGGCATGCTCATTTAATAGCTCATTTAATTGTGTATAATAGCCAAGCTGAATCCAAGGCCCCACTTGTGCGGCCAAGCTTGGCCACACAAGTGGGGCTAGCCCATTAAATACTACTAAAAACTTATCGTAACAACAACTATCAATATTCAGGTTAGACCCAGTAACTGGGGTGCTGTAGGCCTACTTGTTTTTTACCACAGATGTCAAAATTTCGAAAAAACGAGTACAGCGCCCCATTTTTATACTCTACTCTGGGTCTAACTTCTCAGGTGAGTTTTGTAATGGATTTTGATGCAGGTTTTTGTCACTCCCTACTTTAGGGTTTCGAATTGTGCTTGACATTAACTCGGACCCTGCATACATAACAACAAACATGTACAGCACTTTAGCTGTATGGCTGTGTTACTAGCCCAGGTTGGACTCCTCCGTTGCATACAACGTAGTGGCACTGACTGACGTCCTACCAGGGCTACATGTGTCAAGTGACACATTCCGGATCATGGTACTTTGCACTATCTAGCAGTCTAGGCTATTCAATTCAAGCAGTGACCTGGTTTTTCTATCTTGCCCTATCTTTTCCCCCCATCAATTTACATAACTTACTTGTCTTTTATAGGAAACAATTGAGCACATCTCTTGTCTTTCAGAATTGTTTAAGTTCTAGTTTCTCTTCCCTCAAACAGTTGAGTTTCGTTTCCAACCATGCAGCAGAAAAGCAGACGTGCAAAAATGTGTACTATTTACTTTCTTAGTCTTGTCAACTGAGGGCGTCTTGTTTCAACTACGGTGTCCAATAATTTTGCACTGACAAAGATTAATTTTTGATAAGAGTCCGAAGCAAGTGGTTGGTAACTAATTACCTTTTTATATCAGTTAGCATATACAACAAGGCAGCTGCATCGAAGAAAGAATAAACAATTAAATAACTAACGGATACTATTATGCAAAATAAAACAGGAAAGTGGTGTGCCGTTTGTCGTCTGCTGGACTTCATGTTATTTGTTGGTACTAGTTTGAAGGTTGACTATTGAGGGCGCTGTCTAAACAGCTGGTAAACTTATTTGTCAGAGTATGTCATTGTTCAGTCACTGCGACATGACCTCAGAACAACAATATCGACTGTGTTACTCTGCTTTGTTAGAATTTAATTGAATGGAACTTGTCCTTGCGCAAGGACCTTTGTTATTGCTGGCAGAATCGAAATAGTTGAACTTGTATGTAAAACATTTTGTATTCACGACGAACAAAACACAGCCATAGAAAGAACAATCATCATCATGGCTGCAACTGTTCCTGTGAAGAGGACTGTTTTCCTTGCCATTTTTACTTCAATAGTTGCCCTCAGTTTTTCCAAACCAATGAAATGTATTGGGTAAGTGTATTAATTTTTTGTTATCTGGTTAATGTTTGTGTGAGTGAAGTTGGACTATTTAATTTTCTGAGACGGCCGTGCCGGAAGTAGCAAAAAAAGAAGGGGTCGGGGCGCTGTACAGTCAGTGTACTCCCAAGTTTTAGTTTGTTAAAAAATAAAATTGACAATGACATCTGCTGTTGTTGCAAATTATTGTAGATTGCTAGTGACAGCGTGAGTCACTAAGGCATATTAATATCAATTATCATGTCAGGTTTTGAGCTCTACTTAAGTTTTACTCGTCCACAGCTTTATTGACAACTGACAAGTGCTTTCCTGTTGGGCTTGCAGAAGGGGGGGATTTTTTTGTAAATTTTTGGAAGAAATTTTAACGAGTCAAATTTGAGGGGTTGAGGACATTATATTTCATTATAAGAATATTTCATTTGAGTAAGATACGGTTTTATTTCATAACAAATGAAAAAGTGGTGGCAGGATACGAACATTTTCCCCAAATTGTTGACAATGCTCTTTTTGCTTTTACAGTGAAACCTGCAAAGGAGTTCCGCCAATTCCAGATTGGGACCACCTTTTGTTTGTGGTCCAGTGGCCGGAAAGCTTTTGCCTCTACTATAATGTACGTATCTGAGAATGTCATGGCCTGGAATTATGTGGAGGCCATAGCCACAGAAGCTGTGGTCTCTGTTACCCCTTGATTTCACCCTCAGAGGTGCACTTGTTCAACACAACAACAACATTGGTAAAAGTCAAAGACTAGCATCCACACTGTATGTATGTGACCCAATGTACTGTACCTCAAATAACAAACCTTTGAAAGTTTAAAGCCACTGGACACTATTGGTAATTGTCAAAGACCAGTCTTCTCACTTGGTGTATCTCAACATATGCACA
>JAUELU010000028.1:8255674-8265757 GCA_032357145.1 Evasterias troschelii | reverse complement strand
AGTTCTGTGCACAGTTGTGCCACCATACACAACTGTGGCAGTTGAATGGTTTCAAATGGTTGGTCAACTCACTTGAACTGTAGGAGGGTTAAGGTAAAAATTCTTCACAATTTAAAAACTTGTTGAAAGTAAATGCAAGGGCCATGTCACCCAGGCAACCAGTTTCAGGCAATCTACAAGAAGAAATACCATTCTCATGTCAATTTACACATAATTTTCTTGGGGAAAGTCTAAAAATATAAAAATTGATGTTGTGCTCCATTTGGAGTGTTCCATTTACATGCAGTGAAGTTGGTTGCTACCGAATTGCCTGTATCATTATCATTATAATTAATAGAATTATTATAAATAGTATAATAACGTTTAAGGAAGACAATCCATTAGTATAAAAATAATGTTAAGTACAAAAATACAAATCGTTCCACTCTTATTGAAACTATGGAGTTGAACTTGCTAAAATATATGATACAAATATTCATAAATAAGTTTAGAAACATTAACAGAGTTTTAAAATTCAGATTTGTGATCCCGCTTCCGATCCTTTACTTCAAACACAAAATTGAATTGGATCAGTCAGTAAATTACTATTGCATAAGATGTGTTTATATTTGTACAGACAACTTTTCTGACAGAAATTGTCTGCAACTCTTTCTACCAACATCATTTTGAGGCCTGGAATTACGCACAGGCCACGGAGCCAACTGGCTCTGTTGCTCCTGGTCTTGGCCTTGGTGCCTCTTAATAGTTTTACATAGACAAAAGGATTACTCGTGGCAGTGCCCTTTGCAAAATATAAATCGCCTTGCCCTTTTGAAAAATAAATTCAGACCTGAATATTAAGGTATAAAAGTAATAATAATCTTTAACGCTAATTCACACAATTCATGGAAAATACTAAATATACACAAAATAAACAATTGTTCTTTTGTTTTAAGCAAACACATATTTAAATCTTGTTACAAATACATCTAAATCCAGCCCTGATATCTATTAGTGTAATGAAGGCAGTTTTGCTTAAGTAAAATGCACCTTTTTGAGGAAAATTTGTATTTCTACAGGACTGTTCAAAGGGCTTTAATGCAACGACCAGACGCATGGTAGCAATTGCCTCATTTGACCTTTGACATATCAGGTGAGCAGTGTGCTCCAACATGTAAAGAAATGTTGGTCGCACACCACCACGCTATCTGTGGCTGCCAAGGTTTTACAATCCGTCTGCCGAATTCCCCCCCCCACTTTTTTCAAGTATACGCATTCCTGAGTTTCAAATGCAATCTTTAAAACCTTTGCTTAAAGAACTTACTAGGAAGTGGCCATCAGGAATCACCTCAAAGTGTATCACCATGATCAAATTTCCGGGCCCTTAGGCGGCCCCAAACCCCACGCTTTGTGAAGGTTTTGTGCTCGTATAGCCCCCCCCCCCCCACCCCACCCCCCCCAAACACCAACCTCTAATTTGCAAAATTGGAGGACTCTGGGTGAGTATATCTATAAATCTCCAGTTTAAAATTACATATTCGACTCGGCATTATAAAGTATTAAAATTTCCCACATCTTTACAATTAATTTCATTTGAGATTTTTAATTCCCTCAGAATAAGATTTTAACACAACCTTTGTTTACTCTAACTTTTGTGTTACATATACATTTTTTTATTTATTTTTTGGAAACTTGAGATGGAAATAGACAACCAAACAATTGGTGTATGTTTTAGTAGAGTTTCAGTTAAAAGGCAGAACTCACTCGTGTAATACCATGCATGGTGGTTGCTGTTGTTTTTTTCTTTCGAAAAAAATGTCATTAAAAAAAAGTTATAGTTTTAATGCATTAAATGTTTTAAAAAGAATTATTTGCATGCAGACTTCTATCATTCTTTTTAGTCTGTTTGGAAGTTGTGGGTTTGACTTGAAAATCTATCAGAGAATTGCCAAAACATAAATTGGGAAAATGGTAACATCGAAGAGTTGTGTATGGTTGAAAAGCTGTGCAAAGAACTACATCATGTACATGTATTCACAACACAATGTCTTATTTCAGGCGTGCAATGTGAATTTTCCATTCGAAACTCATGTCGATGATATTGAGTGCTCATCAAGTAATATACATAGAGAAATGCATACTGCTATCAAATGAATTTCATAAATAATTCTGGACACTAATCTTATCTTGCTTCTGTGGCCTTCTCCAACAGAGCTGCTGTTGTAATTCCACCCAAAATGTCCAGTTGCGATATTGTCACTCCAAGCTGATTGGTTGCCCAGTTCACCATCTCCAGGGCGACCAATGAATCCACACCGTAGTTCACCATAGGCTGGCTGACGTCAATTGCGTCATCTGACATACACAAGAGGTCGGCCATCTTGGATTTGATGCTGGTTTCCAAGTCTGCAATGTCCATGCTGCCTGCATCGCTGGCTGATGACTTGTTGCCGAGTGCAGCCAAATGGTGGAACTTGAGCATAGATTTATAGCAGAACTGCTGAGTCGCTCCCCATTCCTGAAGGTAAAGAACAATAGAAAACAATGCATGTTATAGATCTTGTTGTCGAATAATCAAGAGTAATAGTAGTCTTTGTTTCAAGATGCTCCTACAGATGGTTTAGTTTTGAACAAAATCACAGCCAGCAGAGTGCATCTTTTATGTGTAATTGTGACGACATTAATTGTTTTCCTTTCATTTTCTTTTTTTAAATAAAAAGATCGAAAAATCCACTTCTTTCTCTCACTTGATAACAGTGACGGATTACGAGAAAAAGGCATTTTGTACATTTCTAGGGGGTACAGTATAGTAGTCATTGCACATCATTTTGAAGACGGTGTAAACAAATGTTTCAGAATGTTCGCGACTCATTCATTTTGAGCTTTATTAGGTATAGATATAGTTGGTTGGTTTGATTAATTGGTTGATTGACTTCTTTTGAAAGAATTAGTCTGCATGAATGTAAAAAAGTGATTCAATATAGACAAACCTGATTGGCTAGGCAGACTGTTGGGAGGTCTCCACGTGACAGCAGCTGACCAAGCACCTGAAGGAACTCATCTACATACAGCTGGTGGTTTCCCTTCATAGCTAGTACTTTGACTGTTTGACCTTTGTCCTCCAGGTACCCTGCCCCTTTGACAGGTGCCAGTTGCACAGAGAGGGCTGGTAGTCCATCCATATGTCTCTTCTCAGCCAGAGCATCAAGGTAAGCGTTAGCAGCACAGTAGCATGGCTGTGCCGGATGTCCCCAAGTAGTAGAGATTGAGGATAGCATGAAGAAGACATCAAGTTGATCATTCTGCGTCAAATCATGGAGGATTTTGGCTCCTGTTGCCTTGGCACCCAGGATTCTGCTCATCTGATCGGTGGTGATATCTGGAAGGTTCTCCTCCTCAATAACGCCTGCCAGATGAAAGACACCTTTGATTTGAGGGATTCGTTTGTCGTCACGAAGGTTCTCTAACATTTTGTTCACACTCTGTCTGTTTGAAATATCTAGTGAGTACTCCTTTAGGTTGACTTGGTTGCGTTTTAGGTAGCTTACGGTCCTCTTGGCAGCGGCTGTCTTTGCTCCTTTTCTAGAGACAAGAACGATATTCTTGGCACCATTTTCGCACAACCATCTTGAAAGAGCTTGGCCGATTCCACCAAATCCACCAGTGACTATGTATGTCGCGTTTGATTTGAACTGACTAAGAGGAAGTTTGATCTCATCCGGCTGGAAATCTTCTGGCACCTCAAAGACAATCTTGCCAATGTGAGCTCCCTTTGACATCATACGAAACGTCTCCTTCAGGTTAGCGAGTGGTTGCACAGTAGTCGGAATCGGCATCAACTTTTTCTTGTCAAACAGTTGAACAACTTTTTGCATTATACCTTGCACCATGGCTGGTTGCTGCCGCATCAATACGTCGACTTGGCAGGAATTGAATGATTTGTTCTCTAAGAAGAAACCCATTGGGATGCTGGAGCTCTGCAAGATGTCACGTTTACCAATCTCACAAAACCGTCCGCCTGGCCCAAGCAGTGAGATACCAGTTTGAAGTAGCTTTCCAGAGAGCGAGTTCAGAATGACATCTACTCCTCGACCATTGGTCCATTCCATGACATCATCATGAAAACGGGCAGTACGTGAATCGCTGACCATCTCAATGCCAACTTGGTTTCTTAAGTAGCTTCTCTTCTCCTGTGTTCCTGCAGTGCAGATGATCTTTGCACCGATCATCTTGGCGATCTGAATGGCTGCGAGACCAACTCCACCACAGGCAGAATGAATCAGAACTGTCTCATCTTTTCTCAAGTTGGCTCTTTCGATCAGGCTGAGGTATGCTGTTACGAAAACTACTCCGATGCTAGAACTTTCCAGAAAGTCAAGATTGTCTGGCTTGTGGACAGTGAGTTTAGCATCACAGATTGCGTGTGAGGCAAAGCAGCTTTTCCCAAATGCTATCACTTCATCTCCAATCCGTATACCAGATACCCTTGAACCAATCTCAACCACAACACCAGCACACTCAATACCGAATGAGGGATGTGTGTCATTTTCCAGTCCTTCAAGAAGCCCCAACGCCATCATGACATCTTTGAAGTTGAGGGGTGCAGCTTTCACCTTGATCTTTACATGACCCGAAGGAACTTCAAATTCCTGGACGTCATGGAATGCCAGGTCATCTATGGATGCTCCTTTGCCTGCTTTACCTTTTAGGTCCTGCTCAACACGCCACTTTTTGGACTCTATGTTCTTGATGTTGTTCAAATCTTGATGCATAACACGGGGGACGTACCTTCCCTTCCGCAGAACAATCTCACGCTCAGCAAGGCTGTTGTCGTCCATCAGTCTTAGTAATTCTTGAACATTTTCAGGAAGTGAGTTCTCGGGGTCGAAATCTACAGCACAAATTGACATTCCTGGGATCTGGTTACTGACAGCTCGAGTCAAACCAACAGCCAGAGAACCACTTGGCATAGTGCAGTCCATGTTTGCACCTTTCGTCAGGACCCACACCCGTTTGACAGCTTCTGGATATGACTCCACTGCCTGAAACAGTCTCAGGAGTGCATGAGCCTTGGAATCTTCCTCACTGTAGATGTACATCACCTCCATTGGAGAGTCGGAGTGCTCACTGAAAAGACGATCCAGTGACTTGGATTCAGAAAAAGTACTAATCTGTACCTCGCCATGATAAAACGGAAGAAACTCTGATGAGAACCGGTTGTTTTCATCTCGAACAATAATCATCTTGTCTTGCTTTATGACCTCCCTCAGGCATTCCCGTTCTGAAAGTGATGGTTTCCGGCCAGCAAACACGCAGTGGAAGAACTCACATGGTGAAGATGCAGATTGAATATCTTTGAGGCCAACTTTAGTCATTGTGTCCAACCAGCCTTGGCGATCCATCCAGCAACGCTCCTTACGGAAGTCATCAAATACCCAGCAAACATCCAAAGCTCCAAACCACAGCTCAGTCAGGTAGTGTGTGTTGGTACCCTCGATGATGAACATCAGTCCGTCTGGGCTTAACAAGTTACTCATGTAAGAAGTGCTACGTTGTACGTTCACTGCTGCATGCAAAGTGTCCAGACAAACTATCACATCAAAGCTCCCTGGTACAAATCCTTGTTCGTCAATGTCTCTTTCAATATCTATCTGCTTGTACTGGATAAACGGAAATTCCTTCAAATTTTCCTGAGCCTGCTGGAAGAAAGTTGCACTCACATCTGTGAAAACATACTCCATTCTCTTCTCTTCTCCCATGTCTTTTAGTGGGTTGGCGATGAAGCGTGTCAGTCCTCCAATGCGAGCACCAAGTTCCAGAACTCGAACAACCTTCTTATGTTTAGCTGCTTCCTTGATAGCACTGACAACTGCTTCTGCCCCAGCTTTGTAGTAAAGCCTGGTACTCAGTGAGTCGTAGAAGTACCTGTCAAGACCTTCTGCACAGAACATGATAGGAACAGCAGTTTGTGGGTCGCGTAGTGTGTTGGGAAGAACATCTCCAAGACTCTTTATCAGACTGACCTCACAGTCAAGCTCAGGAACATGCTCAAGAATCTTGTCCAAGACTGATGGAATGTTGTTGTATGGGATGGATTTGCTGGATTTGCTTTCGGCGATGGTCTGGAACCGATTCATGTACTTGGTGTAACTCTTCCCCTGAGCACGCTCTTCCAGAGGGACTGTCTCGATAGCATGTCGGATGTAGGAAACACAGACACCTTCAATATCATCAAGTACTTCTTCAGCTCGTTTGATGGCATTCAACTCATCCCCATATACATCATGAAGGTTACTCTCCTTGAAGACTTCGGTAACAACTGATGTCGGCAAGGTGTTTGCTGAGACTGGTTGCCACTGTGTTGTGTAGACACACGACTCGATAGGAACATCAGATTTATTGCCATTGAAGTTTTGTGCTTGAAATCCCTTTACAGAAGCAAGACATACACCCTTCTCAGTTGCAATAGTAATATCTGCTGAGAGTAGCATGCTGTCACAATCGATTATTCTAGTGTAGGCCAGAAGCTTCTCACCAGATGGAATGGACTCTGTAGACATCTCAAGAGAATCGATATGCACCGGGAGGTACATAGCACTGCTTGAACCTACTGCAGAGAGGACAAGTTGGAATGTAGCATCAAGATGGGCTACTTGTATTCTCTGCTTGTTGTCTGGAACTGGCTGGAGGATAGCTAGCGCCTCACCATCACCAAGATACATCTTTTCTACCATCTGGAAAGCTGGTCCATAGCTGAGGCCTACATCTTGAAGGCGCTCATAAAAGACCTCACTGGTGACCTCAGTCGAGCATCTCTCTGTGATTTTCTCAAGCGGAAGAAAGTTGTCCTCTTTGGAGCTGGTATTGGTCTGAGCATTGCTGTGCTCGTTCCCTTCACATGTTACCTTTATCACTGCTCCATCTTTCTCCAATCCGAGCTTGAGAGTGCACTTCTTTGAGTCAGAATCTTCAGGCCATGGTAGAACACGAGTGAAGTTGATGTGCTTCAAAGCTGGTGTCTCTGTCTCAGAAAATGTCATCTGAATCATGTGTTCAATGTAGCCAGCTCCAGGGAATACAACCCGGTTTCCAACCACGTGGTCAGCCAAGAAGGGGAACATCTCCAAAGTAAGGTTACCGCTCTGGCCCTTGAAGGTCCGGTCATCCAACCCAAGACGACGTTTCTGCCTGTCTTCAGTTTCCAGCCAGAAGGATTGGTGTTGCCATGGATATGTAGGAACTGGTGCCCATTCTGCTGATTTGTGAGTTAAGCAGGACCAGTCGAGGAAAACCCCACTTGTGTAGAGAGTACCAATGGCGCGCTGGATGCTGTGAAGGTCATCTTTGTTTCGCAAGCTTGAGTTGATGGTGGTAGGTGGGTGTTTTGGGTCCAAGCCACGGGCAATTTGTTTGACTGGCGTCAGAAGTGTGTTTGAAGCAGCAATCTCCAGAAAGACATCAGCTTTTGTCTCTTGGAGAATGGCTTCGATAGCAGGCTGGAAAAGAACAGCGTTTCGGATGTTGCTCCACCAGTAATCAGTTCCGAAGCTTGCATCATAGTATTCACCTGTCACTGTAGAGTAGAAAGGAACAGTTCTCTTGCCAACTTCACTTTTAACCACACCTTCCATGGCCGTTGAAAATGGCTCTTTGATTGGGTCCATCTCTGGAGTATGGAAGGCACAAGTTACTCGAAGTTGCTTAGCCTTTCCTGGGTTTTGCTCTACCACGGTAGCTACAACTTCACAATTACCTGCAAGGGTTATTGCACCCGGTGCGTTGACTGCAGCGATGTAGAGATTGTCATGCTCCTGGCAAATTTTCTCAGCTTGCTCTCTTGTAGCTCGTAGAGCGGCCATTCTTCCCGTACCTTTCTGTTTGGCTTGTGCATGGCTACGGTGATAAATAACAGCCACAGCTTCCTCTAGAGTCAGACCACCACAGGCATATGCTGCAGAAATCTCACCGAGACTGTGTCCAACAACAACATCGGGTTGAACTCCCCAGTGCTGCCACTGGTGAAAGAGTGCCACCTGGATGAACATTATGGCTGGCTGGATTACCTCAACTTGACCCAAGGCATCTTCCACAGTGGTATAGGGTGATAACTCTGTGATGCTGTTTTCATCCTTGAACAAACCGCAGTGTTCCAGCAGAGACCAACCAGACATCCTTTGGAAGATTTTGTCACAGGAATCTATGGTCTCTCTGAATATAGTCTCGGAGCTGTACAACTTGCGGCCCATATCTTCCCACTGCTGCCCCTGTCCTGGAAACACGAAACAGACCTTAGGTTTCCCTTGAGGGGCTGTTCCAGTCACAACATTTTCAGATCCAGTACCTTCAAGAGATCCCTCCAGAGTCTGTCTGCAAGAGGAGCTTGAATTAGCTATGATAGCCATACGGTATGGGTGTTGCTCCCTTCGTGTTGCTTGCCAAGAGGCTACATGAAGAGCATCAGTGTCACAGTTGAAGTCTAGCCACTTCTTGGTGAGGTCTCTCAGGGCATCACTAGATTTAGCTGACAACGGCAGAATGATTGGTCTTCCAACATTGTTGTCGTCTCCAAACTTCCAGCCAGCTGTCTCTGCTGTTATGGCGCTTGTGGTTTGTTTTGGAGCATTCTGAAATATCATATGAGCAACTGCTCCTGCAAAACCAAAGCTGTTCAGTCCAATGGTGTACGTGTCAGTCTCCTCGTGGGTGCTCTTCATTGGCTCCAGGGTCGTCTGAACTTTTAGATTAAGTTCTTGAAGGTCAATCTTTGGGTTTGGCTCGTTGTAGTTAATTGTGGGGACCAGCATCCTTTTCTCAAGCATAAGGGCTACTTTTATGGCAGCTGTGATACCAGCCGCACATTCACTGTGGCCAAAGTTGCTCTTGACAGATCCTATCTTAAGTGGGCTGTCTTTCAAGTGACCAAATGTGCGTCCGATGGCACCAGCTTCAATGGGATCCCCAACTGGAGTTCCTGTGCCATGTGCTTCTACATACTGGACGGAGGACAATGGGACACCACAACGCTTGTAAGCATTTTTCATTACCATCTCTTGGGCAGGTGCGGAGGGCATCGTAAGACTCTTGCTGAAGCCATTTGCTGCAATTGCACTACCCCTGATGACGGCGTACACGTGATCATTGTCAGCTAGAGCTGCGTCCAGTGGTTTCAGAATGAATGCCCCAAACCCCTCACTTCGTACGTACCCCTTGGCAGTATCAGAGAACGGGCAACACTTTCCCTCTGGAGAGAGGACACCAAGAGCGCTGAACCCCACAGTGACCTCAGGGAGGAGGAGTGTGTTGCAGCCTCCTGCAACAGCTGAAGTGCATTCACCATCCCAGATGGCATTACAGGCTACGTGCATGGCTGTCATGGATGAGGCACAGGCAGTGTCCACTACGTAGGAGGGTCCTCGAAGGTCAAAGGCATAGGAGATACGGTTAGCCACTGCAGAATGTCCAACACCTGTGTGGGTGTAAGGGTTGATGAGAGATGTTTCCATAATCATGATAGGGTAGTCCATCATTCCAACCCCGATGTAGACGCCACATGATTCGCCCAGCGTGCTCGGGATGATACCAGCGTCCTCGAAAGCCTCGTAGGTGACCTCAAGTATATGGCGCTGTTGAGGGTCCATGGAGCTAGCCTCACGAGGTGATATCTTAAAGAAGGTGTTGTCGAACTTGTCAATGTCTTTGACGAAACCACAACGTTTTGTTACCATCTTACTGTGGTTGGTTTGATCAGGATCGTGGAATGACTCTAGGGACCATCTATCAGAAGGCACCTCGCTGATCATGTCTTCGCCTTGAACGACGGCATCCCAGAAAGCCTTTGGAGAGTCCACTCCACCAGGCATGCGGCAGCCTGTAATAAAGAAGTCCAAAAAAAAACTATGTGTTATTTTAAAAATTTTAAGGGAGAAGTGCAAAATTGGTATTCTTTGAACAGAAAATGGCTCGCTCTTAAAACCTTTGTACTGACGTTTTATATACACTGCAAAAACTGGGTTGTTAAAGGCACTGGACACGTTTGGTAATTGTCAAAGACCAGCATTCTCACTTGGTGTATCCCAACATATGCATAAAATAACAAACCTGTGA
>JAUELU010000028.1:8117094-8136370 GCA_032357145.1 Evasterias troschelii | reverse complement strand
TCAGGCCATAAGATCCGGATTCCGGGTCAATGGACCCTTCCCAAGAAGATGTAAATTGCACATCGCGCGTGCGCACTTACATTGGATGGCAAAATGATGGAACATTGTGCCTTTTTGTATGGGCTGATGGTAGCGTGACGCAGACGCATTTGTGCGTCTGCTTAGTGCATATCTCTATGGCGTTTACCAACCAATACTGTCTGTACGCATGCGTGAAGGTAATTAGCATATTTCATGGGAAGGTTCTATTCTGTGTTAAAGACTGTTTAAGAAAAGCTTCGTATCTCATTTTATGAACAAAATCCACAAGGGTTTCTTAAGAGAGACATTGATATCATTATGTTTTTTGTTTCAGTATTCGAAGATGTCTGAATACTGTTCACTACATCCTCATGACAGCTCCACTGGTCTCGAGTTTCAGCATGACGCAGCAGATACGAACGTCTTGTTTTATGAGATGCTGGACAAGAACATCGATAGAACCGTAAGTTTTGCAGACCCAAAAATCCTCGTGTGCTTCGAATAAACATAATAAATATAATGTTCATGACGTCAAACATAAATCAGTCGTCAATATATATTGTGGTTCATTGAATGAAAACCCGTGTATTGGAGTTTTATATTTTTGTTACCAATTAGGAGTATTTCAGGGGCTGTGTCAACAACTACAAGGAATGTCAAAATGGCGGATCATGCAAGTCTGATTGCTCGGCTGAAGGGTTCTACTGCGCATGTACCGAAAACTACCGCGGAGACCGCTGCCAGTTTGGTACGTTTAACCCCACAGGGAACGATGTACCACATCACAAGGGCACTCTTAGTTCAACCTGGACCCCACAAGGGAATTCTTTAGAAAAGGGAAATCTTTAGAAAGGGGAATACTTGAACAACAGTAGCAGGACCCCACAAACCGGATACATACAGGATTGTGTGTTGCAGTGTTAGCATGTCTTGTTGTTTTTTAATCACAACTGAATACGTTTGCAGTAATTAGTTTGTAGTCGACGAGACTGACTTCAACTTTTGCAACTTGGGACAAGGACATGTCATATTTATCATGAAATTGGCGTCAATATTTGCGATTGAGTCACGAAATTCGTTGACCAAACATTTACGTCAATATTTAAGTGCATGGCTTTGTCATTTTGTTTCCCGCCTTTTTGCAGCTCGCGAGGACGAACCTGTACTAATTCAAACGCTAGCAGAGTCTCCATCTCAAGGTAGCACGGGTTTTACCTTCAACAATGAGCACTTTATCATCGTTGGTGGCTAGTAAGTTTTACTATATAAATATTGTACATAATGGAACTTAAATCTATGAGTTTGCCGAATTGAAAATTAGGTTTACATTGCAGAAAATAACGAAACCAATGAAAGTTTGGCCAGTGCCAATCAAAAGTTTGATATTTAGACATAGGCCTACGGAGACATTTTTATTCAGGATATTTCGGATCAGCTTCACTAATCACCTATTATGCATAATCATGCAACAGTAATGACAAGCTAAAATATTTTATCGTTTTGGTTTTAAAATATTTACATATTGGACATCCTATATAGAAACACTTTAATCTGATATATTCGGCATTTATAGAAACCAAAAATATCTTCTCTTTGCAGCATCAACAGCGACAACGGTACAGAAACTGAGGCCACGACCAGAGTGTTTAAATTCAACGAATCAACGGCCGCGTACGAATACGATCAGGATCTGATTGGATTGAGTATGGCCAAACAAATAACGCCAATGGTCATTGGTGAACAACTGTTTGTCTTTGGCGCCAATTTCCAGTCATTTGGCGGGTCACGGACCGTCAATTCAATCGTGTACCTCTACTCAGTGAACGGTTAGTGAAACAGACAGTAAATACTGTTTTTCTCTCAAATGCATACGAGTCACAAACAAGGGGTTACCAATGACCAGTGCATTTACCATTACAATTTTGCCGTTTGAACAGGCACCTTCGAATCCTTCCAAACGATGACTACTTACGGAGCCTGGGCAAGTACCTTCTTATCTTCTACTACCGGCCCCCGTTACATGTTCATTTCAAACTCCAGAGGTGACAACTACAATATGGACTCCCCCATTTACAAATGGTACAGCGAGTACAACAAGTTTTACCTTGTTCAAAATGTTGGGACCAAAGGGGCGGGGACACCCGTTTTGTTCGACATCGCAGGGGTGTCGTATTTGGTGGTGCCATTTTCCTACGGGGACAGTGTCGGCTACAACGCCCAGCCAGAGCTGTGGAAGCAATCGCAAACGAGTTGTGAGTACTATATATTTTTTATAAGATAAGATATGATATCCCTGCAGTTATTCATAAAGCATGGTATCGTTTAGACTTGTGAACAAGTCGTTGAATCGCGGTGATAGAGTAACGGTTCACACATGACTCCCACGATGCAGCTCCTCTCTCGTGAGACTGGTGCTGGCTCCTGACCACTGCTCCATCCATTCGGCTGTAGTCGTAAGAGCAGAAGTCTCGCAGTAGCCATTACTCTCGAGCGTCTCGCGAGAACAGCAGCAGTATCGCGAGAGTCATGGAGATAGCCGTTACGCTGTCACAGCGAATAACATTAAAACGACTTGTCCACAAGTTTATCTTTTTGATGAGATGGAGCTCTGGAGGTGCAATTCGATTTTTCGAAATAATTCCATCAGAATTTTGACATCATGAAATTTTAGTAGAATGATAACTTCTCGAGATAAAATTTCTTTAGATAAAGAATGTCGCCATTTCAGGATTCATCTCGGGTAGTTGACATCCTAGGTCAAGGGGCCGTTTTCCAAGAGAGCTTATATTGATCTTACGTGCGAATTAATCTTTAATCTTTAATCAAAGTGTGATGTCTTATTACAAATCAAGGTAATATTGACAACTCATCTTCAGATGAATCTGCTTGGTGCTTTGTGAAATCCAGCCCAGGATGTCATCTATATAATTATATCAAGATGCAAACATTAGTTAGTTGCCTGACGTTTCGACCCTGTCGGAGTCTTTCTCCATCAGGGCGGAATATTATCAAGATCTTTAAAAAGGGTCGGTTGATCTTTAAAAAGGGTCGGTTGGCACTTCCAAAGCTACGAACACTTTAGAACCACAACTCATTGAATCTCGATACTCCATACAGATGTTTACATGGGTTGCTTTGTGGATGACGGAAATCGTGCAATGTCGGCGGACAGGTACAGCCCAGGCACCATGGATATAGAGACGTGCGTGACCTACTGCCGCCTCCGCGGTCACCCCTACGTAGGTCTGCAAGCTGGGTCTCAGTGCTTCTGCGGAGACGAGAACTACGACATCTACGGACTACGGAGTGACGGGGAGTGCAGCTCGAACTGCAACGGCAACAGTAACGAAAAATGCGGCGGCTCTTGGAGGAACTCCGTGTATCTAACTGGTATATGGCCATTTTGTTTGCTTCCCCGTGTTGTCAATACTGTCATATCGCTGGTAATCAACCATTTAAAGGGGTCAGACTATTTCAGTGCCAAGCCCAAAGACCCTCAAATGAAACATCTTTTTCATTTGACAGCTCATACCATCATCCCCATGTTATTCCTTTTTCCTTTATGAAGTCAACCTCGTTTCCAGGGATAATCGCTTTCACCGCGCCATTTTGTTCAGTTTGTGCTGCGCACTCTTAACCCCTTGATTAACCGATCCCCCATACTGTTGGGAGTACAGTTTTACACTAAGGAATTGACACCCAAACTGTGGAAATAGTAGACGCACCTTTTAGCAAGGAGTCAAGTGGTTAATTAAAATGACACATCGATCCATTCTACGCGTACTCTCAAGTATGGTAGACTGCAAAAGAGACATGACGTCACAGAGCAACTGGTACCCTCTCATTCTTCTGTGATCTTGTGATATATCAATCCAGGTAGAAGCAAGTATAGTTATTAGATGTATAGAATCCCACCGTCATGTATACGAATGGATCATACAAAACAGGTTCTGTCATTATATAATGGTTTTGTATTATGCAACTTTGTCTTGTTAATCAAAATGTTGTATTCCGTTTGGGTCCTGTACAGCGAGCTCGTGGTCTTTGATCCAGACGCTCCCGGACGCCACCGCCACCGTTGCCGCGACTCATTTCCACCATGCCGGATCGGACTACCTGGTCCTGACACCGGAGACAGACGGCTCGAGTTGCGACCAGGACCTGGTGATCTACGTGTGGAACGGACAGAACGAAGAGTTCGAGACCCATCAGAAGATATCGGAAACGCAGTGCATTGTGGACGCAGAGGTTTTCAAGGTTTGTGCGTGTGCTCTTTGAACGGCCTTAATTACAGCGTCACTTTTAGCATTCGAACGAGCCCGCTGCTCGGCGTCTATCCGGCGTCTGTCTGGCGTCTACCCGGCGTCGTGGTGGATTTTGTTTCCCTTTTTGTGTGTTATACATGTGGTAAATTAATATTGGCTGAAGGAAGTTCATTCAAAAGAGAATGCTATAAATATAATTTTATAAACACAATTCGCAGTAGGGCTGATGAGGAACAGAATCTCTGTGGGGGGCGGGGACGCAAAATCTCTAGCACATTGCAAAGTCCATGTTGTGTATTGTCCGGACAGTATCGACCCTTTGGCACTGGCCTACTACAAGCTTGGTCACTGACCAGCACAATTGATGTATCGGCTGGCCATAACTGGCCCAACAAAATGCTATGTGACGTTGTTTGGCATAACCGTACCGGTGCCCAATTTCATAAAGCCTGTATTTGTAAGCACAAAGACTTGCTCAGCACAGAAAAGTATTGCTTAGCAGAAGAAGGTTACCAGCCAAAATTACATAAGCTTAGCATAAATTTGTCAAGCAGTATTTTCTGAAATTTGGCCCTGGTGGCTAACCCTGGTCCATCAGCGCATATATGTTTGTTCCCACCGGCAAATACATGCTACGTTAAAGCATGGTTAAAGTACACCGAAAATGTGGCCTACCTAATGCATACAGGAAGAAAATAAGTACTGGGCAACATTTAAGGGTTCTATCCCATTACTGAATCACCTTTTTGTTTTCCTACACAGGCAAATGGTCGGATGTTCATGATCATCGGTGCATCTAGGACCCAACATACCGTGTCCAGTAACGACGACTACACCGTGCAGAACAGAATCTACATCATGGAGGGAACCATGTTTGTCGTGCACTGGTCCGTCGAGGGACATGCCACCATCGACTGGGGCGTCTTCGAAAGGAACGGGGAGACTTACTTGACCCAGGCCAACATGAGGAGCGCTGATGGAAGTGAATATGGCGGAGCAGAATTGAAAATATATCAATGGTATTAGGATGCGTGTTACAGTATACCTTCATCCTGTCTTGTCGTGTTCCCAGTACCAGCAAGTTCTGATTCACAGACTATAGGGTTATAACCAGACTTTTTTCCATATCAGTCTCGATTTGTTTCGACACAAAAATATGGTTGAAATAGTTTGATCAAAAAGAATCCTTTTCATGCCAAACAGGTTTTCATAACTGAATTCAATGTCGTATGAAGTACTGTCCAATGCGCAAACAAAAAGGGGTGAATTTTAAATTTGTAAAATAAGTTAATAAGAATAGAGTTTGGATGTGACTGGATTAGCATTGCATTGCTGCAGTAAATGTATATATACATAGAAACACATATATATATATCATGTGTGCAATTATGGTTTTTGACTCTGAGCGCGAAAGTTGCTCTCTAATCGTGGGGTAAAAAAATATGAATAAAATATTCTGTTTGAAACTGTACTTTGTTGGAATGGTTGTAATTCTTACAAAACGTCATCCCTGTACTGCCCATCACTTTCCAGGTTTCAGACTAACACCACGACTGTTGGATGTCCGTGGGGGAGGGGGCCGCTCTTGAGAACCACACGACAGTCTTTTGCCATCTTTTGATTGAACAATATGAATAATTTCTTTGGGGCACACTGTCTGAGATCCACACTTGCCTTTCATCCATGAGCAAGTTCTGGCGTTAACCTTTAGTCAATTTGCCGTTTAAATCACGCATGCGTAGTCTGTGTTTTACTCGTCGATGTTTTGGCAAATATGGCAACCAACATGGCGACGACGTACCGAAGAGAAGAACAAAATATTGACCCAAAACGCCATGTTTACAAAGCGATCCAGTTAGACTAGCTATAGTTCAACCATGCAGCGTTCGAGTGAACATCTAGATCGACTATGGTTAAGTCTATGTCGGCTCTAGTCAGCCAACCGAACTTGCTCTATGTGGAAACCACTTGAAATGACAGACCAATTGTACCGTCAGCGGAGTGTTGCGGGAGTGGGTGATTCGATGAACGGCGGGGACTTCACTGGAACAAAAAGTGCACCAATCCCGCCATAACTTAGAAATAATACAGAAAAACGTCTATGGTGACGACATCACTTGCGTTTTATACATTTAATGTACGCCTTTTACCCCTAAATTAGTACAATATTGTGCTTACTAAAATACAAGTATTTTTAAATAACCGATCAACATCTTGACTACATTTCCGACAACACTAAGATGTTTGCTTACGTACTCTCTTTAGACTGAAATGAATTCCAATTATGAGTGAAACTAGGCCCAGAATCATCTGCAGTTGTCACTATAGTTTCAAACGATAAGAGTGAATTTCAATCTAAAAAGTTGGAGAGAGTATAGCCAACGAATTCAAATAAACCCTATCTCGTAAACATCTTACACTTTGTTGCCGATCTTTTTCTGGCGGTAAACCAAAACGTTTCTTAAACTATTTATTGAAGAGTTTTGGTTTTCATTTGGCGTGTATACTCTTGTCGTACATGAATTCACTGCATAAACTGGGCTGTTGAAATTGACAGTAAAAGGTGTTTCACAATATAGATACCGAAAAACAATCAGAATTTATGCCAATAATTAGTGGAATTAGTGTTATTGTGAGAGTTTGTGAAAGTATGTGAGAGTGTGTGAGAGTGTTAGGGTGTGTGAGCTCTCACTTTCGGTACCTTACGGAGACCAAGGACAAAACAAAAAAGGGAAAACAAAAGGTCTCCACATGGAATTTCTAAAGACCTAGGTGCTCCACAAGGAAGTTTGTCTACACATGGGAAATGTGAAGTGCAGGGACAAAAGGAAAGAACAAAAGAATGCTCAACAAGGAAGTGCATCTTGAGATAGGAACTTAACACAAGGAATGTGAGAGAACAACGTGAGACTCAAATAACACTAATTCCTACCAACAAAATTACATTGGTGTTATTTTAACACTCATGGTGTCAAATTTGATTATTTCATGTGTATCTATAATGTGACACTACCAATGGTGTCGATTTTGACACCCCAGTTGATGCAGTGTTCCATCTGCAATATACCTTTGAATAACACCGCATCCATCTTGTCTTCGCCCATTCAAATCAAAGTATCCAAACCGAGGCTGGATGACAGAAAAGGTCTGGTACCGTTTAGGTCTAACTGAAATTAGGTCTAACTGAAATTAGGTCTAACTGAAATTAGGTCTAACTGAAATTAGTAAACCAACCTTTTCATATGGGAAGTTGTCCACGATGATTGCAGCATGTTATTAAGGGTTGGTATCCTTTTCAATGTACACATGAACCAAATGTTTTCTTTGGTATACACAGCCGAGACTTCTCAGTCAACAAAGACATCATATGGTCTTAAGGGCAATACGGAAGGTTTGCACAGCATGCAGGTACTCATTAAAAGCTTAGTTGCTGCAAACTTGGAACATGTTCCCAATACCGGAGTAAGAGATCTTCCGTCCGGAACGCTGGGGTGACTTCGGGGAAACTTGTCATTTAATCCGATTGCAGCTAGGCCGAAAAACAATGTTACACTTGTATTGTTTAACCCTTTCTTGCAGTCTTTATTTGGTTTACAATTATATACTTTTCCAACCTTAGTCAAACAAGATGACGGGTTTCATCCAAGGTTTCTAGAGCTGACCTCAGTTTCTGGGTGTAAAGGTGGCGGATCTCTCAAACCGTTTATGACTATGAGATACGGTCCAGCGGTTCTTTGGGAAGGCTGCCCTGATGGGCCAGCTCATCGGTCGCCGGTCGTAATGTCGGATTAGCTCCTGTCGGTCCGCCTTCTTGCCACCAAAAACTAAAATAATACAAACCACAAAGAAAAATGTTACTAGACAAAGGCAAAATGATAGTGTAAGCCTACTTTATGTTTGCATTTCTCTAGATTTATGGTTGAAAATAATTCGAAATTGTAAACGGAAAGCTGCTATGAAAATAAAGCTCGGGAGGCATTCCTTATTGATCATTGTTTCCAGTGGTATGATCATAGACCTTTATTACGATGCGGCCATCTTGATTTTCTCCCGTTGAAATAAATGTAACCAAACCGAGACTGGAAGGAGAAATAGACTGGTTCCTTTTTTGTTGAATGACTATCAGCATTCACTGCTATTGTTTGATACAAGGAACATGACCAATATGGTGGCAGTGTGATGCCTGGCCCATAGTACTAAAAGACACGAGCCTCAATGTCTTACCTTTTCCTCCAAGTCCGTGACCGAAGTTCTGCGACAGATGGGAGACGATGACGACCAGGAATGCCCGGACGAGGAAACCCAGAATACCACACACCATGATGCATGATGGGAGAACCTTCTCGGAGGGGTCCGTCATAGTGTGCCACATGAACGAGATCTGTAATCAGGGACCGGGGTGACAACATTATTCGAGAATTTGAGTCCTTTTTGTTTGAATAATAATCTATAGGAAATCTGTTTTTCCCCTCTTCGTACCAGAAGCCTGTACTATACTTGGAAGAAAAACCTTGATTAAATTTGTGTATATAACGATACCCAGGCCCAATTTCATAGAGCTGTTTAATCATAACATTTTGCTAGGCAAAAATGCTTTCCAGATTAAGGTTACCAGCCAAAATACATTTTCACAGTATACAATCTGTGACTGGTATCCTGCTTATTTTTGCTTAGCAGAAAGTTGTTCAGCATAACTCCCTGCTTTGCTCTATGACATTGTGCCCTTAAAGCTGCTAATAACCAAAGAAAGACTTTATTCAAATGTCAGTGACGACAAGAGGACATCTATATAATAAACAAAAAAGATTGACAAAATAGGGAGACCACCAACATAGGGCTAGATAACTCAGTTGGTAGAGCGCCGGTGTCATAGGGAAATCTGTCCCCCCGAGATTCTGTCCCCCATATGGGAAATTAACGTGGGCTGGAGAGGGATGATTCAAAAGAAGGCGCTATCAAAAGAAGTTTGTGCACAGTCTCCATAAATGGGGGGACAGAATCTCCGGGGGGACAGAATCTCCGTCCACACCGGCACGCAAATATTTTTTTCCCAAACAGGTTTGCTATTTCGACCAATTTCCAGTCTTCTGATTGGCTGATATTGTTTACGTCATAAGCAAGTGTGATCAAGACAATAAAGTGGCCTCCTGCCATGTACTTACGTCGATAAACTTGTACGTTGTGTAGACAGGTAGGACCCAGCATGTCAGAAGGAATAGGCCAACGAGTACCTTGCTCTCAATTCGAATCTAAAAGGAACATAAAAGGAGTTTTACATCAAAGGGCGAATTAGATCTTATCTTCAAGGGACGTCAGTTACAAGTCCAACTCAAGTTTGCCTAGACCTCATCGTGCAGCCATCTTGATTTTCTCCCATTCAAATCAAGGCAACCAAAGTGAGGCTGGAATGAGAAACAGTCTGGTTCCTTTTAGTACAATGAACGGAATATGTATTGCTGGTATATTGGATACAAGGAAAATGAACAAGATGGTGACAGAAAACAAATAACATAAACAAATCCTGGGGTCGATTTCACAAAAATCTTCCTAACTTAGGACTAGTCCTAGGCAATGCTAAGATATATGACTAGTCTTCAGTTACTGGTCCTAACTTAAGACTAGTTCTATCTCTTAGCATTGCCTAGGACTAGTCCTAAGTTATAAAGAGTTTTGTGAAATCGACCCCATAATTGAAGAAGCAGAAGCTGTATAGAAAGTTTCCTTTTGATAATTTGGTTGCGTGTTTGGCTGAATGCGCGTTTTTAAACGTCTTCTGGGAGCATAATAGTCTTGTGGGGGCAGATGGATGATAAATGGTAAGTTTCTTACCGCCAGGTAGCCCAGGATGTTCCAGATGATGGTGACAGGGAGACCGAGACCCAAGACGATTTTCTCCATGTTCGTGTTGAGATAAATACCGTCATCAAGCACTAGAATCACCATACTAGTCTGTAATAATAACATCCAAAGATTTGGTTTGTTTGTTGAGTGGATTCAATATTCAACCATCATGGCACGTGACATGACGAATTCAACGATAAAAGCAACACAATTAACATCAAACAACAAACAACATTGAACAAAAACACAGCAGACATGAAATTGCAAATAAATACACAGTAAACAACAGACTACAAACAATAGACAGCAAAAACCAAACAACAGAAAACTATACAACAGTCAACCGTCACGGAACATTATCAGAGCATCAACCACTCCACTAACGCGACCGTCGAAACGACCGCAATACATCAGCATACACAAACAAACAAACACAACTACCACCACAACATAAATTGAAGTGTATGTACCCTTACCTCAAGTTGGATGTTGAACTTCAGAAGATCCGAAAACAAATACATATTGCCGCACAAAGCTGATCGAGACATAAACAGACATAAAACTTTGTTATTGTAAAATCACACAGAACTTAGTAAATTTGTTTGAAGTTTTTCACGGCACTAACACAATGAGGTCAAAATGTCAGAATACTGGTAGATTGCTCCTACCTTGGAGGTTAATGTTAGCACCGACTGTTCTGAAGATCAGCCTTCTCTGTCTGTAGTAAGTTACTCCTAGGTATAATCCACACGCCATTACCAACGGACCAGCAAGACCGATCACTACCAGGCGAACCTACAGAAGGAAATACCGTCAATCAGTTTACTCCATTGAAGTTCACTTAGTTTGTGTTAACCTCTTAGAATAAATGAACCCCATAACAGTTTTCAAGCTGCCACCATTTTGTGCTAGTTAGATCAGACAATAATCCCTACCAGCCTCGGTTTGAAGTGATGTGATTAACAGGTGAATGACAACATGGCTGCTGCGTCAATAAAGGGCATTGATATTGCAACCGTATACAGGGCCCTTTTTAACAATACCTTTTTAATAACGAACCAGCTTCAACTGGAAACGAAGTGGCGTGGCGGGGGAGGCTGGGGCACGTCCCCCACCCACAGTTTTCCTGTGCCCGTAGGTGCCACTCCCGAACAAAAAACCCACCACCAGATACATGTAGTGTCCTCAAATAAAGAAAACAGATAAAAAGGGGAAAACATGGCCCCTGCCCCCCCCCCCCCCCACCCTACCACTTGAAAGCAATCCCCCCATCTAACAAATCCTGACCACGCCTCTGTGGAGATGCCATGCAAACCACCACATCCAAACATGCGTTCAGCAGATGACACAACGATACAACTTCACTATGATTCAAGTGAGCCGAAAATAAATCCTTTGAATGAACTTTACTCGCCAATTTGACGATATCAAGTCCTTCTTCAAACGTCTCAGCAAAGTTTGAGACACAGCATATAAGCAGCACCATGACGCTAAAGGCGAACACGAACAGCTCGTAGGGATGCTCTCGTAGAATGGCATGGATGACGTAGAATAGGCAAAACACTGCAAAGTAAACACACCATACCAAATTTATGAATGATAAAAGTACCATTAAGACACTTCCCATTATGTACAAGCAAACCCTTACCCCAACCATACCCTCTCACAACCCTTCAAATTATTGTTGAATCAAAATGCTTGATTCAAAGGTAAATTGTGACAAAACATTGGTTTTAGGAACGACAGAAAACACCAGGGCGTCAATACAATGTCTCCATATGTCCAATATTATCTCATATTCCTCCCTTTTAAAAATCCAAAAGTGTTAACTTTAAATGACAAATTGTTGAGATAAAGACGGTGGGGTTGGCAAGGACCGTTGATAATAACAATGCGATAAAAAAAATACACGGTAATCTTAGGCCTTTAAGCCTAGGCAGAGCAAATGCCAATACTCTATAAGGTTCCGGGACAAAATTGATCCGGACTCAGGCCCCTTGGGACCTGAACCATTTCTTGGTCAGTTTGACCCGGATCCGGAATATGTGTCAACATTACACAGAAATGGATCAAACTGACGCAAATCCGAGTTAAAAATAACTGTTTAACCACATTCCGGATCAGCCTGACCCAGAAACGGGTCAGGTCCTGTAGGACCCGGATCAATTCTGACCGGACTTTTTCTTTAAAGAGTGAAATATACCAACCTATATTAACAACAAGTAAAAGGGCAAACGTGAAATCAGCACTGGCTTTATCTGAGACCGCGAGCCGGTCTATAGTCAACCCGAGCGTCACGAGGAGACTCACAGCTACCGTACCGAGGAACAGCTTCTCCCACAGACTGATGTTCGACCATTTACGGTACTGGAGAAAAGAAAAAAAACAACCATTATAAGGCTGAGAGTTACGGTAAATTTTACTGAGGTTTTGAATAGAATACAATGCGCCTAAGGTTGTTGAAACGAGGACTACCGACAATGGTGCGTTCAACTCAATGTAACCAAAGCGAGGCTGGAGGTGCAAATAGTCTGGTTCCCTTTTTTATACAATGAATATTAGCATCTATTACCACTGTTGGGTACTCGGAACGTGACCAAAATTGTGGCAGTATGATAAAGGTCTATACTACAATCCCCCAATTCCCCCACGGTTCAATTTTAATTTGGGTGGTTCTGGAGAAAGGAAAGAACTGTGTACATTCAAAATGGGTAACGAATGACTCACCAAATTGGCTTGTATGAAACTTAGATATTTTATCGTGTTTCCAAATTACAACATAATTTTTTTTAAATTATAGGTTTCCATACGAATGTTTCTTTTACTCAGCATTTCCAAAGTGGTTCCCCCAACCCGACGGAATATCTGGAAACTATGGAATCCAACTTCATATGGAAATATTAAAATTGAGAATGATCAAAGTATTTAAAAACATTAAAAAATCAACGCTCTAAAACACTTTCATGACAAACTTTGACTGTATTAATCCTCTTTAATGGGGCATCATTCCACTCCCGTTAACCACACAGAGTGACATTTAGCTGAGATTAACCTACAAGGTGAAACTAGCCGCGGTGCCTGGATGCCCAATCAGGTTCCATCAACGTAGTAACCACACATGATTCACAACCGGCCCGGAACTTCAACTTAAAGGGGATGTAGAAACTCGATAAAATACCTAAATTTCATACAAGCCAATTTGATGAAAAGTTGCAATATCCGAGAAATATAAAGAAATAATCCGTTAACGTGGAACAAATCCCTGTTTCAGTTTCGAAAAAGCCGGCAATGTATCAAGAAAACTTCAATTTAACGCATTAATTATCGTGTGTTGTTTGTACAATGAATCAACAAAATCAACATAAAGCAACCTTTAGTTTCTGGGAAAGGAGATTTCAAAAATATGAATATTTAAAAAAAAACAAAAAAAAAACAATTGCTTACAAATTTACTTGATATTTAAAGAAGTATTAACAGGGAACCAGTTACAACCACATTGTTCATATTGACTGGTTATCCATATGCTAAGTGAGTCTGTGCTTTGAAAAGTAATTTGCTTCAAAATGCATGCAATTTGGTACAGGGCTGGCTTTAACAAAGCAAAGATTCATCTTAAGATGAGTTGTCAGTATCACCATAGTGATTTGGATTATCACACTTTGCTTAGCAATTAAGATTGATACACATCTTAAGATCAATCTTAGTTCTTTGCAAAATCGAGCCCTGGTCACAGAGAACATGAATTGACAGTTATTATTCGACATAACTTTAAAGGTCCCAAAATGAAACACTGCGGAACCCGTTCCCCTTTTTCATCCCACGCACTGCCGCACTTCCTTAGAATTTCTTGTCCATATCCTGTTCCCCTAGTTTTCACAAAACTTTCCCGTTATAAACACAACATTAACGGCTCAATACCACCTACTTCAACATATTTTTGTCTCAGATCAAAATTTTTGCCATAAGCAAACTATTTTGCTTTTTATGGCATCGTGAGGGATAAGCATTGGTATTAAAGACGAACAACTTTTTAATATAACTTTTAGCCAGTTGTGCAAACTAAATACACGTGCCTATGGTTTCCTACATCAAAGCAAGGGACAGGCTTTCCCCTTCTTCATAAAAATAATGATTGTACTTTCCACAAACAAAATGTGTACCTTGCCTTTACGTTTTTAAAACGCCATTGAAGCTCCACACTAAAACTTGAGGTAGTGCTCCTTTAAACACTAAAGTTACGACTTCACTAACACTGAATTAAGGAACTTCAGTAGAGAGGACATTCATTCTAATCTCTAATTGTCAAGAAATAATCCGTTAACGTGGAACAAGTCACTGTTTCAGTTTCGTTAAACAGCTGGCAATGTATCAAGAAAACTACAAATTAATTAACATGTTATATTACCGTGTGTTGTTTCTATACAATGAGTCAACAAAATTCATACAAAGCGACCTTAATATTCTTGGAAAGAGGATTTAAAAAGGAGCACGAATCTTTTCCAACAAAGGATAAGTGAGAATTTATAGTTTCAGAAGAAAAACACATGTATTCTTCCTAAGCACACAACAGGCGCAAGACATGTCGACTCTCGTTGTAACAAGGTCACTGGGCTTGACCAAATTACCTCTTTGCAACAGGAACGTGGTTAAAAAGAGGACAGCAAAACCAAGAAACACAAAGTAGAAATGAGATTCGGGACTTCAGAATGTTTTCTTTATAAAGTAGAACCTCTTTATGAAAGTTCTCTTTAGAACGATGGTTGACCAGTGTATACAACAAACCGTTCGGCCAACTTAAAACGTTCGTACTTTATACGCAACCAAACCGACCTGTAGTCTGGCTACGGGGAACCAAACAAAATGGCGGCACGAGTGTTACTCAAAGTACATCAGTCTGTATTTTGGTTTGGGTCGGATCAAAACTTCAGCGCCCCATGACTACTCTATAATTCGCCGGATATTGATGACTAAATATAAGTGTAGCAAAAAAGTGACGTCTGTGAGCTGCGGTTTCTCAATGTGCGAAGATAAAGTCTTATGACGTATAACCACGGCGGTATAATACTGGCAAAAGGTAGGAGGCAACAACGGGCATAAAGCAGTGAAAAAGTTCACATTTATGATTGGGAGTTTTTGAATCTGCTTTTCTCTTTATAAGGTAATAATAATATTGAGAAATAGTTCAATGCCGTGTTGGAAACATCTGTCTGAACATTGAAGAATGGATCCTAGCCCACTAGCCCACAGGAATTTCTGTTCACCTTTTTGAGATGCCGTTTTAAAAATATGTTGCGCAAATTTACTCATTGAAAGCAGATTGCGACAAAGAGTTTTGTTCGATATCGTAAACCATGATTATTTGTTTCTCAATAACTGAGCATAGCACCACCAAAATATAAAGTAAATAAATCTTTTAAATATAGTACAAAATACTTCCAATGCTCACAATAATAACAATGGTTTGAATAAAACAAAAATGAAAGAAATTTGTATCAATAAATTTAATGGACTTACCGGACCAACAACGGTATCGACAACCGGTCTTTCCCGTTCCACGTCAACCCCAAAGTGCGCGAATGTAGCCGGTCGATCCTTGTCCTTATACAGCGTGAAGTAAGGCTTGAGGTCCAGGCCAAACTCCGCAAATGTTGCCGGGCGCTCTGGAAGTTTAGCCCGCTCGGACAGCTTCGGTCGTACAAGTAACTTGTCCATAGGTAGACTCTCTAGTTTGTCGCCTTAAGGCGTCCGACCACACACAGATGGGCCTTTTTCTCCTGACATTAAATCCCTGTCACATCTTCAGAGACTTTTTTGTTTCGTACAGAGAATGTTGCTAAGATGTTCTTACATACAAAACCATGAGTAACAGAATCGAGGTGATAAAACAATGTACAATATCACATATTTGGGTGTTGCCGTTCTCGCTAAGTTTCTACAAAAGTGCATGCACAAGTAACCCATCCTTGTGTCTTCCCAACAAGAGTCGATGGTTAAATTCCCCGAAGAAGACAGTTGGACGGTATGACTGTACAATTACTACGGTATTATTAAATCTAGACGGCTAGTCCCTTGGTCAAAAAGAAAGTTGTGACTGCATACGGCATTAGACTGGCCATCAGTCCTTAACATGAAAGCTTATTAAGGTACTCCAGATGGTGGATGGTAAGTAGATAAATTAACGTGAGGATGACGGGGCGGAGCGTATGTCTTAATATAGACAGTACCACTCCTTGAGAGGTGCGAACAAAATTAGACTGGCTATCGTTTTACTTTTACGCTGAATCGCATCTTATAAATAGGTTAGAACAGAGGCATGATCACATACAGGTCTTTGACACCCATGAAGCCGGGATACCAGCTGTTCAAAGTTAACGAGAGAGCCTGTTCTGATTGCTTCAGTGCGGGGCTTTTGTTTTTAGGTTTACGAACGGGTACAGCCATTTGACCCAAATAAAGGTTCTCAAAAGGTAGACTAACCCTTCCAGAGCCTAATTTTATATATCTGTGTTAGCACAAAAAGTATATTTAAGCAAAACATCATTTTGCTTACCAGAAAAGGTTACCAGCTAAAACAGCATGCCATATGTACAATCTGTGACTGGTATCCTGCTTACTTTTGCTTAAGCAGATCCATGAAGTAAGGAATAATGTTAGTATCCGTCGGCTAGCTAGCTAGTCCCAATTCGTACATCCATGGTTGGTACACGGAAAAAGGTGAGGTAGGATTGGGAGGGATGCTGCCGCTAGAATGTTCATAAGCTCTAACTACATAAGATGTGATATAGGCCACATTTTAAAAAACTGCTTAAGCACACAATGCTGCTGAACAGTTATCTGCTTTACATGATAAGCAGGATACCAGTCACATGATACAGGTATTTGGTATGGTATTTTGGCTGGTAACCCTGTTCTCGTAAGCATAATTGTATTGTAACTAGCTTACTTTTTTGCTTAAGCAGGCTCTACGAAATTTGGCACAGATCCTTAGTGGTACGCCCTCAGTAGAAAACACAACCATAATGAGTATCAGAATCAAGGAGATCAAATTTACACTATCACATCTTTGGCATTCCGTTTTATGCCAAGTAACTACAAAAGTGAATGCACAAGTAACGTCGCCCTCAGTGGAAACAAAATAGGAAATTATAAATAGAACATACAGGTGGAACATTCTGAGACAGAACACCTGTAGTTTTTGTATTTCAGAGACACTAACAATATCTCCCAACACTCTCTGTTAGTAAGAGATACTTGTGATAACTCTGCATTGAAATTTACAAATATCTTCTTGATAGGCACAAGTTATACTACCGAAACGGCAACAAAGTTTGGTCAAATAACTTTTATTAATGTTTGCCTAATAACAACATTCTTTTCGCAGTATTTAACAGGTTATAGTTCATACAAAAAGTATCAAAATATTCATTTTATTTTTTAGAAAAAGATAACAGCGAACTTTACAGTTTACCTTCTGAGTTTTGTTAATTCGGAACATACTAATCAAGCTATAGCAAAAATGGAATCGTAGCACAAAGGCTACATTTAAAATCAATATATTTATATATATATATTTACTTTTTTTCTTTACAGATTTAATCCAAGCGAAACAAAACATATAACTGTAATGTGGCTTGAGGAAGGACTAAGATAAGAGTTGACAAATGTACTGTTTCAACAACTAACACTGTACCATCTTTTAAAACAATTTATGAGAGCCGGATAAACGTGCCGGTGTGGACGGAGATTCTGTCCCCCCATATGGAGAACTGTGTACAATCTACTTTTGATAGCGCCCTCTTTTGAATCCTCCCTCTCCAGCCCACGTTAATTTCCCATAGGGGACATAATCTTGGGGGGGGGGGGGGCAGATTTCCCTATGACACCAGCTCTCTTCAAACTGAGCTAACTAGCCACATGAAAACACTTGGATATTTACACTGTACATGTACCATAAACTAAAATTACACAATTCTTGCGCAGACAAGTGTAATGCTATTATTTGTGTGACTATTCAGACTTCTAGAAATGCAGTTGTCAAAATTATTATTTGAAAATGAGGAGAAACGAACTTTTGAATGTATTTTCCTCTTCATTTTAAACACCTGACTACTATTATTACTGCATCAGCTTGAATTGAAGTCATGCAGAAGCTAGGCATAATTGTCATTTCATTAAATGAATGCACAAAACAAATGCCGTATGATACACATTTCAAACTTTTAACACACTGTAACAAATCTGCTTTTGCGAAACAAAACTTATTTTCACCATCTTAATTAGAAATTAATTCCCTCTTCTGGAAAGCGTTGAAGACGAAAACTTTTGGCACCCTCAATATTTTTAATTCTGAGTAAGAGTGACTATAAAATGTAAGTGGAGAAAAAGGTTTACAAATAAACTTTCCACAACTGATACCATAAAGTACTGAGATAATAACATGTATGTTCGAGCCATAAGTACCTTGAGGGTCATTCAAAGTTTTTAACATTTTGTAGGTTACAGAAATATTAAGACAGGGGAGGGTCTATACCAGGCCTTTGGGGGGGGGGGGGGGGGGGTGTACATCAAAATGGAATAAAAATTTTGCTCATACACAGATGTGTTTCAACTGTCAAATAATGTATTTACTCAGTACTTTCCCCGAGTCCTGTGAAAGGCTTGTATCAGTTTTGGAATACTTGGGTGTTTTCCTTAGTTTTTTGCTAGTTTGTTGCTTGTTTCTTTTTTAACAGGACCATGATATAAAACAGCCTCTGAGCTAATTTGTGTATCCTGTATAACTATGTTTTCATAAATGAGTAAATAAAAAATGTTACTCTGGAGGGATTCGAACACGTAACCTTTGTTATTCTAGGATGTTGATGTGCACTACTTTGTGGGTGGGGGGGTGGGGGCAGAGGAGACGGGAAAGGAGGGGAATAGGGGGGAGGAGAAATTAAAACTAGAACGTCCTGTACGTGTTGAAAACTTTGGACAACAGTACATGAACATAGAGAAGTAAAGGCTATCCTTTGATTTGCCAAGTTTGTGGTCGGACAATTGGCTTTTTCATCTATGCTAAAAGATCAAGTCCCATGGTATTAAACAACACAATCGACCTTTCATAAACAATGATTTTAAGATTGACTAACTACATCCATATGTATATT
>JAUELU010000028.1:8038448-8051712 GCA_032357145.1 Evasterias troschelii | reverse complement strand
TCTTGTTTTCAGGAACAGTTTTAAGCACACGATTTGCAAAAGGATATCAAGTTAAAGAAAGTATTTAATAGATTTTGCATCGGGTATAAAGAATACTATTTGGTTGATGAAAAAGTATTTGAAAAGTGAAATATCAAGTATCAGTTTTGATGAGTGCCTTCAAACAAAAGAAACAGGCATCTGAGTAAATGCTTCAACTTACTTATTCGTACTACAAGAAATATACAAAAATAAAATTATATAGGGCTCATGGGGAGACATCATTTCAAAAAATCTAATTATTTCCTAGACATAAATGAACGTGTATCGAGGAAGTGTGACTATTGCATATTTAACCACATCGTATACGAAACAAACAAGCCTCTTCGAAATCATGGCTCTAGCTTGGGTTCCGGCTTACGGTACGTCCACCTACATTTGAAGCCCTGTACAGACAAAGCACGATTTCCAAATAGCTCACGGAGCCTGAGCAAGAGCCAAACTCGAAGCAGTGGTTTTGCAAAGAGCCACAGAGTCTAGACTTGAATTAGTCAGACACTTTTAATTCATAATTACTGTTATAATGCATACACACAGGGAGCCAGACGAAAGTGTATGCCACATGAGCCACTGTCATTATTAAAAAATTAAACATATTCTATTTATAGATCTACTTTGGAAAGTTTTTACGAAATCAGTTTTCTTATCACTCCGTTTCGTTTCATACTTTCATGTATTTTCTTAGAATGTAAATCGTATTGTTTCTGGAGAGAAAAACAATCTTAGAGTGTATTTTATTATAACCGAATTGAACTTACAGAAGGAAAGGGTAACCGTCCTCGGGGTTGTCTGTTATATTCATGTCATTTCTGTACATCGTGTCAAATATTTAATTGTTTCACTTGTATAAAAAAATAAAATATCTAACCAACATGGCCGGGCGATAAAAACAAGCCAGTGTATAATTGTTTAAGAAGGGAGTTATGGCACGCGCTTGGTACGTGACTCCGAATGGACACAGAGTTGAATAGGTTGATTTAGAACAATGTAAATATAACGGGGAGTCACGACCGTGGACTTCATTCTATGGTTTAACATCAATGCGAGGTAATCAAGTTATGGAATTATAGAAGTATTGTTGGTGTTTGAAAACCCAGACAGAGAAAAAATATTGTATAATTTAATACCTTCATTCGCGGTGAACATGTTTCAGGGCATTGTGTGCTCAGGGTCGACTGTATACTTTTACCTACGAAAAAATGCACCGCTACTACAGTGTACATGCTCTCACAATGTGTCCTTTTACTGACATAGAGAAATACCATCTGAGGCACAACTTTGCAACTTTCAAATGTATTTCTTCCCATACTGTTTCTGTTTAATTTTAAGAAAGTTTTAAGAATTACCAACGGCATTTTGTTTACCTGAACAGAAATGGCAGTATGAACAAAAAGACGTTTCGACCATTGTGATTCATGTGTCTTCGGGAGACTAACGAAGTTTTCTCAGCAATCATTATTAATTATATTACATACTGTTTGATTTTGCATCACCAAACCTTTTCAGATAAATGTTTTCAACCTACAAAATGTTAAGCCCATCTTTGCATTTAATATCAAATTACCATCTCTTGAAACTATTGTTCCTAGTTCTAAATTTAGAACAATGTTTCACTTTAAAAGTTCTCAAATGTCATTTGCTAATGCTCTTCGAATTGACGGTCATGTAAATACAAAGTTTCCCAAGTCAATCAAATTATGCAGAATTGTTATTATAAAATCATACAAGTTGGTTTTAGTTTTCCCCCTCACCAAACATTATTATGAAAGCATTGTTTACTAAGTGCTTCCGGAGACCACTTGACCCCTATGTGGAATTGAACCCAAGACCACATTCTCCAGCACTTCATAACTTACGCCGAGCGTGCCCTAGAGGTTAAAATCTATGCACTAGAATTGGCGCGGGTTCGATGCCCACCACAGGACTCTGAAAGTACCCAGTATTTAAATGTATAAATTATACAGTGTTTTTTAATTGAACACCGGTGTGAGGAAAAACTGAAACAATTTATGTTGTCATCCCCTAATGTAAATAAAATGTACATCGTTGTATCAGTGTTTACAGGTATCCAAACTATAAGATATATCAAGTAATATTGTATAGATATAGCTAAATGTACAGATATACTGTAAGTGTGTTTTATACGAGAAGCTTTATCAACATGTACTCACATTATATGTAATTGTATGTCTTTTTCTACTGGATATGTTATTACCGTATAATAACAATTTCTGTTAAAACTCTACATGTGATTTTATCTTAACAGTTATAATTATACTTGTCTTGCTTAAGAAACCAATTTGAAGCATAAAGTATAATCAAGTTCCCGCGCGAAATAATGGTGTATGGTGTGATTTTATTGGTCTACCCCGCGACCGCCGTAAGGTCAGTTTGCACTGACCTTACGGATGTTGAATCGCCATCTAAAATGAAATCAGTAATTTTAGTGTACTGACTCCGAGAAACTTGGCAAAAAAGCATTCGGGACACTCTTGACGCAGAAATGTTAGTTAATATGTGGTTATCAAAGAAAAAGTGGGAGTATTTAAATAAGTACAACTTGGGTTGACCTATGGACACATTGTGTAAGCTTGTACAGGCTTTTCGAACTTTTTAAGAAAAAAACTGCTTATTTTTTCTGAGTACTAACAAATCGGAAATCAGATTAAAGGAAGAAGAACGCCATGCCTAATTTAAAACGAGTGTAATGTGAACAGACAAATTGGTGGAAGATTTGCCTCACTTCAGTGAACCCATGTTAAGGTGACGGAGCCAAATCGTTGATGGGAAGGAGGTGTGGGAGGGGGCGGGGTGTAGAGTGTCAGACTGACCCTGATGGAAGTGATTAAGAATTGGAATGTTTTTGTCCCTCCCGATAGTACCTCAAGTGGCGTCTTTTTGTATCAAACCATCAATTTTTGCATTTTTCGATATCATTGATTTAATGATTTATTTTATTATTCAAAATCTTCGGACAATTAAAACATAATTTTTAACAGGAGTAGCCCATGGATACAAAAGTGGAGGCGGGGGGGGGGGCAAAGGTTCTGAGCGGGGATGGGGGCTCCTCGCTTGTTATCCAGTGACATTTATCTTAATGGGAAACTGTATGGGCCTCGCAGCCCAATCATAGAGCCCTGCGTAACGGCACTGCATGTGTGGCGGTCCATAACATAAACCGTGCTGCATGCAGGGGTATCGACTTTGAGACTAATGACACATGACACAAGATAACATGAAGCTATGCTTGAAATGACTGTCATCCCAACGGTCTCCTTATAGTCTGGAAAACAATCAGGTCAATCGGGTTAGACTTGACTTCGCCTCGTCAAGGAAAGAGTATAGTGAACCCCAAGCGGCAATGGGCCAATCAACTCCCTTTGTATCTGTATTTAAATATTGAGTGATCCCAATGTTTTGGGAATGACCGTCTCTTCGTGAAAACTCAAAATGCAATCACTTGGATGAATGCCCACTTACCAATTAATGTAATGAAGAAATTAAGCATTATTGTGATTAAGCAGTAATTCAGTATGGCTTAAAAACATACTGAAAGGCAAGAAGTGAAAACAAAAACCCCTCCAAAATGTAAACAGCGTGATGTTTGAGATGCCCGTCCATTCGTTGAATTGGTGACTGGTTGATCGATTCTTGGAGAGTTCAATTAACTGGTTTTATAATCATCATAAAGTCTTTTAATTTATTTCATTATCATATTGGTGTTGTTTTTGTATATAAATATTTAAACAAATCCTTACTGTTTTTGTTGCACTTTTTCATATTTATCTGATGAATTCTTTCTTTACTATTACTTTTTACACGTTTGCTTAATTTCATTTCTTCATTACTCTATCATTTGTTGCGGTCGGGCACTATCTCGGCGTGTACGTTTTTTTTACACGTTTACTTAATTTTATTTCTTCATCATTCTATTATTTGTTGTAGTCGGGTGTGTTGAGCGCACTATTTCGGCGTGAAATGTACGTTTTTTTTACACGTTTACTTAATTTTATTACTTCATTACTCTATTATTTTTTGTGGTCGGGTGTGTTGAGCGCACTATTTCGGCGTGTAATGTACGTTTTTTTTACACGTTTACTTAATTTTATTACTTCATTACTCTTTTATTTTTTGTGGTCGGGTGTGTTGAGCGCACTATTTCGGCGTGTAATGTACGTTTTTTTACACGTTTACTTAATTTTATTTCTTCATTATTCTATTATTTTTTGTGGTGGTCGGGTGTGTTGAGCGCACTATTTCGGCGTGTAATGTACGTTTTTTTTACACGTTTACTTAATTTTATTTCTTCATTATTCTATTATTTTTTGAGGTAAGACTTGTCCCTCCCCAGAGCTCAGTGCACATGTCGACCGTCATTGTAAAGTCCAATGATACAGTTTATGAAAATGTAGGTATTTGACCCCTTCGTATCGTGCATCAATAACTACTATCATACACTGCATGCTGGGTCATTTATCAAACGCTTTCAGGTGTATCAGCCGGTGTTATCGAACCCGCAAACCCCTCCCTCCTCTATCCCGCAACGAGAAGATTATTTTGTATTCTCTGTCACCTATACGTGCAATTTACAGCAGCCTAACGTTTTACCGTAGCGTAACAACCTGTTTTAAAGGTGCTGCATACGTTTGGTAAATGGAGCCTACTGATTGTGTTAATCCTATATGAATGTAGGTACATACAATAAAACTAACCTGTGAAAATTTCACTTCAAAAGGTGGTCGCGTTTTTGAGATATCACCAAAAAACCGCAGCGAATATTTCCACACAGGAAGAATATTCCCTATAGGAATACACAGTCTGAGAAGCGTTTCTGGCAGAAACGGGTTCTGACAGAAACGCTACTCAGATTCAAATTTTGGGGAATAAAAAGTGATATATTTTTCCATAACCGTAGAACTTCGAAGTTAAAAGTTTCTCAAAACTCATTATATACTACCCAAAGCTGCTGTACTTCTTGCTAAGTAAGTTTTAATTGCCATTAATTGTCAGAGTCATAACCAAACGTGTACTGTGCCTTTAACCTTTGACGATGGGCTGAAGCGGGGAGGGGTATGGACTTGTGTGGTTACACTTCTAATATACACCCATTTAAATGTATTAAACAGGTCTGGTAGGTCTGGTAGGGCTGACAACATAGTTGCAGATAATGTTCATGTTTTGTGTGATCAATCATAATTACACACGGAATAACAAATCATATGTGAACATTTGGGATTAATCCATTGTGCGAGTCAGAAGGAAATAGTGGAAAACCATGCACAACTTTCAGTGTAAACACATTGTCCTTATGTTTGATTGTAACAACCGAAATCAGCTGCATTATAGTAGTAATTATACCTTAAAGGTGCCTGACTAATTCCAGTCTAGACTCAATGGCTCTTTGCGAAACCAATGTTTCTGTTTTGGCTCTTGCTCAGGCTCCGCGAGCTATTTTGAAATCGTGCGCTTTTCTGTTTGGGCTTCGAATATAGGCGGACGGACCCTAAGCCCGAGCCCAATTTTCTCGAATATGACTTCATTTCAGAGGGAAATACTTCTGATATGAATTTCATAATCATAAGGTTTCAGACTAAATCTAAACATTAATGTTTTTTATCCTTTATCAATCCTGTATAATGCCTTTAAGTATTTACATCAAGACAAATGTTTGGAGTAGTTACTAATGTTGCGTAGACGCTTTAATTAGCCAAGACGACCGACCAGACTCCCTTTTTCCCACCGCCGTTATTAAAAACAGTTTATCGTGATAATGCTCTTCGCCCAATTACGTTTACAGCCCAAACATTAGTGCCCCGGGAGTAATTAGAATGTGACTGTGTAGTGTCTTGTTGTTTCTCCCGCTTAAAGCCATCCAAATCACCGTCACATCTTCGTCCGTTTCAAGGCAACCGTGGATGAGCTCTCGAGTGTAGATTGGACTGTACCTTAGAGAGAAGGAGACAATCTTTCCACCTCCATAAGATAACAGACTTTACATGTAGGAGAAGAGATTCTTATGAAATTCAGAAGTAGTATTATTTTGAATCTATAGTGAGCATCCTAAATTAGCTACGGAAATCTTACAAAGCCTTTATTGGAAAATAGGCTTTATTGTTGGGTAACTTGGGCTAAGACGAGTTGGTTACCTCGGTAACAATCTCCTATGTTGATACAACTCAGGCATTTTAAAGCTGTCAGTGTTGAAATTCATATTACTTAGAGCCCTGCAGTGTCTGCCGTTATCAGCACATGCTGTCAGTTTATAATATTTCCATTGTCGTAACCACATCTTCCACACTGGTCAGCTCATATAACATGAAATCCTAACCAGAGCTATGTCATACGTTCTATAGAGGGGGTGTCAATCAACATGGGACAGTGATTTGGTAAGTAGGGGCAGGACAAAACTCTAAAAGGAACCTTTGTGTACAAAATCGGTTTGTCAATTGTCAATGGTTGATGAAACCAAATTATGAAACTTAACTAACAAATCAAACAAATAAGCTTTAACTAACACAGGCAATACCTGGACATGTTAACAACACACTTGTATACAAACAAATCAATGAAAAAAGGGAAAACAAACAATCTTGTGAAAAAAGCTTGTCAGACAACGTACCACGGGGCAAGTCCTTGGATGTGGGAGTTTGAACTTTCTGACCCTTTTCACACCGCATCTCTTACCCCCGTGGAATACAGCCCCGGGGAGGCCCCAGTTATTTTTGACCCTACGTTTACCCCGGCGCACTTTCACACTATCCCCGCTTATAGGTCCCTATTCCATAGGGTTCCTGTTGCATGTTTCAAGAATACCCCGGGGTTTTACTGCTTACCCCTACTCCGGAGCAGGGATGGCTGTTCCCCGGGGTATGTCTACTTGCCGGGGCAGACAGGGGGTAAATCGATCAAGTGTGAAAAGGCCGACCGTTATTTCACGGGGTTGCCTACGGGAAATAGAGTAGTGTGAAAAGGGCTTCTACCGGCACGCTCATCCGGTGGTCACAGGTTCGAAGCCCTTTCTATCGAAAATTATTCTTTGGTCAACCCAGCATTATTTACACTTTTTTTATGACAACAGCATCGCAAGAAATGTGTGCAGAACAGATGAAAGGTGTGTGATCAAACGAAGGAGACACCCGCCCAAAAAACAGAAATTTACATGTACAATACTTGATCGGCAGACAAAATACGGATTGTCTCGAAATAAAAATTGATCGACTGTACAGGAATCTGATTAGTAACATGCAGTTAATTTCAAGCAGAGAGCTCTATAAGAGGCTCGGGTCGATGTGATCAATATTTATCCCCTTTTGCACGCCTTAAGGAAGATTAAAAGACTCCTGCGAGCTGACTTTCCAAGCAAACTTGACTACCATCGAATGCACGCAGCTTAAAGGTGCAAAATCGTTAGACTGCTTCTACGATTGTCGAAAAATCGAGGTCTTCTGAATTGTCCTTACAGTCACAGTGTGACGGCTAGTTAAATTGTTAAAAGTGACTTTTTTCGGAACGAAAAACATTATTCATGACGTCATTAGATTTCAACAACCAATGGATTTTTACACTCTAAGGGGGTCAAGTTTCAATTCGAGGTCACTTTGGTTAAAATATTACCGAAAGCCAGGTAAATGAGCCCAAATATCTCCATGCTAAAATATAGAGACTCGTTTTTCTTATAATGAAGTCATCAGATGTTTTGGATGTTGACTAATTTTGCACTGGAAGGGTATCGAATACGATGGCAAATTGTACCATTTTAAAGTGACGTAATGTTTTCCCCACTCAATCAATCAATCAATCAATCAATCATTTATTGTTTTAAGTGCACCACATCTCAGAACACTGTACATTTGTTAAAAATACCAGAAACCTGAAAATACATTATTATTACGTGAGGACACTATCTATTGGAAAATGAGTGCATCGCAAAATTGAATTAGTTATTTCCTTTGCTCTTTTTGTGTTTTGTTTTGTAAACACTGTTTTTCACCGAGAACTCTTTCAGAGGTTAAAGTACAATGGGGATTTTCAAGCCTTTTAAAAGCGATGTACCCTTCTACTATCAAGCTGGTTAAACAGCGCAGTATTGTCGTTGATAAACTTTATGCTATATAAGTCAATCATTCCAAAACTATTTTACACCCTAAACTATTTGATACCATTCATACTAAGAGTTATGCTTAAAATAAGCCAACCTTTAATCAACCTTTTTGCAAATTCCCCCTTTGAGATCGCGGCGTCGAAATTGCTTTGGGCAACAAATTTAACTCAAAAAGTGTGCCAGACATAAAAGCAGATTTGCTTTTGCAACTGAATAAAATATGGTCAATGTGCGGCACTGGAGGCCAAATAATAAATCTTCCTGTCTTTAAAATAAACAATGATATCTGCCTCCTTCGACAGGATATCTCTAGTTTGTTACAGTCCAATGGGTGCACATGTTTCTTAAGACAAATTCAACAACTCCGTTAAAGCATAGCTAAGCATGAGCTAAAAGTGTTGTCCCATAATAAACTCCTGCTTAATAGAGGGCGTCTGTTTGTTTAGTTCAATTTACACTGACTATAGCCCAAAGAAGAGGTAAAGCTGACGTTATAAGTGTACTGTGTAGCAGTATGCCATTCTGGTGATGGTGTAGCTGCATGGTGTTACAACTCTAGCACTTCGAAACGAGAAAAAATTACTATATCAGGTTCAGTTGTGATTCACAAGACACAGATGGAGTAAGCCATTGGGTGTACACGGTAGTTAACAGTTGTAAGGCTTCTGACTGGCACCCCGAACACAACTAATGACAAAACAGGGAGACCGCCAACAGAGGGCTAGATATAGTTCAGTCGGTATACTAGAGCGCCGGCACGTTAATCCTGAGGTCGTTGGTTCAAATCCCGCTCTACCAAATGTTTCGTTGTTTAACTCCCAAACGTATTATCATTTAGAAACAAACAAAACAACTATTTCGTGTTACTTCCTCCCTCATGCCGTTTTCCGATTTAAAAAAAAATAAATCAAATAAATGTATGTATCGCATCCAAAGTTAAACTTTGACTTTGACTTATCGGCCGGAGATACTTTCTAAAGAACCATGACAAAAACACTTCTATTGTTAGCTGCCATTGGTAATATTGTTCAACATTGCAAAAACTGGGGGTGTTAAATTGACTATTTCTGGTATATGCGACAACACTGAAATTGTGTTAGTTTCAAAAACGACATATGGTACCTGGGATAACTAACACCATGTCAATGTTGTCGCATATACCAGAAATAGTCAATTTATATAGATACCCCGATAGTCAATTTAACACCAACGTTTTTGCAGAGAAATAAGTTTTGAGATACACTTTAAGTCACACAGCCTTGAACAATGGAATGCCTTCCCGGTAAAAACAGCAAAATAAAATGTTAGACAAACAAACGCACTCGATATGTATTTATAACTGATTGATATATCACGTTGCTGCGTTCGGAGTTTGACATCGTTCGTTGCTGTTATTATTTCTAGTTCGGGGTGCACGGACTCTACTGTCAAACAAAATGTCGCAGACCGAACGAGGGTAATAATATTAATAAATGGTGTGATTTTGTTGTATTGGGCTAAACAAATTAAATTGATGCAACGTGTCTTGTTGGAGCTGCCAACAATTACATCTTGGTACTGTTTTTTAAATTGTGTAAAGTGTGCTGAGATAATTGTATGTGGTGCACTTAAAACAATATTAGATTTTAGATCTTGCAATCAGGGAGATTTTATACAACAATCAGGGAGATTGAGGCTTAAACTTACAATGCTGAATGAAGATGTTGTGATGACTTCTAAAGTTACGTCACTGCACTACCATCGATTCCAAAATGGTATCTAAAACTCTCTTATCAATATAAGGGAATCCAACATTATGCTGCGATCAGTGAAATATTGAGAATTAATAGGAGAAGAGTTTCCAGAATCAGGGAGATTGTCAAATTTGTTCACCATAACACGAAAAGATCAGTTTATTTTTTAGAGGGGCTTTCTGCACAGTCGGGGATAATTTACAACTCTGTGTGGATTTCGCAAAGAGTTAGGACTGGGTCGATTTCACAAAACTCTTCCTAACTGTGGACTAGTCCTAGGCAATGCTGAGAGATAGGACCAGTCCTAAGTACTGGTCCTAACTTAGGACTGGTCCTATCTCTTAGCATTGCCTAGGACTGGTCCTCAGTTAGGAAGAGTTTTGTGAAATCGACCCTGGTCTTATCTCGAGTTAGGACGAGTTTTGTGAAATCGATCTTAGGATCAATCTTAGCTAGCATCGATCCTATGTCTAGGACTAGTCCTAACTCCTAGGACTAGTCCTAAGTTAGGACTATATCCTTTGTGAAATCCACCTCTGCCTCGCAGTTCCAAGCTTCTTCTTGTCCTGGATTTTGTGGGCAATACCCACTGATGGGTGAATCTTTTGTGATTAGACCGGGACTGTCGTGTTCACTGTGTAGGCTACCCGTGGGTAAAGTTAGTTCAATTATCGTGAAAAGGGGCCTGACTACTCGCATTTCCAGCCTCGGTTTGGTCACAGCTTCATGTGTTAGGAAAACAAACAAAAATTCCACATGATGGTGAACATACACTGGGTAAACCTTTTCATATTGTGACGTAATAAGTAGTCCGCCACCAACGTTCAGTCCAGACATCTCTGTTTAAAATTCTTCCAAGAATGTTGAACTTAAATCAGTTCAATAATCCGCTCTGTCGTCAAAACAGGCAGGAAAACAAAAGCCCATACTTTGAATACTATTCTTAATATGCATCCCGAGGAAATCGTTGATAACATCCCGCCAATTTAGTGCACATGCGTACTCGAGTCGGTTGGCGGACCGCTCTTCTGGCGGGAGCTCCAGTATGCACGTAAATATATATATGGTTTATTTTTGGTCTCGTGTGTGTGCAGTTTTTATGGACATCCGTCGCAGCACGACTTCAACCGCTCTGTAATCACCCCCTGACTGACACTGGCATGCAGACTTGTAGGCCGCCGTCTGAACTACTCTCAGCACAGGGGACGAATGAGATATTAAGAAGAACAAATCTGAAATAAAAACAAACGGAGCAGGAGTGCAAAAACACGTCCGGTCGGCTCGGAGGACTGGAATTTCAGCCCCTCTCCAGTTGTCAATAGACCGTGGTTGTTTTGAGTTCACCGTCAGCCCGTCTTTGCTAACGGACACAGGTTTCTCGAGTTCTGCAGTGATGCGCGTGTTCGACTGAGTATCGTATACTCGTCATTTGTATGTGTGTTGCCAAGATCCCATGCACGGGTTGATTTCTTTTGAAGAAGGGAGAAAGTGAGAAAAAAGTAGAGTCAACGTGGACGAGCAAAGATGAACACGGAAAAGAACGGGAAGAATCTTGAGTATCTCTCCATGGAGGAGTCCCAGGAGGTCATGGTGAAAGGCAAAGACTACGAGGAGGGGAGGGGTAAGAAGCCGCCCAGGTCCGGGGGACGTCGAAGCTGGTTCCGGCAGAGATCCAGCGTTGAGAAGTTCTTACTCTTCTTCCTTCTGGTGCTCCTCATCATCTGCGTGGTGCTGCTCATCTGTCTGATCGTCACAGTGGGTAAGAGGAAAGTGATTTTTTTCCCTTACTTCTTCTTTTTCATCTTAAGGATGATGTTGCGAAGTCGGGCCCACGCGTTCATACGCCTACATGATGGCCGGAGGCGCTTTGAAAACAAAGTACTAAAGATCAGTAGATTGTGTGGTTTTCATAAGGTCAACCGAAGGGGCAGCTTGACTCACGTACTAAAGAGGCAGGTCCAATGTTCTTTAATTATCTTTCTTATACCGCAGTCGCCCACCTCAAGCCATGCAATTAAAGAACGCAGAAAATATCTCGACGCACGATCGTTTATTTAGAGGAATGCAGAACTCAAGCCGATTGCCTGCGTTAAAACGCAGTTTTTACAAATGCGTACACTTTTAAGACGTGCATCTTTTAGACGACGGTAGAGGGTCGCTTTTATGACACATTCACTTGAAACTTTCAGTATGTTTGATTTTAAAAAAAGGTACAGTTAGTAAAGTGTCCAACTCCCAAATTAATAAAAAGTCAATAATTACATTAAATAACAGTACACTTGGTCTCATCATACATGAACAGCGTAGCATGAGACTGTTTGTGCTTTTTACATGACGGATGTTGTCAAGATTTCCGTGGTGTAAATTAGGGATCACCCCTTGGTCCACTAGACTGTTTGAGAATTGTTCACACACACACTGCAAAAACCGGGGTGGTAAAATTGACACCGGGATTGTAGTCACATACAGATGCCGAAGAGAGAATCAAAGTTAACATTATTGGGTGTTAAAATAACACATATGTAATTTGTTGACATAGAACAGTGTTTCTTTTAGGCCAAGTGAAAAAAGTAACGAGTTTCTCGTCCGGACTTTTTCAAAGAAAAGTCGGAGGCAGGGCTTTACTATTGACCATTTTTCAATATTTAGCAATTTTTTCCAAGATGGCTGCCATGCTATAAATATGGCTGGCCAAGGTATTTTTATTCACAGTGTGCTGTTTGAGTATACTGATGCGATTTATGACAGAACAAATGATTTGTACGACCCTTCACTGCGGAATCGCAGCACCGTCACCTTCAAAAACAGTTGCTGTCTGCTCTGAAAAGAACGACCAGCTGGGTTTGGTGCCAAGACACTGATGATATTAAGTCAGGAGAATCACACTTTTAGCCCTCAACTAGCTAGGGACTGCACATCTGAGAATATTGAAGTGAGAACATTGGGAATTCTTGAGGCAAAGCTGCTCTTTTGGCTCATCTAATTTGATTCAGGAAAATATCAGAGATGCCACTCAGTTTTATCCAAACAATTTGATTTTAGCTTTAAATCTTTAAAAATATCTGATTTAAGATATATATATATATATTTTATTTTTCTGAAAATAGTAAATAGTAAAACAAAAAAAGAGAGGCGGCGGCCAAAAAGGAGGCGGGCGGGGACGAGAAACTCTTTAGTTTTGTTACTCGGCCTTAACACCCTATACGGTGTAAAATTTGATTCTTTTTGGTATCTATATAAGCGACAACACCGAAGGTGTGAATTTTAACACGCCAGTTTTTGCAGTGCACAGTCTGACTGAGGCACAATGACAACGCACCTTGTAATCTTTGGTAAAATTTTGATATAATATATCTTCAGCAACCTTACATTAACCTTAATTATATGCATA
>JAUELU010000028.1:8023624-8038348 GCA_032357145.1 Evasterias troschelii | reverse complement strand
TAACAGCTTTAGGGTTATGCTAATTAAGTATATCATTACCAGCTTGTCATATCAAAAAATAGTTTTAAAGAAAAAAATATAGAGGAAAAACCCTTCGGCAAGAATATGATTGTTTAAAGTGTAGGCAACATACCGTTACATTTCGATTACAGTATAATGTATTATGCATATTAAAAATACAGTTAACCAAACACATGTATGTCTTTACCCTTGTATGGACACCTATTACCTTGACAACCCTTCGACACCACGTCAATATTTGCTCATCGAATGTCACTTGCAATAAATAATCTTCAACCAAAGAATTAAACACGATTCGAACTGATTAATTTTAAGATTAACACTGATCTGAACTTCGAATCAAAGCGTAAAGCATGAATATTTCTTACTCATTTCGCGGCAAGTGGTCAATCTAAGCATGTTATTTCCAACTGTTGAAATGTTTAAATTGGTTCGTCTACTCACCGAATCGATGGTTCGTTGATCATATTTATTCTTGGAATCAATACCAGACGAAACTCAACTGGTGTACCTCGGATCCCGTCTGTAATCGCTTTATCGTGGGACTGCAGAATTATATCAAATGTCTGTAATGAACAAATAAACACAATCGATTATAGAAAATGATGTAATGGAAAATTAAACGTTTAAAAGGGACTGAAATGCACAAACAATTATATTTATAGTGTTTTTACAAAGGGCTGCAAAATACGCACAAATACAAACGGTTAAAGAAAGGGTTGCAATGCAGAAAGAATTGTTTTAAATGGGCTGTACTGCACAAATAAGTATAAACGTTTAAATAAGTATAAACGTTTAAAGAAAGTGCTGCAACTGACAAATTAATGTTTCAAAAGGGCTGCAATATAGGAAATATATATACACATTTAAAAACCTGCAGTGGGGGCCGCTGTCAGCATGTGCTGACATGTTTTAATAATTCCATTGTCTTAACTACATTGTACACTGGCCAACTAATATGCCATGATACCCTAAGCTGGACCATGCCACACATGCCAGAGGGGGTGTCAATCGACAGGGGTCAGTGATTTGGTGAGGAGGGGAGGAACAAAACTATTCCAGCATCCTTTGTGTACAAAATCGATATGTCAAAAGTCAATGATAGATGAAACCAAATTATGAAACTTTACCAATTAAGCAAACAAATAAGCTTTAGTTAACCAAGTCAATACCTGAACATGTAAACAACACACTTAAGTAAACAAATTGTGGAAAAAATGCCCCCCAAAAAATTTTAACCCGTGGAAGCATGCGCTGGCAACGAACCACATGGGGCGTTGCAACCAAACAGGTCCCTGCAGGGTGTTAAAGAATTGCGAAAGTGCTGCAATGCACAAATAAATAAAATTGTATTCAAGAACGGGCTATATACAATTGGAAACAACTAACAAGTTATGATTCAAGAGCAGCTTTATAGGCAAAGTATACCTTTTTTTTTTCGAACCGGTCGATTGTTTTAATCCTTTATACATAGATATATACATCAAAACTAGTCGCGTTTTTGAAATAATGCCATAACAAACGTAGCGAACAATATCCACACAGGAAGATTACCCCCTATATCGGAATACACAATCTAAGACACGTTTCTGACAGAAACGTTTCTCAAATTCAAATTTTGGGGGCATAGAACCTCATATCTTTTTCCATAACCACATTACATTACGAAAGCTGCTGCGGCTCTTACCACGAAAGTTTTCTTTGGCATTAATTTTCAAAGTCATTACCAAAATATATAGACCCTTTAAACGCAATGCAACTTTCCATAGAGTGCTACTGCGCCTGAATTACTCTTTTAAGGGTTCTTTGGCAATACAAATGTATATAGTGGGTATATACTCTGCACTACAGCTTAAAAGGGACCCAGGTGTATCCTGTACATTAATGACGTTTAATCAACGATATTAGTTTTATTAAAAAGGTTGAAACTTAATTATTTTCAAGTTGAGGCCGTTCATGCCTTAAGTGGTCAGGTGGCAAGACGCATCATCAGTACACCAATAATAGGTGGGGGGGGGGGGGGTGTATTGCACTGACTTCAAAGTAGACACTTTCTTATGTTGCAGTTACCCTCAGTTTGCTTTAAAGTAACCGAAACGAGACTGAAAGAAAACAAATTGTCTCCTATTTATATAATCAGCATGGTTATTCATTTGACGTCTAGTTGCCATACACAGCGAACATCAGCCTATTCGTATGCAGAGTTCCACAGCATCGAGACTTCGTTATTCAAACGAGTTTCCGCGTAGTTTCAACCAAACACACGAGACTATAAATCGCCAGTTTCTCTTCCATGCATCTGCTTACTTTGTTAACATGTCAAATACTTATCAACTGGCTTAGGCTTCATTAGCCATGTTGAATTTCCTACAGGCATACGTATCTATATCCCAAATAGCCGTAGCTGCAACTGCGTTTACAAAAGAGCCACTTTACATAAATCCTTCATTCCTGAGCATTCCAAAAGGTCTGAAAAAGAGTAGGCTTAGATAAAATCTAAAAATCATAAATTAATGTTTCATTATGTTTAGAATTCATGACAAAACATTAAGTTTGTATGATTATGATGTTGATTTTCCCTTTTCAGACCTTTTAAATTTATTTTGTTAATGACCTTTTGTCCATTATACGTAACTTAAGGACCTTATAGTTCTGAGCCAACGATTTGTTGTGTTTTTTAACAACTTTTTGGTTTGTTTGTTGCATAACCGGCTTTATGAAATTTGCCCTGGCTCCATCTGGGTAGCCTCACTTTCAAACGTTACTGATTTGAATAGAGACAAATGGGATTAGTTGCATCTATATTAAGTCTATAAACCAGGAATGATTTGACTAAGAAATATTAGAGGAATTGTCTTTTTAGCCGTTTGACATAGATTCGCTATAAATGTCATTTTGGTTACGTTGGTTACCTGGGGTCATTGCAGACAACCTATAAGAGGCATGCAGTGATCTTTACAGATAGACGACTCTAACTCAATTGAACTTAACGATATCTAACCAATACATAGTGTCCGTAATTTGGCATACGATTTACACCATATGTCGCTTGATTACAACAAATGAAAATAAAGGCAGGAATTCTCGTCGCACTGCTATGACGCACTGCTCCCCCAGGACGCTCATTTTTTTAGGAAGTTCCAAATTGGTCTTCTTGAGCTGATATATGCACGCTGTGATCGAGGGTTCCCCGTGATGTATTCCCCAATTCCAAATGATAGAGAGATAGAGAGCAGGGGGGAAATAGTAAGCTTTTGGATGGCATCATCACCATCCAGGGCTCAAAATGCGTGGGTGTTAAGACATCGTAGGATCGCCGCAGCTAGGCATCGATCGCCCCGTAGAGTTTACGGGGCGAAGTCGCCGTCACGCCTGACTGGCTGGCAGAGTGTTTTCCCTGAAGAAACACCTCTATATACCTTTGAAGATGATTAGCTTCAACATTTACCTTTTGTTGAAGGGAGGAAAAGAGGGAAATGTCATGAGAATGTGTATTTGTACAGCCCGATGAGTTTCATTTTAAATGATGTAATGAAGGGGAATGACTATTTGTCGGCATGTTTACTTTTGTTTGGAACTCAGTACGAACAAACTTTTCTGTGTTACTTGTAAGTATTAAACATTTATTTTTGAGAATATCATAATTCGTATTCAAAAGAAATAATATCATAGTTAAGATTTATACTAATTCCATTGCCCCCCTTTCCCGGCACTCCTTGCCAAGGTTCACCTTTCAATTATGAACGTTCAGGAACCGATCCACCCAATGGTATCACTAATTGCAACAAGTTAACTATGCATTGGTGACAAAGAGTATAATTTGGTGTTACCCGTAGACATTCGAATTGCCTCTCGGGCAATCCCGGTGGTCTTGTTGGTAAACAATCTGCTCTAGAATGGCATAGGTTGTGGGTTCGAATCCCACCCGAGCAATGTGCCTGTGGACAGTGCTGAGTTCTGAGTATACAGTACTTTACACACATCGGTGTAAAGATAAAAGCAAATAATATTGCAAATATGAAGTTTACGATGGTTTATCCAACGAAACTAACAACTTAATAATAAAAAACTTTCAGGAAGATGAATGCGTAGCCAAGTGCAGTGCATTATCTTTAATGTGATATACCTGCAAATTAACGTCACTTGAGGATTTGTTTTGTTGTTCACCCACCCTGCTGCTTTAGAACACACCTAGAACACTTTGAATTACACACAGAAAACAGTATGTCAAAAATACTCAGTTGTACTAAATATAGACGATATCTTCATTTATTTGTAGTCGAATTTTACTTTTTTCAATATATCCCTTTCAATATATACCTTGTTCAAGAAATGTTTAAACCACTCCTTTTTTCTAAAGCTTTTAAGGGATAGCTATCGGTACAATATTGCTAACAATGTTATACTTAGTATATTTATACTCATTATATTTAAAGGCATGCTTTTTGGTAACTGTCAAAGACCAATATCCTCACTTGGTGTATACCGACATATCCATAAAATAACAAACCTGTGAAGATTTCGGCTCAATTGGTCATCGAAGTTGCAAAAAGAAATAATGAAAGAAAAATACACCATTGTTGCTTAGAATATTTCGTGCTTTCATATGCCTGAGAAATGCCTTAAGCCTTCCTCAGATTCAATTCAGTTTTGGGAGAAAACTCACAAGGTAAGTTTCGATGGTCATTAACTTGGAGTAATTACCGAAAGTACACCCTGCCTCTGAATACTTGAAAGTGGGTTTTTCTGTAGCGCTATTGGTGCAAGTACAAACTTCAAACAACTAGTCTAAAAGTTCGGGTTTAAGGAAGAGACGACTGGAAACGCCATCACAATAACATATGTGACCCGCTCTACCGAACTGAGGAATGTCTCGCAAATTTCGAAAATTGAGTTATGCATACCATGTTAACAAGTAACTCACTGGCTTTCTAGCAAAACCATTTTTATGTCCGTAGCTTATTCCAGTCCGAAGTTAAGGTAAGACCACGACAAGAAAGATCAAGTTTTGTTTAACCTAAAACCACGAAAGCGCGGAATCGGTTGTTGTAGTTTTATTCATGACTTTTGTATGTCGAATTACACGTAAACGTGAATTCAGGGACATTTCTCATTTTGATAGAGCGGGTCACGTATTGTAACAAAACGTTGTCAATTATGGCTCCATTCTGTGAAATTTCATTGATTTAGATTCTGAAAGATTAGAAGTTAAACATGAATGTACATCTTTAACCCCCCCCCCCCCCCCCACTTCTATACGTTCAAATCAATATGTTAAAAAGGCCATTGAATCTAATGGCAAATAAAACAAATGAATATAAATTGAAAGCACTTCAAACTAAACATGTTCTGACGTTTTTTTTTATGAATTTATTTACCAAAATATACATGAACAATGGAATAAGCTGATGCAAAACTCCTTACCAAAACGACCTATGGTATTAAATGTAAACAAATAATGGCCTGTCTTTCTCAAAGGCTAAATTAAATCACAACGAACATGTGTGACAAAAGCATTCAAGTGGAAAATTAATAGTAACCATGTATACAAATATAAAACAAATATAACATTAAAACAGTAAAAATGGGTTTTCCCTACTACGTATGATAGTAGAAATACTTTAACTGTGTTGAAACGGAATCATATCGTAGCAATAGACAACACAGATAAAAATATGAATGCATAAATTATGCATAATGCATGTAACATAAATTATGCAAGGGCTATAGTGTGTACAATAACACATTTGCTTATTTGACTTTCAGGCAAGTATTGTACACGGAAAACCTGGATTCAGTCGACAAAATTTTCCTTGCATTTATTACTTAAATTTCTCTCCTCTCTAGGTGTCATCGACCTCTTGTGAACTTGGTCAGATGCCTTTGGGATTTATTATTTGTACACTTTTGAAATTTAATTGTGACTCCAGGGGACAAGATTATGTCTCCAAATTGTCGTCTTAAAGCACCGTGTAGCCAAATCCTATCGTTTTAATGCGTCGGTGCACTTCGGGGATTTACGTCAATGTGCTCACAAATTCTCACATTAAAGTTTGTTTTGATCGTGGTGGATAAAGCTACTGTATTTTTATCATGATCTTGCCTAAGTTTTCACGATGGGGAGAGACATATTTGCAGCTTTACTTAATTAATATCACTTGTCTTTCCGATTGACACATCTTACAAAACGAACTGGACAAACCAACGATATTGATTTCTGCCGAAAGTAAATTATCACAGCAAATATGAATTAGGGCCTACTACCCGTCAGCTATGATTGAATTATCACCATTTACACGATACATCATCAGACTGTACAATAGCAGTATCAAACTATATCATTAATTTATCCTTTTGGCGAAGATGGAAATTTCTCTAACATATTGACCTTTACGGTGTGATCTGCGCAGGTAATTTCCCGCTAGTATATATATCATGATACACGGATTAAAACAATTAAAAAATTGTTTCGGAAATTAAAACGAGTTTCGGATCTTTACACATCTTTAACATGATGGTACAAAATTAGCTCCTGTGGTGTAAGGCTGCATCCGGTCGAACCGCAGGTTTCAGAGCCATAGGAATAGAGATCTAAATAGTGAACAAATACAGAATACCCAGTCAAAACTGACCAAGATTTTGGTCTATTGCGAGCCCGGATCGTTTTGACTCGAATTGGGTCAAACTAATGACTAGAAATCAGAGTTAAAGAGACTGCGGAATGCACAAAATGGATCATGTTGGCCCTGTGAATGAGTCTAGCCCTGAAAGACACAGACCAGTGTCAAAGCACTACCTTGGAGTGATTTACTGGTCAGTAAAATCCGAGACATGAATTATGTTGACCCACACTCTAACAACTTCCTGGTCAGAGTTAACCCGAGTTCCGGGTCTTGACCCACTGTCGGGTCAGGTTCACCCAGAAAATTGTAACATTGAATTTGAACTCTGATTGTCATAATTTTGAGCCCTTTCGGACCATGTTGACACAAATTCCGGGTCCGGGACCCAGATCCGGGTAAATTCTTATCCGGAATATTCTAGAATGCAGAAATCGGGTCTTACTTCCATTTACCGGACCCGGATCAATGATCGCGTGTAAAGGAGCTATGTACGGCTGGAAATTGCGTACGACTCAACTTCTCCGCATACGACTCAATGTATAGAGTTGAATTGTTCATTGTTCAATTGTTAATCCATAAGTACAGAATATGAAAGCCTTTATAGTTTGATACAGCTCCTCACAGAAAAGAACTGAGATCTTTACAAAGAGAGAATTTGTGGAGTGTTTGTGAATCACAGGAACACTTGGTTGCCATCGAAACGGGAATTACAAATATGAGTAGTCTTGAATTCAAGTACATCAGCCTTTCAACCAGCCACTGGCCATAAAAATGTGTTCACAAAAACGTGTACGAGAGAAAAAATCTTTAAGAACGATAAATATCCCGCATATTATTTTTTAATAATAAATTACCTCAAGTTTGATCATGTCGGAGAGGCATATCTTCAAAATTCACATCTCATACACATTGGGTCTTGTTTCCTGTACACACGTGTTTTGTAAGCATCCAATGCCCATCACGATAAACATTCATTAATTGTTATCTATCACCAGACTATTCGGCTTTTTGCAGAAGTACATCACTCGTAAAATGTAGAGGTTTTGGTTGAATTCATATAAAGAGCTACATAGTCTCCTTTCTGTACGTTGTGAATGAAATGGTGTTGTTTAAAAGCTTATTATTTTACACATGCAGGGAGTCAGCTGCAGAAGTTCTTCAAAATAATTGTTTAAATACTTTGTTAGTATATTTATGGCAGTTTCACTTTTAAATCAGCAGCGGCAATTTGCTGCATCTAAACTAACTTATTGCATCCAACGTTGATTAGTTTTTCTGTGTGCGAACTTTTAATACAACTGCTATTTAGACCTAACCCATCCTAACAGCTCCAGGATACGAACGGAACCGGATTTCAGTCCCAAGGGGGCCTAACCCGTGTCGGGGTCTGAAACAGGAAGTTGTAAACAACGAAAAGTTTATTTAGACTCTGCGTCATTTTGACAAAAATGTTTATTTTTTTGACAAAGGTTCTGGGTCATACTGACCCGTTTTGGGGTTAGACCACCCCGGGACCCGGATTAATTATGACCCGGATGCTGTTTACAACACTTGATAGTCCAGATCTCACTTTGATCAAATAGATATTCACATATTGTAAATAAGGAGATCACCTCTTAGAAACCAGTGTTTATTTTATTGGCTAAACTTCAAGTTATTGTGCAAACTACGGAGGTTTAAAAAGTCTTTTTGATAATTTCAAAAAGAGAGTTTGTAACATTGGTAAGAGTTAATATATAAATGTTCACAGATTCACGCATAACTTACATGGTATAAAGATGGGAAACTCCCTTTGAAATATGTTTGAAAAGAAATAACATATAAGGTTTCTTTCCACTTTTTTGTTCGTGACTCCAATGACCGATTGAGCTTAAACTTTAACAGGTTTGTTATTTCATGTATATGTTGAATCACGTGAAGTGTGGATACTGGTCTATGACAATTACCAATGACACATATGTGCTTTAAAATGGCGTGCAGTTATGGCGAACCCCCGAAAAGAGCCGTAATCTTGAATTTATCAAATTTCCTGGAACGGTCGACACGTTTAAAGAGGCCATAATTCCTCGTTATCTGCTCCGGCGGTTTTAGCTCGCAAAGCTGTTGATTGAAATGTAACATTTCCCCCCGAACGTTGAGGATCATGGGATTTTCCGAAGGGCTTGGGAGTCAATTGCTAAGGATTAAGGCTGGATTTGAAACCCTGATGGTGCGGCATTCCACTGGCTGGTTTGCTCTTCGTAGCACGAGGTACAGGTTCTACAGACTGTTTTGGCTTAACGTTTTGATTAAAACTTCAAACCAGTTAGTTAATCGGTTAACAAACCACCTGCTCATCATTCTTGCTTATGTTTATCTCGTTTAAAAAAAAAAAGAACGCTGTCAGTATGTCTTGGGGTTTGTTTCTATTATTATTTTATGTTTGGTAAGGATCTATTACGAGGTTATTTTTTAACCTGAAAGCTAACTTTTTATTATCTTAATACCAACATTAACTGTAAGAAATATGTCCAACTGCAACTCAGCTGAGAGCAAGAACATTAATAGCTCCCTATGCATAATTGAAAAAAAATTAATAAAAAATGGGTATACTGGGTCAGTCTCTTTGACTCCTGGAATCCAGGTCAGTTCTGACTATGTTTTATAATGTAGATTGGATGGTACTCTCCAAGGTAGGTTTTGTGGTGTGTTTCTAATAAATTTGATGACCATAGAGCACGTAGTCTTCCCTACATACCCCACGATGAATATTGTCTTTTATGACTGTTAATCTTCACCAATCTCATGATGAACCTATTTATCATTGTTGCATACTTGGCCCATCAGAGCTGGTAACACATTGCCTTGAGCTCGAACACATTCACCCTTCTCATGACAAAATACACACACAACACAATAGTTAAAAGCATCGAAATAGAAATTTAAGCTCGTTTCGCGAGAGGAGAAGCGGTATACCGTGTGCGTGATTAAAACATGAGCGTGATCAAAAGACTGGCTATCTCCTCGATATCTGTAGAGGAAATTACCGAGGTGTCAATAAAAGGAAAAGAACCCGGGGTTTCAGGTTCTCTAGCCGGCACTCCGGGCGACCAATCCTGCACACCTGCTAGGGGTGACGCGACCCGTGGCTGGTGTGGATGACACGAGATACCGCACTCCTGTACTTTGTACACTCGTATCCGTGCGAATCAAGAAAACGCCTCCCCATCGCGTATTTAAACGTAGAAACTATATACAACGGAATGCGGTTCATCGTGGAAACATAAACTATCATGTACTGAAACCATTTTCAACTTAGTGGTCTCGCTACCAAGGATATCGAACAACGGTCTTAAGAAACTAAAAACTTAAACATAACAACAGTTAACATCGGGTCTGGGCTGTGTGTGTGTTCAGACCCCGTAGACTGACGTTACATGTGTTCAGACCCCGTAGACTGACGTTACATGCAGCTTTGGTCTACCATTAATTCGGTGGTCAAATTGCAAATTAAGGAAGCGTATTGCCGCCACATGAATACACAAGAATCTCTCTCTCTCTCTTTTCGTGTACGTACACAATATCTTTCTTATCTTGTACGTACACGATAACTTGTACGTACATCAATGTGGTGTGCATTTAATAGAGCACGTGTCACCCTAATTGTTAGTGAGCACTGCACATCAACACACGGAGAAACTCACTATCTTAAAGTGGGAGAACCAGATTGTCATTGGTGCCATACATCAGTTGTTGTGTGTGGGTCAATAGGTGACTGTGTGGCCCATAGTATAGCCCGGGCCTATGTAGCCCAACCTAATTGTACGTCCAAACTCGTACCATAGTGTAGCCATGACTTAAATGTAGTCCGAAACTATTACATCTTCTGCAGGTATGACGTGTGAAACAAACACATTGAAATTTAAACAATTTGTACAATGATTAGTTTTGGAATACAGCGTCCTGTTACCAAGCAGTTATGGTTACATACGTCAAAGGTTACATACGTCAAAGGTCAAAGTATGATGTAGTCTTTAAATCTCCTAAAGACGAGCAGAGCATACTGCTTGAAACGTCGAGACCACACCGTCTCCTTTCAAACATCTCTTACATGGAGTAATTTTCCCGCCCAAATTTAACAATATTGTGCAGATAGTATATAAAAGATCAATAAATGAAAGAAACATTTCGTAAAGCGGGATTTGGACATGCGACCTTCGGATTAACTTGCCAGCGCTCTACCAACCGAGCTTAGGTAGCCCTATTGTTTAGGCAGTCTACCTATATCATCAATACCTTTGTTCGGGATACCAGTCAGAATCCGGGCAGAAGAATATATCAAACATTCCTCCATATAAAATCTATCTTAGTGTGACCTTTGAGTAAAGTTGATGTTAAAACTTGTATAATTATTTATCAAAAATAAATCCATGTACAATTTTATTAACCTCCCCCCCAAAAAAAAAAAATAAATAAATAAATAAATAAATAAAAATAAATAAATAAATAAATAAAAATAAAATAAAAAATATTGAATGTTGAGAACATTCCAAGAAAGCAAATCCAATTAATCATGAAGGTAGATAGGGGGTAGGTGTATGGGGTTGCATGACGGCCCCCTTACGGACTGATAGCAAAGGGGTCGGTACCGCAAGAGGACACTACAGAAACTCAGTCAAGCACCCAGTACGTACTCGACACATGGACGTGCTCAGAATTTGAAATCAATGATGACGTCAAACACGACCGAAGCCAATCTCCTTTTTCCCATTCAACACGGTGCCGTAGCAGTCGATATGTTTCACCTTTTTCTGCGCGGGAAAAAAGGAGGCTGTTGTCTGTCTGCGCTTTCGAGAAAAAAAATGGCCCGGGAAAAAAGAAACTCTACTTGTAAGGGGTTAACTGTAACCTCGGGGGTGACTCGACAATTTGACGGCGTCAAAAAAATGTGCCAAATGTAGTCACGGTTGGACATCGTTCTCATTGATTTCTCTAACCCCCGGAGCAAATCGCTTAATACAGTCAAGCTTCCGGGTCTGCTGAATGCAGTTTTGTACTCAAGGAGTCTTGTACACTTTCTTGGGACCGATTATCAAGTAGCACGCTTCAGCTCATCCATTTAAAGGCAAAGTATACCTTTGTTTTTTGGATACGTTCGATTGTTTTAATCCTATATGAATGTAGATATACACGGTCAAAATAACCTCTAAAGGTGGTAGCTTCTTTGAGATATTGTCGAAATACTAAAGCGGTCATGTCCGCGCATGAAGAATAGTACGTAACTGGAACACACAATCTCAAATTGAAATTTTACTTGATTCCCTCTCTCAAAAACCACATTCATTTGAAGGGAGTTGTTTCTCAAAATGTTTTACAGTATCAACAGCTGCAGTGCTTCTTACCAAGTAAGTTTTTATGGTCATTAATTTGTGGAGTAACTAAGAAAGGCAGACACTCCCTTTAAAGACGGTATACAATTAGCATAAAGTAGTCACATCTCGACTATTCAACAAAATATATATATAATAATAATAATCAAAATAACTTGTTTTTCCTTATTTAATTTATTTTACCTGATGAGCAGGTGAGATGCGAAAGTGTGATGGAGGGTCAAATGTATTTTGTCCTTAAAATGCACCCAAACATTACAAAATTCGCTGGATCGTTCTCAGTTTATTGAAAATATCATGACTGATTGCTCTGGGCACAACGACCCCACGAGTCAATTCTAAATTGCATTCATGTGCAGGTTTGTCCCAGATATGATGCCCTGGCTTTGGTTATATCAAACAATATTCGACTACACATTACGATCTTGATAAGTGGGTAATGCCTCAAGTAATTTAGGGATATTTTACTTTATATCCTTTCATGTATATTTTTAAAGTAAAAGTACTGCGTTTAGATCCTTCGAAAATTTCAATTTTAAACCCAAACTGTCTACTTGATACCGGTATTCAGTGTGTACTGGTAACATTAATTATGCAACATATTTAACTATGAGCCCCGATATGGAGACCCTTTACGCAATTAATAACTTAAAAAACATATGCTTAAAATAACAGCTAATGCGGCTATACATTTCTTTAAAGGGTGTGTATACAACATTGGTCAAATTGAAAGTATAAATGTTCACAGATTTGCACATAACTTACATGGTATATAAAAATGGTCATGGTATAAAACTTCCCTTGAAATAGTTTTGCTTGAAATGCCATAGTTTTTAGTAAAATGATTAAAGCAGTCTTTATTCTGCAGGATGAAATCCGATGTTTGAAAAAAAAGTTAAAACATATATAATGTTTTTTTTTTTCACGATGACTACGAAGACCGATTGAGCTCAAAATTTCACAGGTTTGTTATTTCATGTATATGTTGGGTCACATCAAGTGTTGATACAGGTCTTTGGCAATTACTAATGTTGTACACACCCTTTAAACTAAATTCTTAAAATTACTGCACTTGTACCCGGAACAGCCCCGAGTCAAGAACACAGAATGGTAAAAGAAATGGTGGTTTATTGCTATCATGTGTTGTGGTAATCAATACATCTCAAATCTATATTAGTCTTCTTCGGCAGTAAAAAACCAGAGCTGTTTAGTACAGAGAGATGATATTTCGCTATGAAAAGCCCCGAAGATGGATAACTAGGCAAGAGACAGAGACGCGTTATATAGTAAGATATCTTTCTTCGCTGATGATACGGTCTTACAGTCACGTTATTCATCAGATGAAGGATATATCAGAATAGAGCTCATTGATGAAGGCCCTGTGGGGAGCAGCTGTGCTGACAGGTAAGGCCAAAGTGGACACTGTTAGCCCTGTGGTGGTAAACTCATATAAAATCATATCAATGAAGAGGTTCTGCTGTGTAAACATTGGTCGGTATTGGGTATAAATAATGGTACCTGGGCTGATTGTCGAACAAGTCAAACCATAGTCCGGGAGACGGTAATGTAAAAAGGAGGAAATCATGAGGAGTTTCTCATTATTTCCAAAAAGACTAACTGTTCCAATTAAAATAACAAGTTATGAGGCTGTATATTTAATAGGTATAGATAACAGTGATTGATTATTTTTTTTACAATACTTTTGGAAAAGTATTCGCCTAAAATATTAGAAGTTAGCTATCAAGCATCCTTTTTATTTGGCGGAGTGGCAGAGCCAGTGGCAACACTTTAAAGTGCTGTTTTTGTCATGTACTGGTGGCCCTTACTTGCTTTTGATTTTGTACAGACGCCCGCGTATGACGTCACATTCTCAAACAGCGCCCTCACTGAGGCAAAATGAGGTAGATCGTTGCGCGTTTTGCAAAATGCAGTCAGTAGATTTGTACCAATGCAGAACCACCCTAAATGATAATCAAATTCGTATATTGATATAATCGTAAATATAAATCAACACGAACTAGTTTCTACTATTTATCATGTAGGGGTAGTTTTCATATATGAAAATCAAGTCGTACACCAGCCAAGGTAACAAATACGGTTGGCTGCAGAACACTCAACAAAATATATTTATAAATATTCGATAGAAGCAATACTTTTGCATGGTATTTTTTCACCATATTCTAAGGGGTGTCTATATTCACTGTTTACAATCATCGTAATCAGAAAAAACCCGTCTCCATCACCTTTAATAATAAATCTATAGTGGCCCGTCCAAGTACAGTCCCCGCATTTAACCGTTCATAAAGTGCTTCTCGTTTTCCCCCATAAAACAAGAAACCTCGTAAACACTCGCGGCATCATGCATAAAATAAACACACAACCAGCGAGTACACCTCATCATCGTCTGTTAAAGGGACACGTTGCCTTGGATCGGATGAGTTGGTCTATAAAAAGCGTTAATTTGTAACCGTTTGTTATAAAATGCATATGGTTAGAAAGATGTTGTAAAAGTAGAATACAACGACCCACACAAATATGCCTCGAAATTGCGTTGTTTTCCTTTTACATCGTCGACTAACACGGTCGGCCATTTATGGGGGTCAACTTTTGGCCGACTGTGTTAGTTCGTAAAGTAAAAGGAAAACCACGCAATTTTGAGGCATATTTGTGTGGATCATTGTATTCTACTTTTACAACATCTTTCTAACCAT
>JAUELU010000028.1:7999540-8015330 GCA_032357145.1 Evasterias troschelii | reverse complement strand
TACAAATGTGCCCGCAGGAAGTCCAGGCTCTGTGGCTCTTTTGTAAACATGTGATGTCACAGGTCACATCGTCTATAGGTAACAGAGTGATTATTTTAATTTTACTGACAATTCTTCCCATTGCAGTGCTTCTTGATGAGTTCGGTGCTCAGCCCCTGCTTGACTTGCTCGATGTCCTGGGCGGTTGGCCAGTGATTGCTGGTGAGAGCTGGGACGAGGAGGCATGGGATCTGGTCGATGTCCTCTCCAAGAATCGACTGGAGCTCGACTATAATTTCCTTTTCGAGCATAAAATCATTCCAGACATCACTAATTCCGACATGAATATACTGATGGTAAGTGCAGCTGAAGTTTTTGAATCATTCAAACATTTCCATTAACATGAAGTCATCGACAGCATTCGGCATTGCAGTGTTTATTCAATCATGATGCAAATGAATTGCCGAAGAGGGCAGTACGCCGTTTCTTCGACAAACAGTAAATAATTATTCTAAACATTATGTTCCCCGCAAAACATTGATCAAGATGCTGTCTCCATGCTGAGAATACATGAGGGTTCACTACAAGAAACATATTGTGCCGTTTCCGAAGCAGGTCAAAGGTCAAAGAAACCAAGTTGGGATAACAAATGTAAAATGGGTGTGATACTTTACATATAAAATACAAAACACACACATTGTCAAAGCCACCAACGTCAGATATAGAGTATGATAGGGGAAAAACTCAATTTTACTCCAATTTTACATAGGAAATATTGCTGGGTCAAAATTTACCTTGAATCAGGGTGCAAGGGGCTTAACCCATTTCCGGCTAACCCGCAAAGTGGTTATCAATTAAGATTTTAATTCAGATTCTGCGTCAGTTCGAACTTTTAAGTTCGGATCATTTTGACACAAAATATGGAACATTATGACCCAGAAATGAATGCCTCATAAGTGAACTTAATCACTCTAGCTCGCAAGCCTGATGAATTCTGTAAGGGGACTTGCTATGAGAACCTGAAACACCTGGGTTGATCCAAACTCTTCCACGATATTAGTGTTTTAGGCTCTTTTTCGTGCACTACCAATCCTAGTTTACGGGGTCTCCAGTATGGCTTAATGTCCATCCGAAGGATGAAGCATCTTGCTCAGTGACACAATTGCCACGACCGGGACTCGAGCCCACACTCTGCTGATCAGAAACACCAGACACCTGACATTATATAGTCGTTCAGAGTGTTAACTTGTAAAGTATTAAAGTAAGTTTGAAACGCCTGAAGCTCTACTTGAGGCAGGACGTGTTCTTCACAAACTATAATTTAGTTCCTCACGTATGGTGGGTTTTACTTTCAGATTGACCAGCCGGTACTCGGACTCGTTGAAAGGACGTTTTACCTGGATGAAACAGACAAGGTATATCAAAACCGTGGAAACCAACAGGAATGGATGAAGAATAGATTTGGGGTTTAAGCTTAATAGCAGAGATGAAATTTTACGAATCTAAAGTTCATGATCGGAGTTCCCCCTTATTCTGGACCGAGAACCTCCCAGATGTTACAATTCAGGAGGTTTGCAGACTTTGCATCACTATAGAAAGACAAAACTACAGGTTTGGACAAAATGTGGACAATGTCTTTCAACCTTTGGTGACTGATTTACTTCTTTCAGGAAAATTTTGAAGGCTTTAGGAGATTTTAGGGGGGAAAACCGAAAAATCATGAAAAATCCGGATCAATAACCACATGCCTGTAAAAGCTTTAGAGTGTCATTCTTTCGGGCGAAATTAGAGGAAATGCTTTCGGAGGTTCTTCAACAGAAATGCAATTGATTTTGACACAAGTACGTAACATGGAGAACCACAATTTGGAGCGGAAATTATTCACGTAGACAGTTGTGAAAACATGGTCTTTTATCTATGTTTAACCACTATTGTTTCCCTCCCCATAGATTTACAAATGTACCTGAAAGTGCAGTTGAATAATATTGATATTATGAAAAGTTCCGAATGCTCAACGCTCTGGAAACATCAAGGAGTTAGTTCTGCAACAATCAAAGCATTAAAAGACGATTCTTTGGACGGTTTTATGAATAAATGCTTTAAACTTATAACTTTCTTCACACTTCAGACACATTTCAACGCATACCATACGTATATGGTAGACTTGGCTACAGCACTCCGGCCAGATCACAACAGAGAGGAGGTTACGAGGCAGATGAATGAAGCATTAGAGTTCGAACGAATACTGGCAAACGTAAGTAACGTCAGTAGCTTCCATCTTGCACGTAAACCCCACTGTCGTGTTATAACCGAGCCGACCTTCACACCATAGCCCGACTCAAACCAACAACCGTAGCCCATCAGAAATGGAATAAACAAAATTTCAGCTGAAAACGAGCAGAGCTGCTCGAAATGTCGAGACCACACCAGCTCTTTTCAGAGCCAACACTCCTCCCAAACAAGATTTACAAACGGCTGCACCCACAAGCTATTCTTCCACACAATGCAAAACTTCAAACATGACTTCAAATCAGCACTTTCCTGTACACAATGAGTTTCAGCTTGGTTTGTTTTTTAATTGACCCGGTGCATTGGACTCAAATGCATTGCTGTAAATTGTTATAAGGTGGTGCTTGTGCAGATAAATCATTTAATATGTAGTTCTTCCGAAACTAAACACCTAGTCTGTTGTTCAGGCTTTTCCCTCCATCCATCAAGGGAGGAACACGGTCAAGTGCTGGGTCTGATTAGAGGCAAGCAACCAGACAAGGATTTACTAGTTGCACGTGTTACTGCTGTCGGTCTGCTTAATTTAGAAACTAAAACATACATATTATTGATAATTTCAATAAAAAACTTAATTGATTGATTTCTGTTTATAGTTTACAGCTTCAAATGAAATGCGACGTGACGTCACCAAATTTAACAACCGGTACACAGTGAAGACATTAAAAGACGAAATGCCTCAGGTTTGTAAAACTAAGGTTTCTTTAAACCGCCATTTTCTATATTTGGAAGTGCTTCATTTGGACATTATAGAACAGTGTGTTAAATTACGATTGTCAATTCCCACCATGTAGATAGATTGGCTGAGGTACTTCCAGTTGGTCCACAAAGAGGAATTTCTACCCGAAGAAGAAATGCTCAACTTTTCTCCACTCTATTTTGGAAGGATGACGTCATTTATACACGAAACCCCCAAAAGGTATCATGGATGTAGGAATAGAGGGCGGGAATTGCACACGGAGGAAGACTGTGTTTAGCTTGGGTTTGGTGGAGGGAGCATGAACGTGCATCGAAATCACCAATCACCAACCAATTTAGAAACTTAGAGTTATTAGACGAATGTTTAGATTAGTGTTTTGAAAACATGCGAGAAGTGTCACTCTAAACAATCCCGGATCAGAGCTGTGACCCGGATTAGCATTCCAATGGGCCAGATACTATGGGTCAGTATTACCCATTTTCGGATTAAATCGATGATTGGTTTCGGATTAAAACACCTGGTTCTTTTAACCTGAAAATGGGTGAGGCTTTTAAAGGTTTTATCACACGTCAAAAACCAACTACTTCGTATGGCGTGTTGAGAACTGCATGAATAAAACCGGGTCATTTATAATTTCAACCCTCATTACACAACAACTCTGTGTCAGAATTGACCCAGATCCGGGTCACATGGTGCCTGACCTGTTGAGGGTTAGTAAAATCCCATGTGGACTTGTATCCGAGTCACCCTGACCCAGAGAAAGGGGTCACTGGGACCAGAACTCCGGCCGGTTTCTGACCCTGGAGATTTGAAAGTTTAGAGTGGTAACCATTAGATGAAGATGACTCTGTTTTCTAACAGGACAGTAGCCAACTACCTCATGTGGCGAGTCGTGGACTACATGAATGAATACCTCGGTTCGGAACTACGAGAGATCAGGCAGCAATTCCTCTGGATTACGAAGGGAAAGAAAAGAGAACGCACCCGCTGGAAGGTCTGCTTCGAGAATACCAACAACCTTTTCGGTATGGCGGTGGGGGCGCTTTTCGTCAGAAAACATTTTGACGAGAGGAGCAGATCAACGGCAAGTCTAATTTTCAACTTCTTATCACCAAATCACTAAGAGTATTTTAACTTCCGGTCAGAGCCATTACCCAAACCAAGCACGACCGGAACTCGACTGGACACGACCTTCAGGACTAAATATATACGGAGGTCATGGAGACCATGACACATGTTGCCCCTTGTCTTGGCATTGGTGCTCCTACAAAAGTTTTCCATAGACTTTAAGATTTTCAAACGAACGTGCCCTTTGCGAAATGAAAGTGGCCCCGAACCCTCAAAGATGAATTTCCAGGCCTGGACCTTGAACTCATTACCCTTAAAAAAATTACCCCTAACACTCCAATTAGAAGAAAGAAAAAATCTGAACCCGTGTGACTTTTTTTCATAAATGTTATGCTAGTTATTTTGACGTGTCCATCGCAGGCTCAAGAAATGGTTGCCGATATCCGAGCAACACTGATTGAAACCATTAAAGACGTGTCATGGATGGACGACCAAACAAAAGAACTTGCTCTCAGGAAGGTGAGTCAAATTCAATTCAAAATCAGTCCATCATTCCTTGTTTACTATAAGCACCTCTCACCCAAAGCTGGTGCTCTCTAAAAACGTCTGGGGTCCTGACCCATTGAAGGGTCAGTGTGATTTTGTTTCAAAATGCCCAGTGATGGGTAAAAGTTTCGCAGAATAAGAGCTATAATTTTTAACCAGTTTCCGGGTCAGCTTGACCCATAAATGGTCAAATGGTCAAGGTCTCCTGGATATCAACATCCGGTTCAATTTAACCCGGATTTTATATGGAGTGTCTACCGTATTCAAACGTAACCCTTTTGATGTATCAAACCTTGAATACGAGAGTGGTTTCATGCATGAAACATAATTATAACATTACAATAATATTTATGTGAAACATTTTTTGCAGGCTTCAAAAATTAAGGAGCGGATAGGCTATGGTGACATCCTGAAGGACGAAGAGGCAGTAAATGACGCTTACAAATCGGTAAGTTCAGTACAGAAAAAGGACACCAAGAGCTGTTGCTTTTGCCAACTATTCGAACGTTGCAACACCACATGAAAACCTTTCGTAAAAGGCATGCAAACCTTATGCTGCAGTAGACCGTATAGTCTCGCGCTTATAAACTATTTGAAAATGTTTGAATTACTTTGGTACAATGCTAGCCCTGGCGGCTTTTCACTTTCGTAATACATCACGGAGGAAGAGTCATATATAGGGCTACAATGCGTAAACGCGAGAGGGAAACAAAACCGCCCACTTTAACTGTTCCCAATGTTCGAATATGCGCTATAGACTTTCACAGTCTTAACGAGACTTTAACAAGCAGTTTGGTGTTACCATTAAACACCGACGTTTGATTAGCGCTGAATGTTTTCCAAGGCTCTCCCGGGGAACAGACTACTCGGGTGGTATTCGAACCCGCAACGCCGCATTCCAGAACATTAGCTAATATAAAACTAATCTAATAATGTATTGGTGTGCACCACATATCTCGGCACAATGTACACTTTAAAGAGAGTACAAGTGAAAAGGTTACAATTGTAAAACGGTAAAAAGATAATAGTTAACAACGTTAAGATAAGTAAACAACGACAACCAGCTAAGACCGAAACTATAACATTCACAGCTCAGGTTGCACGAATGTTTGATGGAGGATAATCCCACAGCAGAGATTGTATGATTACCATAATTCTTATTTATTATTATATAGAAGTCAACTACAAAAGTGTGGTTTTTTCAAGCAATGCATTACTTCCTTCAACAGATAGCAATAACTTCCACGGAGTACTTCGAGAACGTCCGGGAAATGTGGAGGGCAGATGCGATTGAGCATTTATCACAATACGGTAAACCGGTCGTTAGGGGAATGTAAGTAAAGAAATCCTGAAATTGTTGATATAGATAATCTTTTATCAACAATTTTAGGATGTGTAGGTTAAAAACCCTAAAATAAACCCCAAAACGTTTACACCTGTCTCAATATGTTTGCAATTGGTTTTTTCTTCAAAAAACAAATTAATTCAGGTTGAAAAACAACGCGATATGTACGAACATTTCTTGTTTTACTTTAAATGTGAATATTAATTTGATAATTTTGTTTATATTATGATTAGCAAAACTATTTCTAACGGTTTGTTTTTAACTGTTCATGCGTGTGATGGTTCATATGTCTCCTACAAATTGAATATGTGTATATCTCTTTGTTATCAAAGGTACATTTCGGATTTGTATATTATGTTATTTATTTATTTATTATTTATTGATTTTTGTTTGTTTGTACAGATGGAAGAAATCACCTATTGAAGTCAATGCATATTACACCCCACAGGAGAATGAAATTAGTAAGTATACATCGCCCCTGGTCTGGAAAGTTTAGTCCTTCACAACCAAAATGTGGATATTGAGTGCCTATTACACAAGCTGTGACATCACAGCCTGGACTTCCTGCAGGCACAATGTGTACACAGATCAATGGAAGACACAATTAAAGTTATACTTTATGGTGATTACACTGTTTGATTTGTATCAACTTTTGATATGAAGAAATGAGGGCACAGCTTAAAACTTGTTAATTTTTTTTATATATAGCACTTGAATTTGTATGGAAATTATGACACAAAAAAAATTCAAATTTTTCAATTTTTATTCTGGTATCTTGTATGCCAGAAAGGCCCTGGAATGTAGTGGATTTTTTTTTGTAATCAATGGTAACGTGGCATATAACTCAAGATGAAAACATGTTAAACAGATCGACAGCGGCAACGTATCATTCATGACGATCAGACTGCCCTCTATCGGCATGCTATAGACAGTTATTTTACTGACAACTGTAACGAACGCTATGATTATAGACAGCAAGCTTAGAAAGAAAACAACAAGAATAAACAAAATCAAAACTAATTTGTTAATGCAAAACAAATGCTGGTGTTTTTCCCTAAAAGAACATATTTTTCTTATTTTCTATGACACAGGTTTTCCAGCGGGTATATTTCAACCTCCATTCTACTCGAACGCTTTCCCAATGTATGTATAAAAACAAGTCATAACGCAAACAACTTTTACTACATATGTCTTATGACTAAATTTGTGTGTGTATTTCTGTGACAAAATGTGGACAGACACTTTGTCGAGTATGGAAAAGGGTTCAACCTAACAACTCAATCATTACATTGATATAAGATGGGACGTATAAAGCCGTAGGTCCTGTCTGTGATGCACGTAAAAGAACCCATACAGTTACACTTAATATCGCCAAGTACTTCTCGTCATGGCTTTATTAGAACGTGCTACATAAATTTGTCTCATAATTAAAAATAAAAAAATAAATAAACAAATCAAAACATGTCTTTAAATGTTTCTGTTTCCTCAAGTACCATAACGGTAGATACGTGAGCTATGTAAGACTGTGTTTGTTATCCGTATTGTTATTTAATATTAGAGTTCACGTGATAAATCAGGTGCTCTCGTTAAGTAAACAAAGTTTGTCTTTTGATTGACGCGTGGGCTCAGTGGGGAAATAGTAAGGAGTAAATTAGCACAATGTTGTGGGACGGCATGATCAGATTAAGCCAGAGCGGTTGGATCCTCGTTTCCGAGATCAAACTTTGCCGAGTGTTTGCTATCTTTATTTAACTGGATGACTCTTTCTGTTCATTGCAGGGCAATGAACTACGGGGGAATTGGTATGGTTATTGGACATGAGCTCATGCATGGTTTCGACGATAAAGGTAAGGGGTCAAGGGTTACCCTTAGTGTAGTGACGTCATCACACTTTGTAGGTTTGCTTTCAGAGAGAGAGAGAGAGAGAGAGGGAGAGAGGGGGGGGGAGAATACAGAGCATTCTGATTAAAACAAACAAGCAAACAACGTACAAACAAACAAACAAACAACCCAATAACCCAACATACAAACAAACAAAAACAAAAAACACAAACACCCCAATACCACTAACAAACAAACAAACAAACTACCCTAAAACTTTCTTTGCCGATACAACAACTAAGACATAGATTGGGTTGGCTCATGGGATCAGGTGGCTTAGTTCTTTCCCCGACTTTCACCTCTGTGGACCCCGGTTTGAATCCCACCCCAGACCGGACCCTTGCATGTGGATTGGGTTTTCTGTCCATATCTGATTGATTGTTTGGGTTTTCCCCATTTGCAGTTTTCATCCCAGACCTAAAACTGAGCATTTCTTCTCGTTTCTTATAATCCTGTTGTTTCCACTATTTCTAATGTTGAATGTGTAATGAAATAAATGAATGGAACAAATTAGTTAGTGGCCTGACGTTTCTACCCTAGCAGAGTCTTTCTCGAAGGCTAAGTGACAACACAGCTCACATAGGTGTAACAAGAGCAGTCAAGTGGAAATACATAAATAGCGAGAGTGAGAGAGAGCATTCAGAAAAAGCAGGGGGTAAACAGGGATTATTGAGACAAAGGCGGGGGGTTATGGAGGGAAGGGGAAACACAAAGGACAAAATGGAAGTTGGAAGATGGAGAAAAGGTAAATCATAAAGTAAATAGGACAGAATAATAAACGAATAAATACAATTTATATAAATTGTTGTTTCTCATTATAGGAAGACATTTTGACGACGAGGGGAACGTGAACCAATGGTTTTCAAATTCATCACTCCACGCCTACAACGAGAGGAAAGAATGTTTCATTGATCAATACTCAAATTACTATGTTCCTGAAGTTGACAAGTATGTAAGTGACTATCCATTCCAATAATTTATTCCTAAACTCTACAAACTTATTGGTCAGATTTGACCCGGATTCGGGTCCCGTGGGTCTGACCTATTTCTAGGTCATTGCAACAACAGAGCATTTACAGAGCGCCCTTTCGACAAGATCAAAGCGCTATAAAGTGAGCAAACCAATGGAAGTAAACTACAACATATTTCATTTGATACAGATAAGTTTTAAGAGATTTCTTGAAAATTGGCAAAGAGTTACAATTTCTAATGGATACTTGAGGTTGTTCCACATTTGGGGAGCAACATATGTGAATGTAACCCGATAATGTAACCCGAGACTCTGTGTCAAAAAGACCCATGCATAAATGGTTCTTACTGATGCAGAACTTTGTCAACCACTTTCAATTTCCGGGTCAGCTTGACACATAAGATTTAAGAGTGAGTTGCAAACTTTGCTTTAAAACCTTTGCAGGGCTGTTAGAGGCTGTGTCACAAGTCAAGAAAAACATAACAGCACCCACGTGGTAAATCCCAGTCATGCTAAACTCCATGATATTCTCCCCGTACCATATAACACACAGTTTAGAAGGGGTGTCAATCAACAGGGGTCGGTGATTTGGGTCAGAGGGGCTGAAAAAAAAAATCCTCCCATTGCGCCAAAAGTCCTGGACCCATTGAGTTGATTGAAAACATCTGTTCCCCAACTAGCTGGGAGTCCTTTGATGTCTTGCCGTCATTTCTGCGGTTAGAAAATGGGAGGTAAGCCCCTGCAAGCCCTCTTAAGTGATTTATTACATCCGACAGTCAGACTGACAGCCATAGGAAGGGACGTGAACCTGAAACAGATGCCTCTTTTGACGGTTTTAAGACTATATAAGCCACTACTTCCACCTAACCAAAGTTTAATTGCTTTGTCGTAGTAAACAGGCACACAGAATTTGGCAGTCGTATGTCCCCATCATAAAATTAATTATAAATTGTACTTCCTTTCAGATAAACGGTAAAAAAACGCAGGGTGAGGTCCTGGCTGACAATGGTGGAATCAAGGAAGCATTTCTCGTAAGTATAACACTCTTATACGATTATAAGAAATTCGATCTTGTTTTCAACAGATTCAGAATGACATTGACAAAATACGATACCGGTAGCAAATAACTGACAACAGTCGGATAACAAGCACGACTGAGAATCGGACCTACACGTTAAGGCAATTGAACAACTTAGACACTGTCATATCTAAAGTATAGGTTTTGATTTATTTGTTTCTGTTGCCAGGCCTACAAGAAGTGGCAGAAGAGACACGGTGGACCAGGAGCTACTTTACCAGGGCTGGATCTTACACATGATCAACTGTTCTACCTTAATTTTGCTCAGGTATGACTCTTAAGAAGTGCATTATCTGGATTACTTTATCGATCCCATTATACTGCTTTGGTGCTTGGTGTACACTCTAAAAAATATCCTGGTTAGAATTTACCCAGATCCGGCTCCCGTGAGGCCCGACCCAGAATCTGCGACCCGGAATATAAATGTCAAAATGACCCAGAAAGGAGTCAAAATGACACAGAAAGAAGTCAAAATGACACAGATAAAGTACGTGACATACACGACAATCTACACTGACATACAAACTGATCAGCTGAGCAATTGATATATTTGATTGAACATAGATTTGGTGTAGCCTTCATCGCCGAGAAGAACTGCTGAACATAATCACAACAGACTCGCATCCGCCTGAACGCTCAAGGTACAGTACATAATAATAATAAATAAAAAATTGTAGTTCACATGAAACTATGCCAGGTTTTAGGGTTATATTCCGCATTGCAAAAGTCATGATGGTTGCCGGTGTCATAGGGAAATCTGTCCCCCCGAGATTCTGTCCCCCATATGGGAAATTAACGTGGGTAGGAGAGGGATGATTCAAAAGAGGGCGCTATCAAAAGCAGTTTGTACACAGTTCTCCATATGGGGGGACAGAATCTCCGTCCATACCGGTGTTGTTTGGACATGGATTTCACCCAGAATCCTTCGCGCGCTGACTATGTGCATTGGGAGATCCATTTATTTGCTATTGAAATACTCATTTACGGGGGATTGGTTTTGGTAAGAAAAACTACTAATCTGATGAGTGTTAGATTAAAACTTATAGTTAACGTACTTTGTCTTATGATATTTGATATATGTGTTTGTTTCAACTCAGGGTGGTTGGGACGTTGTCCAACTCGGAGTACTTTGCTGAAGCCTACCAATGCAAACAGGGGTCTCCAATGGTACAGGATAAACCGTGCAAACTGTGGTGAGATCTAACAGAAGTAGTTCACATGGATTAGCAATTTCCACCACCATCTTCGGTTTAAGTCATATTAGTTTATAAGACATATGTCTTGTAAAGTAATGTGACTCTACGAACTTCCAGGTCAGAATTGACCTGGTTTCCGGTTCCCAAGAAGCTTGACCCATTCAGAGTCAGGCTGACCCGAACATGGGTTAACAAATGGGATTTTAACTCGGATTCTTCATCATTCTGACCCATCTAATAATTTTCTGGGTCAATTGACACAAAATTCATCCTGAGAAAATATTGATGAATTTTTATATTTTATGGGGGATTTGACACATGTTCCGGGTTATACTGACCCAGAAACAGGTCAGGTTCAACGGTACTCTGATCCAGGACAATTATGACCAGGAATTTATTTTGTTTAGTTCAGCAAAACAAGGCGAGATAATGTTTATGTACCTCGGTTTTGCGCACTCAGTGTTTCTTTAGTTATGTTTTGCCCCTATATCCTCTTTCTGTTTTTATCCTAAGACTAAGAGTCATCGGCATCGATCGTTTGACGTCATTATGACGTCATGTAGCAAACGTTGCTCTTGATTTCAGTGTTCGTTTAGTCATTAAAGTAAAGTTACAAACTTTAATCTTAAAATGAAATCACTCTGTTGTCTGTTTTTTTGTTTCTTTTTTTTCAGAATTAATGTTCTCATAATTACTAAATTCTCTTCTTCCGTTATTTTTACTGAACAGTAGAGCAAGACTCACTAGTAAACAAATGTTAAGTATAAAAGTTTTGACATTTCGGTAACCCGTATGTAAAATGTAATTTTTACTTCACTGACGTGTACATAAACTTAATAAACTTAGTGTGAGACAGTTTTCAGTTACCAGTGTTTTGTTAATGTGGGTAATGCGCTATAACTAATGTTAAAACTATAAACATTCGGATGATCTTCCGAGCTGTATAAATTTAAAATGTCTACACTACACCCAATTCTGTTTCCTCTTGAATAACCATTACCAACAGTAGCAAGTCGCCCGAAATAAAAATTGTTAAACCTTTTGTTGATTGTGAACATGTCATTGTCTGCATTTTTATAAGTTTCAACATTACTGTACATTGTCTTGATTCAAGCAAGTGTTAGCATAGGCCTACCGGCAGCAGCAGTTATGCATACATTACAATATTACACGTTTGAGGGTTTTCTTTCTCCGTTTTCTTTGAATGTAATTTAATTTAAAAAATGAATTGTTATTATTATGTGTCTATTGCTATGGTAAAGAATATGTGAGTGCTAAATCATTTATAGAGTCACTTCTATACGATAGAATTTATATTTCGATATGTACCTTACCTTTTGGAAACGTTTGTATGTCACCAACATAAACAATTAGTCCTTGATACGGATTGCAGTTCCATAGTCGTGTACAAAACTTTTGAATATATTACTAGACAATGTTTTGATATCCTCTACTTGGTATGTTAATTAGATTAAGTTGCAAAAAACAACGGTAGCAAGTGATTTTGATCGACAACATTTTTTGTTCACTTACCGTTTACTCAGTAATCTTGATAATGGATACACTCTAAAAATGTGCAGGTCAGAATTGAAGTTCCGTGGGGCCTGACTAATTTCTGGGTAAGTGTGACACGGAATCTGTAACAAAACAACACAGAAATTGTTCAATATGATGCAAAATTCTAGTTACAAGCCCATTTTTAACAAATTGCCGGATGAGTTTGACCCAGAAATAGGTCACACCCTCTGGGACCGAAGCCCGGGTCAATTGTTTAGAGTGTACGATCAAACTAGATCAAGCTTCAATGACATCAACTAAGTTGGGCTGCAGTTATGATTAATAAGAATAGGCCTTTTGTTAAGTCGACGTGCCTTGCGTCCGCAGATTCAAATGGCGAACGTAGCCTGGGAGCCGATCCAAAATGTATGTAGAAACAAATTGATAAAAATTATGGGAAAAGGTTTTCTTCAGAATGGGCCCCCTAGTAGTTGTTTTGAGCGATCAACTAATCATGTTTTTCTATTAAAGAACAAAAAATACTGTTTTGGTGTTTGTCTTGAAGGAATGTTGTGCCTGTTACGCATTGTAGTGTATAGCCTGTATATTTGTGCATATAAATCCTTAACCGCTTAAAACTTAAAACATATGTATACCATTAATCGTGATAATGCTTTTTTATATATAAATTTTAATGTCAAGATAAATGTAAGTTTGCTACTGTAAGTGCGCACTTTGGGCAAAATAAATTTAGATATAATGTATTTATACATCTCATATCGACACATGACGTACAATTGGAAAATAGTGTAACATTGTTCAAGGGTTAATTTCAGCTCTCAGCATAGACTATTCACAATAAACATTTTGTTTGGACATTATTAACCTCGAAGAGGAATTGTTGGGCATGTCAAATCCACTGACAAAACGGAGAAAATTATTTCCTCTCATTCGAGCTAATTGTAAATTGTTTTGTTAATCTGTGAACTTAGTTTAATACGCATATCAAAATGCATGAATTTGTCATAAAGTTGTGGTGGAATCTTTTGTGAATAAAATTCATGAGACATTAGAGAAACAATGTCAAATGAAACATTTATGTTTCTCGTTCTTGTGAAGGTTTGTATTTTAAAAAAAGCTTTTATAATTATTTTATATTATTTACAGTCTCTGCAAATAAGTCACTTAATTTGCATAATTGTTCCCTTAAACGTCTTTTAAAATTTATTGTAGCCATGTATATTTAGTGGGGAAATTTTTTTAAAATACGAATCAAACATAAAAGTAATCAAGCTTTGGTAATAACAATATTTCTATAATAATACTACACGAGATTTTCCGATATACTCACTAACAGAGGGCGCTATGTCAGTTCGTTCACTAAAACTGTGACTCGTTTGCGTACGCGATCGTTTTCCCAACATGCGCACAAAGGATGGGAGTACAACTTAAACAATCATGGGTCAGAGTTCACCCGGATTCCGAGTCCCAGGGGCCTGATCCACTTCCGGGAAACAGACTCCGGGCCACCACTGACCCCCAAAGGTACCCGGATCTTGGTCAACTCTGACCCGGAAATGCTTAGAGCGTTTTTGGCTTGAAGCAGGAGCTGTGATTTATATAGCAGGGCCCAATTTCATAGAGCTGCTTAAAGAACAAAAAGTAGCTAAGCACAACAACATTTCGTTTACCAGAATAAGGTTACCAGCCAAACTGCCCCTTTTCTGCTCAGCAGACAATTTTAAAGCAATATTTTCTGTTCAAGCAGCTCTGTGAAATTGGGCCCAGGTAATCAAATTAAAACAGTTAGGATAAAGAGCCTCACATAATATGAGCGTGACTCATATTCATAATAAGACCATTCCTCTTTAAGGCATGTGATATTTGAAGTGAATAGTCCGCGCGGTACCCTTCATTATATGGATTTAAATCTGTCGCTAAAACAAAAGACAAGGTCGAGAAGAAACAGCCACTCGCGATGTTTCCCTCGTCACCCAAACTACTTAAGAGGAAGGGGACAGCGAGGGGGGTACAGGCTAGACGCAGGTGGCTCGGTAGATAGGTGAGTTGTAGCACGTCTTATCGAGACGACACCTCATCATCACCGGAGCGTACAGAGGGGTTAATATCCAGGGGGGTTGAACCCCCAAGGATCGATCCGAGTGCGCAATCAGATTTCCAGAATGCAAAATAAGTTATTTAAAAGAGGAGAGTGAAACAAATTTGTTTTTGTCTTTGTTATTTTATTTTTCGTTCTATATTACTCCGGTAGGGGTGGGGTGGTGGTTGCCGCTCCTTTTTCTGGCGATTTAAACGTCACATAATGAAAACGTGTGGTATTAGAACAGAAAACTCGACAGAAAAAGACAAGGATCCTAGGGATCCAGCACAGAATAACTACAACAAGAACATAAAAAATGGTTTAGCACCTACGAATTGTCTGTTGTGAGTGCTGAAAACGAACTTTTTCCCCTTTGATATTTCTCTGATTTGATCATCATGTGCAAGTGTCCAAAGTAAATCTATTATTTACAAACACCGAACCATTAATTATGCAATATATTGTCACTTTTTTATGGAGCCTGTCTCGCTTTGCGTCCCTATATAGCAAGTCAGTAATAGGGTCCCATTATGCAAAAGAAAAGGAGAGAGAAAGAAGTCTCTAGGTAAATAATTGCAAACCAACGTACCGACAGTACAAGACCGACACTGATTTTATAACAAGTTCTTTGACTTACTAAAACCAGACTTAGTCGTTTAGATTCTCAACGTCACTCTCTGCAATTCAAAATCACTTCCGTATGCACAATTTCAAATTCGTTGATTCGAAGCCAACACCTTCATGGATTATGACGCCAGACATGGGAGTAACCACTAATAGTTGTTGGGCTCTCAGGTACGTTTGAGTAACAAGCGTTAATGAACTTTCATTAAGTGATAAGAAAAGCAGTAATTAAACTAGTTTTTATATAACGCATTTAACAATAACGTATCAATGCGCTACTTTAGTGCCATGGTCATTGGGCCAATAACATTCCTTTAATCTTTCTCAGCTCCCTGGGGAGTATACAGCCCAAGGCTGCCGTGGCGCTCCGAAGGCTTTTTCAAACACAAAATCAACCTCTACCATTGCAGGTACTCATTTATACCCATGGGTGAAGAGAAGTAATTATAGCAAAGTGTCTTGCTCAAGGACACAAGCGTCATGACCGGGACTCGAACCCACACCCCGATGACTAAACCA
>JAUELU010000028.1:7952143-7976138 GCA_032357145.1 Evasterias troschelii | reverse complement strand
TCGGAGCTAATCCCCCCCCCCCCCCCTCCTACACACACACCAAACCAGCCCCTTGAACATACACTTCGTATACGTATCTGGACTTGCAGCTGCTCAAGAAATGAGATTTCGAACAGTTTTCTTCTAAAAGTAAGACGCGGAGTCTGTTTTTGTTGTCGGTTGATTAAACGGCCAGGTCTCCCTTATGACATTATTGATAAGAAGCCGGTGCAAAGTATACGGGTACAACCAAAGCTTACTTTGGTAAACTTTCTCTTCGATTCGTCTTCACCTTTTTGGATCATGACGTTTGATTTCATCACCATCTTCTTTTTCTTTGTTTCTTTTGGTGTCCTTTCTCGGTTTAGGCGTCCTAGTTATTATTAATATGTTCACTCCCCTGGATTTTAGATTCATTCCTTGACATGATGTTTGCGACTTGGGTGCATTTACTGACATGACGATTTTTAAATTTGATAAATGCGGAATGTCGCCGGCTATTGTTGTGACAGAGAGTTGAGTGATTCACTGTGAAGAGACGTTCAGTGTTTTAAAATATATATAATTAATTATGAGGTTGCCAATTGGTAATTAATTCATTATTTCAATTCATTACAAACAAAGGAATTGAACTGTATAATTTATAATGTTAACAAAAACCCCAAGAGCATTTTGTATCAGTCGCACTACTGAAATTGAAGTGCCAAGTGCATTTCAATATAAAAGTGTATACGAACAAACAAGGGAATACGGGTTGCATAAACATAATACCAACTGCAATATCACTTCCATTATGAAGACTGAGCAAGAACCATTACAATAGTTAATTCGTGAAACGTCCTCACAATGAAGGGATTTTAGCAAATGTAAATTCTTTTGAAATATTACAAAATCTTCGGGAAAAACCCCCACCAAAAACAAACTAACGAGAAGACAGAGAATAAACACCGAGACCAGTTTTTATCGGTCACACTACTGAAATTGGAGTACTCCGTGCATTCATTATTGTGGGAACAAAATAAGGGATACAGATTGCCTAATGGGGTTACTGTGTTTTAATGCTGTGGTCATACAAACCCATGTAAACTGTCAACTATTTTTCATCAGAATCTTGCTTTAATGCAAGGCAACAATGAAAATTACTCCCCGACCCTTTTGTTGCTCGTGGATGTGGGATACATTGCAGCTATCAGTCCTCTTGAAAAATGAAATTGTATGCATATTAAAGCTTGCAATTAACATTAAGAATTTGATTGTGCATAATGACTACAGCTGAAGGAAGCTTTAAATGTCACGGGAAATCACCCTGGAGACAATTTTATTGTGCGGTGTTTTTGTTTGTGGATCAGAATTGAGTGGTATGCCTGAATACATATCCATAGGGATTTTCTGGGTTTAATTAACATAATTAACTTCATTGTTTAAAATGTAGTTACATAATGCCTTAATGAATTGGGTCTATTTTCTTATCAATTATTTCAATGTTTTGAATTTGCGGTTTTAATTTGTTATTTTTCATGGGTTGCACTGTTGCTTAATGTTACACAAGGGGGTAGTATCTTTCTCACTCACTCTCTGAACTATAAGTTCTGACCTTTGGCCTTGTCGTTAATACATAAATAATGGAGGGTGGGTGTTTGCCATAACAAACGCACAAACGAAGGCGTTTGCACGCTCTTTGTTAAGTTTTACCCTGAGATATTAAGTGGTCCACATACGGAATCAAAGATTTCAAATCGATACAGTACAGGGAAACGGCCACTGTATGTCTAACTATGTGTTGATGCTCGTATAGCTTGTTCTTTCGATAAGAAAACGTCATGACGGATCCTATTTTATTATTTCTTGAAATAATTCTAAGACTTCATAAAATGTTACGTGTATCATATCGATATCAAACATAAATAAACAATGATAAATAATATATTATATGTAAACAATGTAAAAGGCAAAAGTCAAACTCGGTATAAGTTTTAAGATTATTATTTTCAAACTAATTTGTTATGCACAGTAACAACGTATGTAAAGGCTAAATCATTTTGTTAAGGTGGTTGAATTTACTGTGAAATGTTCGTCAGCATGTTTCCTTTGTGTTTACCTCTTGGCAGTTTGATGATGCAAGATAACTCAGAGTGTCAGTCAGACTGGTGACTGCCTCACCCGAGTTAACGGGATTTTAATACATTTTCTGGCGGGATCATCCGTCAATTATTCCACTGGTCGATGGTTGAATTGACGCAAGGATCAGAAATCGCATTTTATTTTGGTTGTAGTTTTTTTTATGTGGAATAAACTGGTCCCATCCCACGCACTGAATGATTCAGAACGTCCTTGACTCTTTTCTATAAGCATTGATGACGTTGCGCGTTTTCCCCTAAAACAGTTTTTCTCTTCCATTTTATTTTTAAACGCGATGTATTATTTATAAAACATTCTGTAGATCAACCATTCATCGAATAGAAATACGGATGTAAAAATCTTTAAATTTTTTCCAGAGGTCGCTTGTAAGGTGTGGTTGATGTAGGTGTGAACAAATTCCAAGTGAATGACGCTTGTGGTAGCATAATTGAAATGAATAGTAAGGTTCGGTAGTCCTAAAAAAGAAAAGAAAAACATAAGTTCAGTATAGTCTAAACAAAAAAGTTATAACAATTTAAGTTCAGTAGTCCTACAATTAAAGTTCTTATAGCTCTGAGGTTCGTTTATGATCGACTCAAGTATAGGTTATTTGAATGATACATAAAGCGTACCATTTCACAAAATTAATACACAAGCCTATAATATTTTTTTATATTGGTAAACCTACGTCGGGGTTAACACCATAGGGTACAATTTCATAATACTTATAATTATCTGCTTAGCATAAACGAATAGGATACCAGTCTTAAACCGTACATGTGGAAAGGTAATTTGGCTGGTTTCTTATTGTTGCAAGCATGAATTTGGTGTGCTACTGCTTAGCTATTTGTTGTGCTTAAGTGGCTTTATGAAAAACATAAACATCTTACAATGATGTTTGACAGTAAAGAAATTTTTACGAAGAAAATGTCATGTTTGATTAACAGTGAAACAAAATTGACTTTGATGAATCCAAAGTTCAAGGATAGTGTGTTCCCTTCAGCAGTGACTCTTACCCGATTATTACGTTAAGGTGAATCGATGAGAAAATGAAAATATTAAAATACCAAACTTGACTGGGCACACTTATTGTTCAATTCCGCCTAATCAACTTCTAAGGATCCGTTTCCTATTGTGGCTAACTGTTTATGTAAAAGTAAAAAACTGTTGTGCTTTGTTCGTTGAAAATTTAAAAAACGGGAAAAATGCCTCTCTGCATCGCGGACAAAGGCTTTGTTTCTTGGGCAAACAACTGGTTTAGTTGCAATGTTTATATATTATTGGTCACATGAATACTGTTATGTACGCGTATCTGAACAAATTGCTTTCGGGTTCATGGTTCAAAACCAGCCAATTCATGCAGAATTTATGGGACAAAGTATTTGTTATCTAATTATTTGTAACCATTGACTGCAGATTGACCTGTTGAATTTGGACGCTCTGTTTCAAAATAGTCGTTACTTCGGGAAAACATTGAATTACCGTGCTCGAAAATACGTTCTCATAAATAAATTCTGAAACTTGCAATACTTAATACACAATGGCCATTGTAAAACCAATTGTGGTAACTTGCTACGGTTAAAGAGCGATTAGGGAATATATTACAGTAATTTTGAATTTGTTAATCTGCGTTTGAAGAATTTGAATGAACATTCTAACTTTTAAAATCACATAGTCGAATTCACATAATTGTTAGCTGGACATTATTTGTACTACTAGGCCTATACAACGGAGGCATACAATGCATTTGTATAAAGGCTACTCTATATACCATGCTTGATTTATGGCAGAGGGCGCCCCCTTTCAAATGTTTCATACTTTAACACACTCTCTTTCTCTTGTACAGAAGAACCCCCCACCCCCTCCCCCCCCCCCCCACCTCCCTCCTCAATAATCCTCTAAGAATTCCTGACATTGCCAGAGCACTGAAGGCACAATATAGGAGGGGGAAAACCAAGCCACACTTAAAGCACCAAGTGGACATCTCTGTTACGTTCTCTGTGTACAACATCAACCATGATTTAGTGGTTCTTTCTATGGGAACTGACTATTTTACCCTCTCAGCCTCAGTTTGGGTTCACTGATTTGGATGAAAGAGAAAAAGATGGCCGCCATGAAAGAGTACTCTCAGGTGGATAGCCTCAACCATGAACTTTGTCATTCCGCAAAACATTGGCTCAAAACCATATAATATTGTCATGCTATTAAAGTTTCTCCTAATAGCTATACGGAAATACCATAGAGCAAGGACCAGACAAGGCCATCACAAGGATTAACCAAGCAACAAAAGTAATCTTGTCTCATTAATGGCTCCATTAGCATGTCCATTTGAAAGCTTTAGACACTTTCATTCAAAATAAACTCAAGGATAAGATGTCCATTAGATTTCCCATTTTATGATGTTTTTAGTAGCATTTATTCTGCCTTTTAAATGATTATATGAGAGGGCTTAGTATTGCATCACGGTCCTTTGAACCTTGTCAAAATGCATTGCAATAGTTAATGGCTTGTAGTTTCGACTCTTGCAGAGTCAATTAGCCTTCGAGAAAGACCCCGCCCAGAATCGAGACATCAAGTCAGTTAAAGGCAATGGACACTATTGGTAATTACTCAAAATAATTGTTAGCATAAAAACTTACCTGGTAATGAGCAATATAGAGCTTTTGATAGTATAAAACATTGTGAGAAACGGCTCCCTCTGAAGTAACGTAGTTTTTGAGAAAGAGGTTATTTGCCACGAATTTGATTACGAGACCTCAGAATTAGTTTGAGGTCCCGAAATCAAGCATCTGAAAGCACACAACTTTGTGTGACAATTGGGGTGTTTTTTCTTCCATTATTATCTCACAACTTCGACGACCAATTGAGTTCAAATTTTCACAGGTTTGTTATTTTATGCATATGTTGAGATACACCGAGTGAGAAGACTGGTCTTTGACAATTACCAAACAAGTACAGTGCCTTTAACTATTGTTTGCATTTATCCTATAGATTCTTTGTGTTGTTACCGCAACAGCTAACTCTATTTTCTCAAAAAAGCATTGCGAATACATTGTCATGACATAAGAATATTTGTTTTGTATCCTACATAAAGAAATTATATATTCATCGCACATTGTTCCGCCATGCTGCAAATAATCTGGTGAGATGACTATGGTTTGTCTAATCATTCGAGTCGAAGAGCTGTACGATCAAGAAATAATCGGTTTATTTTTATTGTAAGCCTGAATACTGGACTCTCCCGCTTGCTTGACAAAATATTACCCAATACGTCATACTGAGAGAGGACCCACATGTAGGTTAGGCGTGTAAGATAATTGCTTGTTTAAATACCGTACGGATAAGTTAATAATCCTTACGTAAAAAGAGCAATCGAATGTTCTTCGCAATACGGAAAAGCTGATGTCAGAATTTACAAACAGTTTTCGATCACTAAACATTCGTTGTGCATTGCGATCGAATGTTTGAGTCTTGCGCCTAGCGTAATGCACAAGTCCCTGTGATCTGATTTACATTTGGAATGTCTGGCAGCAGACGCCATATAAACATACAGGTGATTTAGTATAGATATTCGTCTGGCCATGGAATCTCTTACATTCTGAGGCAGCTTTGATTTGTCCCACCTGAAACGGTTGTGAGTTTGTTGCAATCGAAAGCGTTTTACCATTCTCTTTTATTTAACGAGACTGAAAATGGCAACTTTGAAATTTAAAATATGAAATAAAGAATATAGAAATCATCACAATCACTATAAAACAGAGTGATTGTTTTGTTAAACCCATTAAAGTCCTAAATGACATTTTCTATAGACATTTAAAAAAAATAAAATAAAACTGAGGAAATTTGACTGAAAAGATCATTGTAAAGGCCGTTTTTATGATTTTTTTTTTTTTTTAATTACAAAAATCAGGGGGGGGGGGGTTGAACGGTCGGGCAGGGACGATCAAGATTTTGTTTAATGTGGCCTTACCAACATCCACCCATATTAGCTAGCCCTCATTGGCCTTGAGTTCAACACAGTCATACAACCACTTTCAACTGAACAATTATTGGTAAATACCACAGGTAATTTCCTTTAATATAGTCAGTTAATTAGGGAGTCATTGTGTTAACAGTTAATGGCCATTAAACCTCCCTGCCGTTATGATTATGCTAATTGGCAGCTCGTTCTGGGTGTCTCTCAAGCACTTTTACTCATCGACCTCTTTTGGCGACTGTTTCACTACAGCGAGATGACAAATGCGAGGTCATAGTTGCTGTGTTATTATCATGCAGTTTTAAAGCACCCTCTGTAAGACTGGAGGGAAGACTAATTTACTTCAAATATTTCTGAAGGGATACCTGAATAAGGTTTAGTTTGCATGATGCATAATTGATTTTCTGAAGATGACCACTTGTTTCCAATAAGCGCATCACACAAACAATTTGTGTGGTTTCCTATGGAGAGAACGGGGGAAAAGTTAATGCTTCGTTTTTTATTTTTCGCAGGTTTTTGCTATTGGTGTGACCACAAACTTATGTTTTAAATATCTTAACAGAATGGCACTTTCCGGGTAACAACATAACACAATCCCCCCAACAGTCAACGATATCATAAAACGCACCCCAACTTTACCACTCAAACTAATAATAATTCTAAACCTTAACCCTACCTCGACCCCAAACGTAACCTTGAAACCAACTCTAACCAAACTATTTACAATCTCTTTAATGTACGGTAGTATGAAACTGCCATTTTGAAACTGCCTTTTATAGTTTTATAGCTCATTCATTTGTTGTTGTGGTCAATATTGTCTTATTACAGCCTATATCAAGTTCCTATTTATAGAGTTTGACCATCTGGAGTAGCGCACGCTTCTATAACACTAACTAAACTGATATCTTTCCTTATACAAGTCCAATATATGGCAGGATATGAAACTGGTATTTTGAAATTACCATTAAAGTTTTATAGCTCATTATACTTTAATTGAACATCCTATTGTCAACAATATTGACTTAGTCCTTTATTGTGTATGATCTGGAGTAGCGCACGATTCTAACTCTGTATACACGAGCTAATTATTTACACTCTCTTTCTGATACAAGCCCAATACAGGGCAGTGTGAAACTGGTATTTTGAAACTATCATTATAGTTTATAGCTCATACTTTCATTGAACATCTTATTTGTCGTCAATATTGTCTTATATATCAAGTCCCTAGTATCGTGTATGATATAGGCCTACACTATGTGGAGTACCGCACACTTCTGGCTGAATATGTGACACTCCGGATCGATATCGACATTCACACAACGTCGCCATTTCGCGATATGTTGTCTGCAGCACCGTAGCTTCGTGCATTCATTTGATTTAATATCACAACCAGTCAAGGCAAAAACTCATGCGATAATGAGTAGAGAGGGAAAAAAAGAAAGACAAATTGCAAGGCCCGTGGAGCCTTCCTTGGTGATGCCGTCTGATTGCAAAGACGTCGATAACCCCTACCCGCAGGTGTGTCGTAGAAACATGCATGGGTCGTGGTACAGCATATCCGATAAACTATTGGGTAAAGGAACGATTCGTGTCTGTACGACTCCTGATTCTTCCATTTTGGGACGCCCGGGGTTTAGAACTTGGCTTAACACTGGCAGGTGAGAACAGGGGCGGCTCGAATGCAAAAAGAAATGCATTGATCAAAAACAGAGTGCATCTATAGCCGCTTGGAGGGATAAATCAAAAGACGACCTTGAATTTATGATGTTTATCGTTTATATTATTTGTTATCTTTTTTGTCTACAAGCTACCTGGGGCCATTTCCAGCTGCTTAAGTTGAAATTGTTTTTTTGTCTGCGAAGAAAAAATAAGCAGGATACCAGTCACAGGTGGTTCAAGTGGTATGGTATTTTGACTGATAAACTTATTCTGGTAAGCATTAGTTTGCAACGCTGAGCTACTTTCTGTGCTTAATCAGCTCTTTGAAATTGGACCCTGAGCTTAAGTGTTGGCAAGGCCCATGCGCGTGTATGTACGACGAAATCTGAAAGGGGGTTAAGAGCAGGCGTTGGCAAGGTGTCCGAGTGAACCGTCGTCATTAGATTATGATCGATAGAAAAATTCCTATGTCATTGCAATTCAATTTTAGTCATTTCCTCGTCTGCTGGGTTTCTGCTGTTCAAAGTGCCTGGAACGAAAACTATGAATATTTAATTTGACAGAGTTATATTGTTGGTGTGGCTGGGAAAGAGGGGGAATAATGTCCATGTTTTTGTATGAGGCTGCTAGTTGAATTTAATTATCAATTCGGTCTTTCCCGTCACCAAATGGTTGCATTATCCGAAATGTTTTTTTTCTTCTGATGATCATGCCCTTAGTGTTGAAGGCAAATTGTGAATATAAATGTTCCTGCTTCCTTGGAAGATAGAAGATATTCTTACAAGTTTCAGCGCATCGATAGTCTGCTTTTTTATTTGAATCTTTGTCATTGACGAACAAAGATATAACTCATTTAAATGCTAATGTGATTTTTCGTCACAAACTACTTCATTTCCTAGATAAGGACGACAACAATTCAAACTCATTTAAAACTCGCACACAATTGACATTAATATATGCGTCTTAATGCTTTACAATAAATTTTACAAATACAAAGAAATTAATGTCAACAAATAAATACATTGTCTAATGCAATCGAAATATCTACTTATTCATCATTTTTAAAAAAAAATTGGGGGGGGGGGTTGAGGCAATCCAACGATGAAGTCAATATATTCGTTAACCAACTCCGTCATCCGACACTTTCAATAATACGCTACTGAATGTGAGAGGTTTCGCAGATGGTAGACAACTTATATTTTAACCAGTACTCTCCTGACCAGTATGACCGTTTTTATTTCCTCCATTTGCGAATATTAAATTAGTGCTTGAGGTATAACAATAAGACGTGCTGGCCACTAATCCTTAACAATTGTCCACTAATGTAGCCAGAAGGCCAAACACTTACACGCAGTTAATTTTGACTTAATATGAAATATCACTCTGTGAAAAAAAAATCACGTATACAAACATCGACAATTGTAAAGACCGCCGAGTTACTACTTTAACTTGATATGTCCAATGTGTTTTGTTGATTTGGACAAAACAAATATGCAAAGGAATAGACTTAATTGTCAGCAAAATTAATAAATTATTATATCGTTTAGGGTAGTTTAACACAAGGAATGTATTTTAATTGGATTAACTAAACGACAAAATAAAAAATCATATTTTTCTCTCTCTCTCTTGCGATCATTTGACGCAAGGTCTTTGCTTTTTTAACGTACTTAAGTTAACTCTCATAAAATAAAAACGAAACGGGGGAATTGAAAGAAAAACCAAAGCCTCTTTTCTTCTGAACCAATATTGCGAGTCTTTAAGACTGTCGATGATTACAGGAACCTCTAAGCTTAAAGCAGTGGCTTCGAGGTACACTGATCCATTCTGTCACAGTATTTAGGTCACAATTCTACCGAACTTGGTCATTCTACTTGACCTGCTGATGAGAAACGCAGCCGTGGGGGCAGGGATTTGGCCGTAGAAACAGCCTCGGTAATCCCGGTGACTTTACCAGCGACAGAGGAAAGCCCCCTCCCGGCTCGCGACAGGTCACCTAATTAAGTGACTCGCTTGGAACAAACGTGACAGAAAAACAAAGTTAAACCGAAATCATGTCTGATTTGTACGCATCAGACGACCTACGATTAATTGAAATAAAATGATCAACGAACCGATCCAAGACAGGCATAATTTACACTGATATCGAACCGTCCAATCGAATCGAATACCCACACCAACTGTCAACATTGACCTGGATTTTGATTTTATCTCTCGAGGAAAAGAAGGACATTGAATTTTGGGGAAATCCTATCATTACCAATTTAACGTAAAAGAGGTTAATCATTGTCGATCGTGATATAACTGATTTTATGTATTCGGTCTAGAAAGGCATTGCCAATATAATAAGGTTTATACAGATGAGTTATAGGCTTGGCTCCCGTTCACTGAATGAACAAACCACGACTGTCAATACAATATTAAGACTCATCGTGTATCCACGCGTATTGAGGTTCAGGAATACATATTGTGCCAAATCTATACACCCTGTAGGACGAAGGTATCGAATTGTTGGCATCATGCATTGTGCAATAACCGACTCATTATTCAAATTTTTAGCAGACTCTACACTATTTAATTTTCTTCGACTCAATAGTATGCTTTGGGTGGGGTTTTTTTGTCAGTGTATATTTCATTTTTAAATCTTCTTAAATAACTGTTTACATCTGTACTTTTTACTATTGTAATGCGCATCTGTACATATTTTCTATGAAACTTGCGCATAATAAATGAATAAATTATTATTATTACTATAACTATTTCTATCCTGAACAGTGCATAACAGATTGCAACAGAACATATTGTGTAGGCATTGATACTAATATTAAGCCACGGTTTGTAGTGGAATGCATTAAGAAACAAAATAAATATATAAACTTATACCCTTTTTATTGAAAAATACGCCACTACACAGAATCATTGTTTTCACCTTTAATTCAACCGAAATATATTGACCCAAATGCACTCCCTCCAGTCGGTTTGCATTTTTTTTGTAGCGCAAACCTGTGACTAAATTTCACTCCGTGCGTCTGTGTCGCCCCGGAGAGCGCCCGTTCAAATATAACAAGCAAATTGAAACAGGATTAAAAACGTTTGCGGAACACTCGACCCTGTTGTATTTAATGTGACACCCTATTCAATCACGAACGCATTAGCGCGGGGGACAACCGACAAAAATATCCCTAATGGAAAGAAAGAAAAATGGCAGGATTTTCTGAACGGTTTTGTTTAGTTGAGAATTGATGATCATATTAGCAAAGCTGTTAAGAATGACTCATACAAAATGTCAAGTTTCATTTGATATATACGAAGTAATACTTAACAAAATGACAATGGTATCAAGATATACACCAATGCCAAGCTGACGATGATCATTAATATCACCTTTACTATTTCAAAATGCTGTAATTTCCTGCCTTATGTTAAAGGGAAGTTGTATAGACCAACCTATGACATCCACGCATGCTATATAGGCACGTTTTGTACAAAGCTTAGTGGAAGAACAAATAGGCTGGCAATCTTACTTTTCCAGTGGAGATTGCACTGTCTGATTTTTATCACCATGTAATATTAAGAAAGGGGCAAATCTCAAATCTTGTCCAACTATGGTTATTATTTTTTACATCACTTCAACTTATGTGAGATTGTTTGACACAAAATGTACAATGTTCCATAAACTGACCACTGCAGTATATTGCCTGCCGGAAAGTCTTTTTTTGTTGCAAACAAAGATGACATGGTCAGTAGGTAATAATGTTGCCTAAGACATGCATGTATTGACCTTATGCATTGACGTCACCAAGCCGCCATCTTAGAGGTAAACTGATGATGAAACAATAGAAACGCGCTGATGTGTACGCGCGGCGCACAGGACTGGCCAATGAACATCTTCCGTTTGACCTCTAGGCGAGGGCGCCCTACTCAAATGACGTCATATGCATAAATTATATTGGCAAAATGTGTAATAGGTCTACAAAAGAGTAACGTGTCAGTGGTGATTTATGGAAAAGGGGCTTTTCGTTGTTTCTCTTCTGAACAACACAAAATAAAAGCTTGAGCTTGCGCAAACAACTAGTTAATTAATGGCATGACGTTTTGTCCATAGCAGAGTCTTTCTCCTTAGCCTTCACTACTGTAACCTGTAAGTTAACTGTTTGCCCATACAGAGAACATCCGGAGCAGCACCGGTACCATTGTTCCCACAATAGCTCATAGCTATGTGTCGGAAATAAACGGTTTGAGAACGAGTTTAAACTAAATTGAAGCTTAAAACGGTTTGTTTTCAATTACATCACAGACGCCATTCTTTTAATGACGTGAACAGGTCAACATCCGTTTAAACAAGACAGACCGCCGGCCAGTTTTGATTTCTGTTTGTAAACCACGCGTCCGCTTTAAAACCTATTGACTGCTACTAATGATCAAAGGGGTAATAATGCTAATGATACTGGGGTAACGGTAATTGGTTTCAAATACGCTTAATTTAAATCATGTTTTAGTCGACCGTGAGGGCGGAAGAAGATATTATCAATGAGGCAGACGTATTGCCAAAAACAGCTTCAGATTTGAGGCTCGTTGACGCGTTTCGGTGCATTAGACTGGTTTAGACCTAAATCAACAACTCTAGACAATTTCTAAAGTGAATCTTTTTCAAGCAGATTATTTTAGTCTATGTCAGTCCATGTATTTTTTTCTATTTGTCGGAGATCATTACATAGCCTAAGCGCTTTCAGTCGCGATTTGTGGTCAAGTATCCGGCCAAACTTGTGCGACGCGCCTGTCAGTCGGTTCCCATGGTGCCTCAAATGTTATTTATCAGCATTTCGACAGTAAGAGATTAAAATCATTCTTGCGTGTTCCTTGGAAGATATTGCTTGTGTAAATGTCATCCAATATCAAAGACGTATATTCTGTGCATCTTATTTCCATGCCACTTGAGACGAAAGACGCTGTATTTTATACTCTAATATTACACCGAACGAAATTCACTTTCTTCATATTAATATATTGTATTTATTTATTGTGACCTTTCTGCACAGTGCTATTTGATTAGATATGAAATGAAACTCATACTTCTCAAACGTTAACTGCAGTACTTTGTAAATCATAGTTCATCTGAATTGATGTGACGATTTCGACCATAATAGGCCCTATATTAATATCACACTGTAGTACACTATATAGCATTAACAATCAGTTGTCAAAACGAATCGCGTTTTACTTGCTAGTGGATTAAAGCAATTTGTTGGTTCATGAAATGTATACCTTTACAGTTATTTTCAACAAGAAAAGATCATTATCACACTGCCACCATCTTGGTCGTGTCCCCTCTATCGAGTAACAGTAATGAACGCTAATATGCATTGTACATAAAGGAAACAGACTACTTATCTTTCCAGCCTCGGTATGGTTACATTTATTTGAATGGGAGAAAATCAAGATGGCCGCACCATGATAAAAGTCTATAGTCAGATTAAAGAGCAGATTTTGATGTGATTCTTAAATGCTTGTTTGTCCATCAGCCAAGATTTAAAACTGTTATAAAGTATAAATTCGTATAAATGGCCTCACTGCATGGGTAGACACATCCATGACTCTATATATATAGAGAAAGGGGATTAGCCGTTCTTCTGTAGGACTGAGCCGATTCCCTGTCTCCATTTATGATCTCCTAATCCTTATTCAAATCAGTTTACAAACAGTGTCCCCGCTCCCTTGTCAAACTTCTCCCCCTCTGGTCCCGGTTTCCGGAGAGAGGGGAATTTTGGAGACCCACGGACCGTTCCGAAACAATCGATGAAAAAACATACACTCTAACGGTCACAACACCATGTCATTGTGATCCGGTTATAGTGCTTTATCCAACGGTCATCGAAGCGGTTTAAGACAGGTTTGAAAACTGTACGAAGAAATAGAGGGGCCTTAAACTCAATGACCATTGACAAATGTGTTACTTCCACCGCGTACTCGTCAAAGCACACTTGAGTGGTATCTTGTTTGCTAAACTACAGTCCCCCCGTTGTTAATTAGTATTTGGTGTGTGGTTGTGAAAGAAATCTAGGATACCCTGAAGCGATGAGAAAGTTTTCCTCTCAAGGAAAACCAAGAGCCTTGAGGACTTCTGATGGGAGTAGAAGAGAAAACATCCCTCGTTGTGGTTACGAGGAGATTGTCTGTTCTCGTAATCCCTCAGCTCCGTTGTCATTGATGCTTTTCCCATCAATGTATGCGAGGGTGAAGATGAGTCTACAGACGAACCACTGGGCATAATACAACTTGTTGTTTTTTAATATACAAACTTTGAAAGCATTCGTGTCTCGAAGGTGATCTTTGGCAAAACATTAAAGATTTCACAATGAACAAGAAAAGTTGACTTCAGAGCGAAATTTGAACCCGTTACCTCAAGATTAACTGACCTCTCAACCAACTATGCTATCTAACCCTTCAGTTGGCAGTCTCCATTTGTCAATATCGTATTTGTAGTTTTATTACTAAATTGTCTGTAAGCTTACTGCTGCATTGGTAATTGGCTAATAGCTGTAAATTGTGCCAACCTTGTTTTGATGACTGGGACGAGAAAGTTACCACGAAATACCAAGTGCATTTTGGCAAAGCCAACTGGTTTTGTTTATTTTACAAGGTATGTCATTCCCATACCGTACATGAACCATTGTCATCGCATGGAAAGCTTTTGAAAGGATAAGCTTTGTCGAACTAGAGAGATCAAATCTTAAATAATTATTACTGATCTTTTACCATGAGTTGTACGAGAAATTGTAAAAACTTATGTAATTGTTTTCATTTATGTAACTATACGTAGACGTGGAATATTGGATGATTTAGTGCACAGTCTACACGTTTTTATGAGTTTACATCTTCTTAAATTTACGTTTAAAACGCCTACTCGAAGAATTGAGGGGGAGAAAAACAACCACGTTTTGTTAAATGTGTGAATGGAAATAATTTGCATTCAATAACTGTATTTGATTTACAAATAGACCCGGGCATGATGAATAGAAAAAAGCCTTTCCCGATTTAAGAAAGGATGAACATTTGATTGAATCGAGGAAAAATGGCTACTATGAATAACAAGGAAAAGTGAGGGCATTTTGTCTTGAGCCTCGATCAGATATTCTCCGTGAATCTCCGAGACGTGACGGCGCACACATTGGGTTACTTTGCCCCTCATCATATTCATAATACACCCAATAAGTCATGCATTTATGCTCAAAGTGACATTCTTTTATGGACGAACAGGGAATTTGAAGGCTTATTATATGCGAATTCGATTGGGGAGCATCTCTTCCTTTTCATATTTCATACTTCTTCGACCTCAAAACACCTCAGCCCTATAGTGCTGTATTATAATTTCAGTCGATAACAGGCCAGTTGAAGGGTTAAGCGGTAACCTACCGTACCTTCATACAATTATTTGAAAATTTCTGAGTGTTTAACATGACTGCACTCAAAATATACAATGAAGTGTCGGTGTTGTACCTTTAGTTTTGTTTTAGGGTTTTTTGAGTGCAAAATTTTTACAAATTTCGAAAATGTGTAAATCAGTGAGCAATTGTTTTAATTGTCATTCCTGGTACACATTTCTATAAGATTTCAAGGGTGTCTTTGGGCTTTCAGTCAACTCAACTTCATCAACTGCTTATGCCAACATGAGCTTGAGAAAAACCAATGGATGGAAATTGTTGAAGTGTTTCTAACTCAAGTTCGTAAAATCTTTGAAAGGCTTGCCACTTTTGCTTTTTTTACCACGTTGCGTGCAAATGCACTTTGTACTTCCACAGAGTGTCTTTTGTATTTGTTATCGAATACTATTTCTCATGAAATAGAATTATTGCATAGTATAGATGCTGACAGCCTAAAAGCGGTATTGGGTGTTAATTGAGGAAGTCCTCTCCGATGCGATGACGTGACAAACGGCTTTTTTTAGGTGTCCTCTCCTGGAATTCCAGAGGTACAAATTAACGACATGCTCATGATTATAGCAGAAAAGAAAACGATGAGTAAACCAAGCTTATTGCCTCTTCAAAGCAATTAAGACGATGACCTTAAAACTACTTTTGACACAAGAGATAAACTCAGGCATCACATTTTGTACGTCAAGACGTCGATGCCCTCCGTCTTTATTTGATCTATAACAAAAACCGACAATCTAAACACTTTTGGTTCTCGCAAACTAGAATAGAACACTCGCTTTTAAATTTCAAGACAACGGGGATCCCTCTTCGGTCCAACTGGCAATCTAAATACTTTCGGTTCTCGCAAACTAGAAGAGAACACTGCGTGCTCACATTTAAATTTCAAGACGACGGGGATCCCTCTTCGGTATAATAACAAAAACTGGCAATCTAAACACTTTATAGCTCTCGCAAAACTAAAGTGAAAACGTGCACACTCGGGGACCCAAAACTTGAGTGCTGTTGTAAACGTCGGCTACCGTCTACGTTTCCCCCCATGTACTTTCTTTGGGTCAAAAGTGTCTTTGGGCTTTCAGTCAACTCAACTTCAACAACTGCTTATGCCAACATGAGCTTGAGAAAAACCAATGGATGGGAATTGTTGAAATGTTTCTAACTCAAGTTCGTAAAATCTTTGAAAGGCTTGCCACTTTTGCTTTGTTTTCACCACGTTGCGTGCAAATGCACTTTGACTTCCCTAGAGTGTCTTTTGTATTTGTTATCGAATACTATTTCTCATGAAATAGAATTATTGCATAGTATAGATGCTGACAGCCTAAAAGCGGTATTGGGTGTGATGATGCGATGACGTGACAAACGCCTTTTTTATGTGTCCTCTCCTGGAATTCCAGAGGTACAAATTAACGACATGCTCATAATTATAGCATACAGTGATACGTATGATTTGTGCAAAGTCATTCTGACATCACAAGTTCATTAATACACGTACAGGTCAGTGTTAATTTCTGAAAACGTTCGACAGCTCAATCACAGAGGTTGTTACCTGTTTTGGACAGGTTTTTAAAGATTAAGTGCAGACGACGGCTTGTATAGAGACTTTTACTTTAGGTGATTGCCAACACAAAGTATGGCCCATAACTGATGCAGGTATTCTAGCTGTCCGAGATCGCTGAGGAACTAAATTCTCCCTTGTACATTATTAAATTTTGTGTTGACTTTCCCTAGTATATTAAAGCACATACGTCTTTTCACAACAATCGATTTTGAGCTTGTCAAGCTTCCTTCCAGACAGCGACATCATCACGTAAAGCCTTCCAACAATCAACCGAAACATGCAAACTGTTCTTAAAGAAATTTTGTTCACACCCAAGACAAACATGGGGCTACATCAGAATATTTACCGAGTTGGACGGTTCGACACCCAGAGTGTCACCTAGCTTCGTAGGAGGTGTCACCTGTATTGGATAAAGATTTAAATGATTCAAGGAGATTAAAGCTGCAGTGGCACAGCTATCCGCATAACCGCCAGCAGTTAGGCCCCACTTAGAAGTGAAGGGGGAGGATAATCCTTTGGAGAGGCCGTTAATCGATACAATCCTTTAAAATGAAGAAAGGGTTCAAAAGATTTGGCCTCTTCTCAGCCCAATGCTTTAACCGTCAGTAGCCATAACAAACTATTAACGACAGTATGCAGCCTTGATGATACTCGTACAAATACACCAAACTCAGTTTGAAAACACTCTCAAGTAAAAAACAGCAACAACAAAAAAACAACATAAAACGAGCACATTTACCAAACCAAACTTCCCAGAAAAAGCTCATTAATTTTTGTATTTTAACATAATAAACAAACTAAGATCTAATCTATATTTCTACAATGCACCCAGTTTTAAAAGAACTCTTTTCAAGAAGCCACCATTTTAAGGCTCACTTTGAACTTTCATTACAGTGTGAACTTTCATTACAGTTTCAAACAAAACCATATGTGCATGTCTGCTGTTTAGTTACCACAAAGGAGCACTAGAACTTTAAGCAAACACACTGTACTTGATAGCGACTCTTTAATTATTAATCGCGCTTGGGGGCGTTGTTGTTTCGCTCACAATGAACAACTTTGTGTGCCGTCCTTGTTATATCTTCAACCACTTTATGCAATTTTTCTTTCTTTTAAGCCCAAACTACAGCAGAGGGTGAATGTATACGCCTCGAAAATTGTCAGTAAATTTTGAAACTTGACAGCATCTTTAAGGGGTCTATTTTCCAATGCAAATCACCCAACGAAATTTTTGTGGGAGAGGTAGCGTCTAAAAGCTTGCCTGGCTGAAATGATAACGGCACAAATTCTCAACCGAATGGGTTATTTTGCCTGTAGTAGATTGTCACTTTAAAGAGGGTGTCATTGTATAATGCAAGCCTATATAAATACGACAGACAGACTATGTAGTAGGTGATCAATTTCATCTTTAAAAGCAAAAGACATTGTCCCCAAATAGGTTGAACTATTGTCCAATTTTCTTTAAAAGCATACAATAACAGTATCAGCAGAAAATGTCTCAGATAAATAAAAATATTCAGTGATTCTAAAACTCCTCCTTTAACAAAGAAGTGAAATGGAAATGCCAGAATAACGCATAACACCGCTTGACTAGGATTGATGACCTCACAAGTCTAGAGTGACAAAAATGTATTCTCCTCTGAAGTATGCAGACAAAGAAACTAAACTAGGCCTGCTAGTAGTCTCTTCCAAAGAAGGGATGGATAATGCATGACCTGTAGTCAGCCATACTTTTGTTTTATTTATTTAGGCTATACCAATTTATACAATAGGTCACAGTTCCGGTAGTTTTGAGATAGATTTATCACTGCCTTAACCTGAAAATGAGTTTGTAATGTAGCTATATATTTGTAAATCAAGAATCATCTGACGATTCATCAAATGAAATCGACGTCAAATCGATGTCAGCAAGATAAAGTGGCGCTGTTGCTGTGCCACTGAAAGCAGAGTCATAAGTCATACAGTGACACAGGTTTCATAATCTGTCTCAAACCTCGGCTTGGGCTCCGTTAATTTGAGTTTGCTACAGCGTGTATTTGCAGGCCGCCGCGGTTCGAACATCAGACCTCCCGAAGCCTGGAGCCGGAGCCGGAGCCGGAGCCGGGGCCGGAGCAGAAGCCGAGGTTTGAGAAAGGCCCTATCGGGTGTGCATAACATTGGTACCATTGAACAAAATGTGTTTGCAGATTGGCACATAACTCATGATGTACAGAGATATCTCAGGTGGAAAACTTCCCCATTGAAATATCTTACTTGATATGCTCTAGTTTTTATATCGCAAGTTCAAAAACACGTTGTCTGAAATAAGGGAAAACATTACAGGTGTTTTCACAACACGTGACTCCAATGATCGATTGAGCTGACCGGATAGTGTTCGATTATTACCATTAATTTCTGAGTGCTTTGAAAGAGTGCAAATGTCACCCCGTTTGCTTTCAGCAGCCATAAGGGGAAAGTTCAAAATAAAGGTTTAGTAGTTTTTGAACTTATCAAAATGTACTTCTATGCTATCTGATTACAAAGATGTTGACACAATAGGGAGACCGCCAACATTAAGGTGAGATAATCCGGTGGTCGCTGGTTCAAGTTCCACTCTAGTCAATTTGTCCATGTTTAATCAACAATTCATCAACATTTTATGGTCACGGCTCATGCCATCGCCGTCGCAATAAACATGAGCGAATGAAGAGCAAATTACAACTTTCCACCGATATACACCCATAGACGCAATCTGTTTGATTCCCCTACCTTAGTGCTAAAAATTTCACTATTTTTACAAGTCACAGCAGGTATGCACACTTTGCCTATAGCGTATCCCAATCGGTCCTGGTATAACGCCAGTGCGATACTGGGGGTGATTTAATTAAAGCAGCACATTTTAATGCTGGGAGTGTTCGCACGAAGATGTTTGGTAAATTGCCCACACATGTGACGCACTGAAGGGGAACGGTGCAGAACATAACCACCACAGCACGCTTATATTAATTTAGCATTTCATGTTTCTTCAAATTAATAATAATATCGACATATTGCTGTGATGCAGTGTACTGCCCCTTTTTAATCTTCCCATGCATGTCGACCAAACATTCTAAGACTGTTCATATTTTCACTAGATTGCCCACTTAACTCGTAACACCCTTTCATCAATTATTGACAAGGTTGTTGCGGGCAGCTAAGATACAATTGAGGGTCATCCTCATAATTGCGGATGTCATAAATGATTTATTCCTTCAGGCACAATATACTTACCTTATGTATAAATACTTTGTGAGAATGTAAACGGTTGTGATGTTGAGCGCTATTAGGCATTAGTTATCTCGTGGAACTGTTCTTTCTGAAATGCCACAGTCGGTAAGAGAACAATGTCTTTGGTTTTTACCATTAAGATCGTCCCTTGCAAGGGAGGGTATCCAAAATAACGCATATTATTATCTATATAAGGCTTCCAAGTGGTAAAATAAATCAGTGTATTAATATCTTCAGCGCAAGTACCAGGATGACAGATCAATATTGTTTTCGTCTTGCTAGTTAGCCTGATATAGATAATAATAATAATGATGTATGACTTTGTTTTCGTGTGATAAATGAATATATTGCTCTCGCTATGACAGTATTGGACTTGTCTTCCACTCGTCCAATATTGTCATAGCTCGAGCAATATATTCTTGTATCAGACTCAAAGCCATCCAATATTATGTAAAGATCACGTTTGCAACGTTACACACTGATCAGCACATTTTCTATAAACACTTTCTCAGATGATTTTAAGAGTAATTCCACTAATCAAAATGAGATCAACAAGTCTACTTTAAACCCAACTTCGTCCCCATGGTTTACTTTATTTCCAACCATGTTTACTATAGTAAACCCTGGGAGTGAAACTCCTTACTTGGACCCTGATTGGACAACGACTTTACAATATTAACCGACCGGCAACCAATGTACAAACAGGCTATTAAATCTGGTACCGGACCACGAGACTATGACGAAGATGTGAATTTTGAAAGGCAGCCAGACTATTCTAATTTGCATACGTATCCAAATATTTTGGATATGCAAATGATCCAATACCAGGGTGAGAGAGCGGTCAACCTGGTACTGCTCGACACACCCTGGGAACGAGGTCTACTTTAAACCATCCACCCTTAGGTTACTCTTGAATGCAAGTCAGCATCAAACATCATTGCGGTACCCGCTGATAAAATATTAGATTCGAACTGCCTCTATACCAGGCAAGCTCGATGGTCAGAGTAGTAAGACATCTGGTTAATGTCGTGGGTTCGAATCCCACCAGAGTAATATTGTTTTCCCAGGACTTGGGAAAGTCCCAGGAAAGTCCCGAGTACACAGTGCTTAACACACACCAGTGTCCGGGTAAAAACACACCCTCAGTCTCACAAAATATTTTTCAAATAAAGAAATGAAATATGACGGCACCATGATAAAGGTATATACAAGCCATCAGGTAATTTGTTTTAATGAATCGATACAAAGAATAGGGTGGAAAGATATAGGACAAGAACTATACCAGTTCCTTCTCGCCCCCTCCCCCTCTCAACACCCCTCCCACCTCCCACCCCATCTCCAAAGGTTGTCACCGTCAAACCTTCCATCGCATTCCAAAAACTCCTCATCACTTCAACATCTAAACATACGTGTAGCTTGAGTCCGAACCCATTACAGGGAAAGTCTGTTTTGATTTATTGGAATACTGCAGCAATTATATCCGAATTTCTTTCTATTTCAATCAAAAATGGTAGCAATTAGGTATTCGAGCTTGCACATAGCTCTTCCCTTAATTGTTCTAATGGATAACCCGATCTCCTTTGGTGAGTGTTTCGCTTGTTGTGACACTCTAGATTATTGGGAACCTAAGGGCAGGAGTTTAAATCTGATAGGAAAATAACGGGCAACTTATCGATGGGGTGAGAGAGGCGGCTGTGATTGGAGAAGATTAACACTAATGGAACAAACTAAACAAGATCGGGCACTACTAGTAGGCTGCTGGGTTGTTATTCGCTCTTAAAATAGACTTGGCATGACCGTAACTGTTCTTCTTTCCTCTTATCAAACCCAGACAACAGGGGATGTTTTTATTTTCAACCGTTGGTGTGGTTTAGCTTTACTGGAGACTGACTGGCCCGTTTATACAGTTTGATATTACGGGGGAGTGTGTTGCTCTAGTTTAGGGGGGGCATCACATTTAGACACCAATGATCTTAAAGACCAACTAAACCGTGGCGCATGTTTCACCTGAATTTCGAAAACGGATTATGGTTTTTATAGTTAACTGTGATAAACTAATCAGATTGACAACCGTATACATACTGTATGTGATTATTATAAGGGGGTGCTCAAAATATTACACGATGTCGATGCACTTACATAATAATAGAATAGAACAGAATATAATTATTTATTCAGCCAGTGATTAAAAACAATCACAGGAGTTTGAAATATTGGTCTCAAAAACTGTAGTTTTTCAACATTCAATACGAGGCCAACGATGAGGATGATCTACTACTACTAACTACTACGGAGACACGAAGCAGTTATATAATAGACCTTATGCATTGACGTCACCAAGCCGCCATCTTAGAAGTAAACTGGAAACGCACAGCTTTGTACGCGCGGCGCACAGGATTGGCCAATGAACATCTGCCTTTTGACCTCTAGGCGAGGGCACTCTACTCAATTGACGTCATGTGTATAAGGTATATACATAAAAAGATAGTTTCTCCTAGAAACTGCCAATTAGCAACGCGTAGAAAGAAGTAGGCGCACTCTAAAAAAAATCCTGGGTCAGAATTGATCCGAATTCCAGGTCCACGGCTGATCTTGGGACAGGCTGACCCAGAAACTGGTTAACAAATACGATTTAAACTACAGGTATCTACGTCATTTTGACCTATTTCGAGTCATTTTGACACCGATTGCGGGTCATGCCCAACAATGGGTCAATCCCCTGGGGGTCTGGAATCTGGTTAAACTTTGACTTGGTTCTTTTTTACAGTGAACATTTTGGATGATAAGATACAAATATTTTACAAGATTGGTTGTTCTACGTAATTTTTTACATTCAGTGAGCTTTCACACGATAGGTCAATAGGTTAGTTATTCAAAGCAATTTGTGTATTTCTGACAAATTAAGAGCACCCTTTCAGGTTGTTTGATAACCTTTTGAATGTAGCACACTCTATTGTACAAAAGCTTTGCATGGCGTGTTATATAGTAAAGGACTCATGGTTGAAGATAGACATTTATTTTGTGACGTAGCATACAAGGAAGCCATGTTTTTAAATACACGATACTCTAGACTTGCTCCCAACGTAATTTCTGATCTGACCCGTTATGTACAAAATGAAAACTCTCGAGCCCACATAACAATAATATGAGGCCGGGAATAATGTACAGTCGATCTGTAATGATGTTGTTTTTATCAACTTCCTGTTATTTTTCCTGGCAGCATTGACGTTGATAATGGGCCCATTTGCTTTGATAAATGGGACAAATTGAGCTTAAATCAACATTCGGCGGGACGAATGACGAATTTCGTGTTCAGAAATTAAAGATAACAAACTCCCGTTACTACTATACAAATGACATTTCATTGTTATGTTTACTTTATTTTCCACTCTCTTTTCAGTAAGAACTCCTAAAGTTTACTGTGCTAAAATAACATTGTTTTTATATCGACGTAGAGTCTCACACAATGCTGTGGAAGACATGCCATGGCTGTGTTTTTGTGTTCACTGTTATATAAACGTACGATTTTCTAAGCAAAGCTAGGAAGTATAAAATCATTACCCATTTGTATTAGATGGAACACGATTTGTGAATTAAGTTATAAGATTTGTGACATAAGAAGAGATTCCGCTCTTTGCTTTGAAATAGTTTGCTGTTTGTTTCTCAACGCCTTGTATTGTATTCGCAGTCCTATACATTCGTATGTTAAAGTGTGAATCCGCATAGCATTGAAGTATGACCATGAATGGCATGTATACGGGAAATGCGAGAGTGTGTGGTAAACAAGATCTACACGATAACAAGGGCTAGGTTTTTCACGATTCTGAACCCGTTTTGAGGTTCTTTTATCGTTTATTCAAATTGTGATGAAGAAATACCGGTATTTAAACTCACCGAACCCCTTAAAGGGAGTTTATACTTTTGATAAATTTCAAAGACCAGTGTCCTCACTTGGTGTATCCCAACATAAACATTAAACAACAAACCTGTGAAAGTTTAAGCTCAATCGGTCATTGCAATCACCAGAAAAAA
>JAUELU010000028.1:7874039-7885541 GCA_032357145.1 Evasterias troschelii | reverse complement strand
GCAAGGCTGGCATAGCTTATCTATCATTCAAAACCACAGTGAATGGTATTGAATGGTCAGACAGCAAGAGGGTTAAAACCTTGCAAGACCAAGGCCGTGCGATAAAGCCTTAGGCTTGATCTTTTATCACACGGCCACAACCCTGCTTGTTTTAATCAGCTGTTTAAGACCTCATCGCCACTCTGTTTATTTCCTTGATGTGGGTAATAATGTCATTTCTTCCTATAATTTGTAGAGCTGCGAAGAAGGCCTCTAAAGAGGGTCCCAAAGATGTCGAGCTGAACATCAAGATCACAAATATCATGAGTCAATTACGCAAATGTTGCAATCATCCGTACCTCTTGGAGTACCCACTGGACCCTGAGACGCAGGAGTACCGAGTGGATGAAGAAGTTGTCTCATCTTCAGGGAAGTTCTTGGTCCTGGACAGGCTGCTACCTGCCCTTAAGAAGGGCGATCATAAGGTATACTGAGGGTCTTTGATCCGTCGTGTGTTTTAATTCTGAGTTTTCTTTAATCCTTTCCTTACCATTGGCGACTTTAGTTGACCAAGCTTACACACAAAAAAGCACTCAAGCCTGAGAACAAAGGCCATTTGTAATATTGCTGCAGTTTTGTCCTTATTCGCCCTCCATACCAAAGCTTACCATCATTGGAAAGGGAAAGATCGGATCTTTCCAATGATGGTAAAATTAAATAAGGTTGCTATTTTGCAATCTCTTCAACTTGCAGTTGAAAGATCTCAAATGCCAAACAACTACGGAGCGCTTTATGGTTGTGTACAAAAAAAGTGTTTGAGATTACAGATCACACCGAGGAAAGAAAGACAAAGACTTTTGACATTTATTTACCAATCTCGATGATTTGCTGATTATATGAAAGGGAATTCAATAAGTGAGAACTGTTTTCTGTTGTGTAAGAATGTGTGCTCCCTGCTTGAGTGGTGAAACAATGCGGTCACCAGCAGTTGTTTGTCCAAACAATTAGGTAACGAAAGAGTTAAAGAGGGGCTCAGAAGTCAAATTCATTTTTGTGATACACTCCTTCTCTGGTAGATTAAAGCTCTACCAGGCCTCGAATTAACCCACAGCACCATAGCAATTGCTGTTGTGCCCTGTGCTTTTGCTGTGGTGCCCTTTGTAAAGTTCCAATACTAGTTTACATTTTCTTCATAGAAGTGCCCCTTACTAGCTGAAAATTGCTGTGCCCCTTCAAGAGCGAAGTTCAAGGCCTGCTCTACTACAGGCGTCTATTAATACTCAGTACATGTTGTTTCTTTTTTCTACGACAGGTTTTGCTGTTTTCACAGATGACTCGTATGTTAGACATTTTAGAAGACTATTGCTACCTACGCAAGTATAACTACTGCAGACTGGACGGCACAACAAGCCTCCCTGACAGGCAAGACCAGGTAATTGTAGTAACCACTTGACGTCATGATTATGCAAAAGTTTTCTAAAGTAAATAAGTGAGCGTTTAATTAACAGTTTCGGAATGTTTCATAATTTCTCAAAAAAGAACGAAAGATCTTGGTGCATTTTATGAGAACATTTTGTAGTTTTTACTTTGTTAAGTCTTGGTTTCATTGTGACAACGAGTGTCTCAACAATAACACAATTATTTTGGTAGTTCCAGAAAGTTTTTGCAGGTTTTGGGGTTTTTTTTCTTTCTTGTTTCTTGGTGGTCGTTAAAAGAAAATCTAAATTGTCTGTTTATTATTGTTATTTTGTGTTTCTGTAGATCAATGAATTCAACAAAAACCAAGATGTGTTTCTTTTCTTGCTGAGCACCAGGGCTGGGGGCCTAGGCATTAACCTCACAGCAGCTGACACTGTTATCATCTTTGATAGTGATTGGGTAAGTCAGGGTTTCTGCAGATCCTTAAAAGTATTAACAATTTCTTAAATTGAACTATCCAAATTTAAGGCCTTAAAGGGACACGTTGCCTTGGATCGGGCGAGTTGGTCTATGAAAAGCTTTTGTAACAGTTTGTTATGAAATGCATATGGTTAGAAAGGTGTTTTAAAAGTAGAATACAATGATCCACACAAATATGTCTCGAAATTGCGTGGTTTTCATTTTACTTTGCCAGCTAACAAGGTCTGTAATTTTATGGAGTCAAAAATTTGGCTCTACAAAATGCCATCACGTCGTACTGATTTTGTAGCAATGGGGTACACAACTATGAAACGTGTTAGCTACAGCACATTTTTAACGGAAATTGTCACCCTTGTTATTGTTTCTAATGATCTAAATAAACTTTGGATATTAACTTGTACTATCACCTTTTCTTACGGTAGTTTAGCAGATCTCGTTTTGATGTGTCACTGTGTATGTAGTGGTGTTATTTTGTCCTCTGATATATGTTGTTGTTGATTGTATAGCGTACTCTTTCATTGTAAAGCGCATAGAGAACTAAGTGTTAATTATCATGCGCTATATAAATCGAAAGTTATTATATATATTATTATTATCTATCTTCTATAGTGTATTGTATTTTCAGCTGGTTCTACTTATTTTCTATTGTACATTGTCATGCGCCTTTGAACAGTCTTGCGTGGAATTGGCGCACTATAAATTTCATTATTATTATTATTATTATTATTATTACCTGTGGAAACCTCAACAATAACATTTCAACCTTAAAAATAACATTACTTAAACTAAAATGTCGCCTTTGTTAATATTTCTAATGATCTTAACACACTTTATATAAATTGCACTATTATTATTTTTATTATTATACGTGTGGAAACCTCAACAATAACATTTCAACCTTTAAAAAAACATTATTTAAACCAAAATTTGTCTCCCCCTGTAGAATCCTCAAAGTGACCTTCAAGCCCAGGACCGATGCCACCGTATCGGTCAGACTAAGCCAGTGGTCATCTATCGCCTAGTCACGTCTAACACTATCGACCAGAAGATTGTTGAGAGGGCGGCTGCCAAACGCCGGCTGGAGAAGATGGTCATCCATCAAGGTTAGTCTGAAGTGGCCTCAACTACATTGTCAAATTGTAATTTCAAGATTTTCTCAAAATCTCCTTGAGACTTCATAATTTTTCGGAAGAAAAGCAACATATATGTTCAGATTTAATTGGAACTGTTCAGATTTTTGAGAGTACAAGCCGCAACATATCAGAACATTCCTTATTCTGACAAGAAACAGCAGTGAACATGATAAAAAAAGTTCTAGCCAAAGAGGGCGCCATTTACTTGCGACAGTAGAGGTTGTCTTATGGGAAACAGTGATTTGTGTACATTGTTTTGAATACATACATCATTTGTATGTGAATTCAAGTTGATTGAACCTTTTCTTCTCCCACAGGCAAATTCAAAGGTGGCAAGACGAACTTGGCCAAAGATTCGAAGTCACTGATCAACCCAATAGAGCTTCTTGAACTTCTACGTTCCTGTGACCACAGTAGCTTCATCAAGAACTGCGACCAGAAAGTCATCAGCGACAAAGACCTGAAACTCCTACTAGACCGCAGTGAACTCCTGGCAAAGTTCGAGGGGAAGAAAGTACCGACTAAAAAGAGAGGGAAGGATAGAAAGGGGGTTGCTGACTCAAACGTCTTTAAAGTCTTGGTGGATGAAAGTGAAGACGAGAAGCTGAAGATACTTTGATAAGAGAAGTAACTAGACTTTACATCAGGAGACCAAATCTAAGGACACTGTCAACACATTGTCAACAAAGATTTTGACAAAACAGGAACATCGCCAACATTAGGGCTTGATAGCTCAGTTGGTAGGGCATCGGCACGTTAATCCGGAGGTCGCAGGTTCCAATCCCGCTTTATTAGTCAATTGTTCTATGTTCAACCCACACAAGGATTCTGTGTAGTGACGCTATCAAAGAACAGCACAGAAAGTTTCAGTGTGTGAAAGTCAAAATACGTCCGAACAGTTGAATATATGTGATGGCTGACTTGATGTTGTATCTTCCAACGTTCCCATCGCGTTCTAATAGTATTTATAAAAATATTCCAAGTTGTTTATCACTTGAACAAAAGGTGGACGTGTTAATATGAAAGAAAAGTGCTCTGGATTCGATTTCACAAAGAGCTTAGAATAATCTTAAAGGCAGGGGATACTTTTGATAATTACTCGAACAATTTATGACCATAAACTCCTACTTGGTAAACAGCACTGGGGAGCTGTTGATATTGCAAAACATAAGAAACCACACTCCTTGAAATAATGTAGTTTTAGAGAAAGAGGCGTTTTCACACAAACAAATTTGAAAGGGCTTCATCAGGCATCTGGAAACACAATTCTATGCAACCAGGGTGTTTTTTCTTTTTCTTCATTATTTTCTTGCAACTTTAATGACCAATTGAGCCCCAATTCTCACAGGTTTGTTATTTTATGCATATGTTGGGATACACCAAGTGAGGATACTGGTCTTTGACAGTTACCAAAAGTATACACTGCCTTTAAGTGTATATCCATCTTAATACACCGATCCATTAAGCCACGCCCATTTCTCATTGACCAATCACAACTGCGAAATCTGATCATCATTTGAGCCGTTCGGTGATCTTTGCACTAATGGTGATCGGGTTTCGCGGATGTGATTGGTCAACTTGTAAGGAGGCGGGGCTTAATGGATCGATCTATTGACATCTCATCTTAAGATGAATCTTAGTGTTTAGTAAAATCGAGCTTTAGCAACCTATGAATCAAATTCTATATTTAACAGAAAAATAATTCTTCCCTAAACTTAAAAAAGAGTGCCTTCTGTAGTTAATGCTTCCCTTCTTATTACCTTTTAACAATATCTAACATTGTTGTCATGACAAACAACTTTGTATTTGCAAAATACAACACACTGCCAAAAATATATACTTTATTTTAATTATTTGTTTGCTATAAAAATAATAAAAAATTTAAAAAGAAATTAGCTTTTTAGTTAAGTAGTTAGTCACTTTATGCTTATCCGTTTATTTTTGTATTTATTTCCTTACAGATATTATGAAAGCTTTTATAACATAATATTCATTACATTTTTTTTAGGATGGAGTGGAAAGTCAGAAGACTTGAGTTGTACGTTACGTGGAGTGATTCAGAGTTATCCCAAATATAATCTCTTTACAAAAATAAAAATAAGAGAAAAATGAAGGTTATAAATATTATCAAGTGAGGATTTCGGTAACACCATGAACATAAGTCTCTTTTGAATAGTGGTGGTTCTGAGAAGTGTCATGGACTAGCGGTTTAGTTCACTGGACCCCAAGCTCTGATGTTAAGTGTGGGTTTGAATCCCGGTCATGACACTTGTGCCTTTAAGCAAGGCACTTATGCCTACGTCCTTAGGGGGTAACCCTGTTTCAGCCCCATGAGTAGGTGGCAACGTGACAGTTGATTTGGGTATTTAGCCCAAATCAGTTAAGTGTAGCCCTCACCTTAAAGTGGCCAGAGATGTAAGGCAATCTCGCATTAAAAAAACATATAAAAAAACCGACCGTTCAAACAACTCTTCTGAGAAGAAGCGGTGGTTTGACAACTCGGAACCACTCCCACTCCAAGAGATGTGTATATACATGGTGTCACGGTAAACATCACTTGATTGTACTCCCACCATGCCAAGTGACAAATCCAACTTGTCGTAGATATTCAAAGCTTTGTTTGTTGTTTTCCTTTTCTGTTAATGTATTCATGTATTTCAGGTTTTCAAACCCTACTGAAGTAATCACTTCGCCCTTTCTTGCTCTTTGAAATGGCACAATCAGTACTGTACACTTTGGGGGTGGGTCTTCACTGAATGTATTCTTAAACTATGCAGTAGATATAACAAGTACTAATTTATATGAAAACAATTCCCAATCAATTTATTTAAAGAGGCAACTCTGGGAGAAATATTAATGTTGTCATCCACCTTTAAAAAAATGCCTGCTTGTAATCATTTCACATAGCAACCATGGCCTCTATTGCCCTGGGTCTAATTTCATAGAGCTGCTTAAGCACAAAAACTAGATTATAGCACAACACAAATATGCTTACCAGAGAAAGGTTACCAGCTAAAATACCATATCACATGTGAAAAATGTGACTGGTACCCTGTTTATTGTTGCTTAGCAGACTTTTGTTAGCAATAGTTTCTGCTTCAGCAGCTCTATGAAATTGGGCCCTGGTCTTGGCCTAGCTGGGCGCCCTTCAAAGGTTGTCAACATATTTTCCAATGGCCTAGACTTGACTCAAGTCCCAATCCCGTGATCAGCAGAAAACTATTGTTTTGCGCTCTGCATTCCCCAAGCTGTTGCGCGCGCGGGATGATCGCCACCGCAATAGCTACGTTTTGTCGGTGAGGGCGCACTGGTATTATATGTCTGTGCTGTGGCTGCATGCTGGCGCGTTACCTGTGTGTTGGGGACCTCGCACGAGAAAGGGACTTGAATCAAGTCTACCAATGGCCTTAATCTCTCAAAGGAGTTCTACGCCTGCTCTTTTAAAACACCTTTGAAATCCACATGAATTTATAAGTTGTTTGTCGCTCAAATTGTACTTTTCATTCTTTGCCATTATTTGTGTCATGTGTTATCTTTGGGCAGTGTTCCAAATTGTTAATTTCTCAAGTTTTTCATTCCACTTTTCCACATTTTCTTCAAGTGTATTTGTAAGAATGATGTTAACATATAAATAAATGGTGTTTGATAACTTAACAGTTTGATAACTAACTAGAAAGACAATTTTGTATGGTTCGTATGGGTTTTTGTTTGTATCATTATATTAGTAGTTTGTATCATTATATCAGTCTTTCTTGGTTTTTGTTTGTATCATATCAGTTAAATGCACTGGACACGTTTGGTAACTGTCGAAGACCAGTATTCTCACTCGGTGTATCCCAACATATGCATAACCTGTGAAAATTTGGGCTCAATTGGTCATCGAATTTGCAAGAGAATAATGAAAGAAAAAACACCCTTGTTGCCTTACTTTGTGTGCTTTCAGATGCATAATAAAAGGATTCAGCAAGAAGTCTTTTATTATTCGAGTGAGAAATTACTTCTTTTTCAAAAACTACGTTACTTCGGAGAGATGTTTCTCACAATGTTTTATACTATCAACAGCTCTCCAATGCTTGTTACCAAGTAAGTTGTTATGCTAACAATTATTTTGAGTAATTACCAAAAGTGTCCAGTGCCTTTAAGTCTTTCTTGGTTACCTTCAAAATAGTTCAATCACCCGTCAAACTCCAAACATGCAATATGAAAATGTAGACAGTTAAGTTTTCAGCTCATGTAAGCCAAAGATGTAACTAATCATACATGTAAATGTAGATTTGAAACTTTCAAAATGTACGCCAGTCAGGAAAACTTTGGCCACTTTACTAGAAACCTTATCAAGAAATTTTGTTCGTCAGGGGGTGGAATAGGGTTTTGACCCTCTGACCTATCGTTACAAACGGCTACTGTCAGCCACTCCCACCATATTGGAAGTCGCATTGCAAATAAAACTTATGGTAAACATGTAAACACTGCATCGCCTGAAAAGATTGATAGATTAAAACTTGAATGTCACTCACTGAGGAAATTGAAATGGCCTCGTCAAAGAACTGTATACAAAAAACTCATTGTATAAGACTAAATAGAGTTTATTTTGTCTGCTGAGAACAGAATGTCATAATACATTGATAGTAACATTGGTGATACATTTAATGTAATTTTGATAAAAAGGGTATAGTCAAATATTGATATAAAGAATACTTTTCACACTGGGTTCATACCATAAAATGTCTTGCAAATTTAAAAACATTATAACCTGGCCCCTTAGGGGAAAAATAGTAGGTGTGTGCAATTTAACAAGAAAATAATTTTTCTGACAATCCTGCCAATTAGCACATGTAAATACACAGGATACTTCTCTCAATCATGAGCTAGTTTAAAAGGCTGTTTTGAAGATTTCTTGAACATGCATCTTCGGGCCTGATGCTTTGTTGCATGCTAACAATAGATCGCATGAGGTCATCACATACGGCTCACAGTTACTCGCAAAGAAATTCTTACCCAGTAACATTCCCCTTCCGAAAAATGTCCTGCCCAATTGCTTATAAAGCGCTTTGTACTACACTATCATTTTACCCACCGAAAGTTGTGTATGACATAATCTTTACCCAATCCAGTCCTTAGCAAACATCATAAGCACTGTAGGATCCAGTTCTATTTCCTGCTAAGCCCAACTTAATATCCCATTCCAGTTTCCTGCTTTTGTGCATCACTGAGCTAAGCTTCTTCGGCAGTACTTAAGCAGCATACAGCAACACAGTCTAGCCTTCTCCTGAAGACAACCAAAACATACTGATCGAAACGTCGGGTATTCTCAGATCCATCACAACTCATAGAGAGAGTCATGTACATGGTTGTCTAGCTGCAAACCTCACTAGATCATTCAGCCCCTTTGAGTTTGTTATATAATTTTCTCGCCTCGTCCCAGAGTAGAAGACTAAGAACAGTGTGAGGTGCTGTCCGGAACCACGATGCAGACCATCCTTTGTAAAATCCAAGCAGCCCTTCCTTCCGTAGAATCTTCCACAGGCAGTCCATGAAGCCACTATAGTAGAGACCTTTGCCGTGAGGGTCAAGTCCTTGATTATAAAGGCGTGTGCTGATGACATCAAATGGTGTCATAACGCACACCACTGCCACACCGCTTACCATACTTGCACAGAATGGAATGGCAATGCTCTGTGGTTTAAAGATCTGTAAATTGAATACAAAATGACAATAGTGTGTTAACTATAAAGTGGGTAAACACCTGCGATCAGGGATCTCCTATTGTCCCACTTTTGCAAGTACTTTAACTTGTTGGCAACCGCTTTCATTGGTTTTGTACACACTTTCCAACCACGGAAAATTCACCCTCTTTTGTTATAGGGCCCCGGTTTGAATATGTTTACCTACCAGTTATATCTCAGGATAGGTAGCAGCATGATCATAACACAAGTTTTCTACTAGGATCTTGATCCATTGTGATTGTATACAGACATGTGCCAATGTTGGTTGCGGACTCAGACTCCAATAAAGCCCGAATAATCACAGTGCACATTATTATTTAACTTGTTCAATTGTTTATCTGTACACAAATTTTGTGACTAATTTTTTAAAACCTCAAAGCAGCTTTTCTGCATGTTGTTAGGCCAGAGGGGTGTGTCTTTTCAGACATCCTGTTTTGAGTTTGGAAAATCTATTTTATCTTCCACTTTGCTTTCATATAAAGTGTTTAGGGAGCAGTTTGGATACAAATATATTTTACTTCAAAACATGCTTGGAAATTCTAGTTAAACCCATTTTACTTATAGCTAAGAGAAGGGGGTTGCCCTGGTGTTTCTGGCAGTGACCGCTGAATGCATCACAGCACCTTGTAAACTTTTACAAGGTGCTACATAAATGGGTCTTCAAAATGTCTTATAAATGGGTCTTCAAAAGCTATCTTTAAAAGTGTTTCTCCTTGTTCAAGCTCCTTGAGCTATAAGATTCCAAATACTAAAACCCTGTTTGCTATGATTATCACAAACTTACTTCAGTATTCACGACCATTTCTTTGGCTGTCGAAAAAGTTGAAAGTTGTGCTGCAGAACCAAAAGAAACCCGTACAACTGCCGCTGTGGCTCCCCTCCACAAACCAAACAAACCTCTTTCTCTGAAGGTCTGACGGAGCGCCATCGTCATGCCTGTGTGAGTGTGTTGGTAACCGACAGCTATTACCTGATGTGATTGCGCTTGGAGATGAGTTTTTACCTGCAGTCACACATTAGAAGAAATCAATAAAACAATCTTAAATGTTAAAAAGCAAAGGGTTATTAATCTAAAAATACAGTGCAACACAGTCATAACTTTTAAAGGCAAGGTACACTTTTGGTAATTTTTTTTTTGTTTAAACATGTTTGCATTATATATTCACTACACGAAAATCTCTCAGCCAATGATAGGTCTTCTTTGACCCAAGTAGAGGCGCTGTTTGTGCAACCAATAGATCGATCCATTAAGCCCCGCCTCCTTTCAAGTTGACCAATCACAGCCACGAAACCCGAGCACCATTAGTGCAAAGATCACCAAACGGCTCAAATGGTGATCAGATTTCCGCGATTTCTGTGATTGGTCAAAGAGAAATGGGCGTGGCTTAATGGATCGGTGTATGGTGATTCTCAGCTCTTTGGGAAATTGGCCCCTGCAGTCAATTTTACGAAACTTTAGCCACTACACTTGTACAAGGTTCCTTGTGTTAGTGGTGTACAACTTCTAATGCAATAAATGTTGCACAAGTAGACATAGGCAGAGCATAAAGTTTTGTGAAATCAGGGGTCTATCCCATAAAACAGGATTACTGATTCACTGTAATGTATCAACATGTGTCTTTATTCTGTTCCTCAGTTTTCCGGCCACTTTCCTGTAGCCTTACACGAGGTCAACTCATTTGCATAAATGTATCATATTACAAGTGTGATCACGTGAACACTACAGTAGTAATTAATTACAAATGAGAGTGCAGTCCTCAGTCCAACATACTTGAAACAAAATATACAGATTTTGAAAGTCTTAGGGTCATAGGGTTAAGTCTAGCCCCATGACGAGTAGGACCAATCCAGGTTAAGTCCTGCAACAAATTTATCTTACCAGATAAAAGGGACTGCTAACAAGGGCACCAATGGCCCCCGATAATGCTCCAGCCGGTACACTTCTCAACAGACTAACTTCACCCTTGGAGTTCTTGGTTAAACCTAGATTAAAGAAGCACTGGTAACTCCCTAAACGGCAACCGTTCATAAAGAATTGGTACCACAGAGCGGGTCCGAGCCCCTTCTGTAGCGCCAAGAGGCCATCAACTCGGCCGATGGTGAAGAAAGCGTTGAAGACATTCCTGTAGTGTCTGTGATAGCTGCCCCTTGCCTTGAGCTCGCCTTGAAGTTGCATACGCGTCTTAACAACCTCCAGGGGGTTGGTGAAAAGGCAAGCTCCGGAGGCAGCCACACCCCCCAGGAAGAATTCAGAGATGCTGATGTCTGGCATAGTTGATTTTAAAGGCCGGAAGATAATGCTTGAAATCCAGCACAGCCTACATCTAGTTTATAATAAAATAATAAAGAATAAGAGTCAAGCCCGTAGAGTAAAAGTTAAAACTTGTTAAATGTTTACACTACAGTACAGTGTTCAACAAGAGGCAAGTGGGGCTACTGCTGATTAAACAAGTCGGTTGTTAAAAACCATTTCTATTCTAATTTCTAAAAAAGTCTAAATAAAACTCCTATTTAATTACTACTTTCGCCAGCTGCATTTGAGAAAGACCTCAACAGCCTGAGCCAGTTACTCCACCAGCAGTGGCACCTGAAACTCGGCCTCGCAAAGACAGTCTGCTCACTATTCCAATCCATCAGATCTGGCCAGAGCATGCATGGACCTAGCCCAGGTTGGACTCCTCCGTTTTTGTTGCATACAACGCGACGGAGTCCAGGGTATAAAGGTGCTCTGTCATTGCGAAAAAATTTATGATAACATTTTTTCA
>JAUELU010000028.1:7812952-7825200 GCA_032357145.1 Evasterias troschelii | reverse complement strand
CAAGGGTGTTTTTTCTTTCATCATTTTCTTGCAACTTCAATGACCAATTTAGCCCAAATTTTCACAGGCTTGTTATTTTATGCATTTGGGATACACCAAGTGAGAGTACTGGTCTTTGACAATTACAAAACGTGTTCAGTGCATGCCTTTAAATGTATATTTTTGTAGTGCTTACAGAAACAGATGACAAACACTTGAGCTCTGGTTTTATACAATAATTGTTATATAACAAACATGGGCAGAGGAATATAGTCTTCTGTTGAAGGTTTAGAAGGACAGGCCTATATAGATAACATGGAAACATCATTATCGTAGCGAGTGGGAGTGGGACATTGTTAATTTCATAGACATATTCAAAGAAGACGATTAACATTAACCAACATCCACCCCACCCGAAAAAAAGAAATTATTTCAATTTTGTTTTGGCGTTACGGTAATGTGCTCACGAACCATTGCCAAGTTTTTCTCGACTCTGGAAATGATAAATTTCCTTGTTCTCTTTTTCCTAATAAGTCTTCCATCCTGCTCGGTCGAACAAAGGATCGTAATTGGTTAACTGGATGCTGCATTATCTTGTGTTTGTTCATGCACACTGTCGATTTTCTTTGTACTTTTATTTCCAAATTCCAACACTAGGCCTATAGTCTGATGTTCGAACATTTTTAGTCACAAATGAAGCTGTACAGTTTTGGTAAAGGAATTCAGTTTTGGTTAAAGAATATTGGCTTAAAACACTACAGGTTCATTTGTGAAAGCATCTTGAAATCGAGATGACTTTTAATATATCCATAAACTTTTCCTGTTAAAATGGCTCCCAACAGACCTTTGTCATTCTGCTGTTATCTGTGTCGGGTACCCTGCATACAACAGTGACAATGGCAGTTCTAATTCTCATATCTAAAAGGTACCAGAGTGTTCTTTTTCTTCCAACCTCGGTTTGGATACATTGCCATGATAAATATAAATATTGGTGGGTACTGTTTTAGTGAACAGGACGAGAACGGCATATGTTTTGTCTTGGATTTCGTGCACATTCGTACGTGCTTATTTTTATTATGGCCATACTTTTGAATGTTCAAAAAAGTTCTTTTAAGAATTAAGCTTTATTGCAGCTGGACCTAATGTTACTGCTATATATGGGATGAGGGGGTGATGGAGGGGGGGGGGGGGTGTTCAGCCGCTTCAACCTCGACTGTATTTGGATGATTGCTTCTGCTGGTGTGAACTTTGTCGCCAGTGAACTTTCTTATTGGAAATAGCCAAATAAATGTTCGCTGATTTTAACCCTGTTTAGCACTAATAGGCCCGAATGAAAATATAAAAAGTGCACCACAAACTTGCTCATGGTACTAATACATAACGATGGCAAGTTAACTAAAGTATAAAATACAAGGTAAATAACAGGTAAACAACAATTTACAGGAACCCATGTACTTTCTATGACAAGTAATCTCTTTGTTCGAACACAAAACGGGCACATCTTCAGTGTCTCTTGTACTATTGTACAAGTAAAGAGATTTGACCACGGTCTAGTAACTCTGTCCTTTAGTGCTTGAACAATCTGGTCTGTTGGGTTTCCGCTATTCCATTGAGTTCGATCAAAATAAAAAAGGGTTTCGTACTGTCTGGTATTATGGCTTAGCTAACTGGCTTTATTCCACTAGTTGTTCGTAATACCTTGTTATGTAAATAGTAACATAATGAATGAAAAAACAGAATCATTACAGTTATAGTTTGTTCGAATTATTTTATAGTACTTGTTGGTTGATTTGAATTTGCAGCAAGGTCCAATCAAATTTCACTGACTTTAAATAATTTGATTGTTATTTTTAAACGATTTTTCCAGATAATTTGTTTATAAAGTTCGGCCATGAAGAAAAATTATTCTTTGGCATGAAAAATATTACTTGTGACCATCGAACCATTGATTAGTGTCTGCTCCATTTGTTTTTAGGGAAAAAACAACTATTGAGTATAATGTAACATAGGGAATTATAGATTAAAATTTTATAAATAGTTGTTGAATATGATATAAATATAGTTTTGTTGTTATTCTTATTAATTTCAATGCAATTTTGTTGCCATGAATACAATTCATAGATATAATAGCATTCTGGATTTAAGGAAAGCCTTTACAGCTATCAAAAACCACCCCCGTTCTGCTTCAATGGAATAATCCAATCAGTACATTACAATACCGCAATAAGGCAAGGGAACTCTGTGTACTGTGTGTGTTACGTGCACACTGCTTTTGCGAGAGAGGACCGCGGTGAATGGGGGTGCTGGCATTTTATAAGTTCAGTTGCTCCATGGTTTTCCCCGAACTTGCCCGAAACCTCACCAAACTTTCAGCGATCGAAGTGGATCATTAGGTAACCAAGAACTTCCGTTACATTCTGGAGTCTCCAGGAACAATCTACTTGAGCTAAACTTTAGTTTCCCATTGGAAAAGTTTGCAGAAGTTGCACACTTTGAACTGGTTGATCACGCGTGGCTAACGTTTAGTGCACACCACACTGCAATGCCCATGTTGTGTGTGTAGAGACAGTGCCTACAAATTGGGATTAAAACACATTTTTCTACTCTTTCTTCAAGTGATCAACACATCTCAAGTCTGCATTTTATTCCTCTTGTGTACTAAGGAAGTTTTAAAGTAAATCTCAGACGTTTAGGGCAGTTCACGAGGCCTGAAATGCCGTCAACGGGAAGGCTTAAGTTACCGGCACTGCCGTGGCTGGTCGGTGCCGTCTGTGTGGTCTTTGCCCTGGCTGTGCTGGTGAGCGACGCCGCTGCTGACTTTGACACGGAGTTGGTGAGTGATGGGGTGAAATCTGACCCGTTTTATTGCATTTGCAAAGAAATATTGTTTTGTGAAGTGCTTTATTGAAAACTTGACCTGTGGTTTGTGTTGGTTTCTAAAATAAATAAAGTCGGGGGTGTAAATTTTGAAGGTAGTCTAAGTAGTTTTAGATCGTATGATCATTCATGGTATGGTAGCTGTATGGGAGCAATAGAGACCTAGTTGAACCATAGAGCATGGTTGAACCCTGTGGAAGCAGAATAGTACAAAGGTTTAAATGGAGCAAACATCAATCAAAATTTATGGTACATCTTGTGTTAAATACTAGAGGGCAAAGATGACCTACTAACCCCCACATGTTAAATTTTGTCTGTTGCTGAACAACAGAAACTGCTAAAATATTTGTCTAGATAAAAGGTTTCTGCACAGATTCTGTTTAGGTGTTGAAAACTTGAATGGTTTTCATTTTATAAGTGCGGTGCTATTCTCCAGCATATTTGTAAACGTGGCCTTCAATAGATTTGATAAATATTGTTTATCTACCCCGATGATTAAATAAATATATGTTACCAAGGCATTTTTGTTATGTTAGTGTAGAAAAAAAATTAGAATTGTCACTGTCAGATGAAACTCTCTCACATTGTACTTGACTGATGACAGTCAGACCTCTCTACTGTACTGCTGGTCAATGTTTTGCAAATTGGTTGTCGTGTTGTATACTATTTGTACTTTGTAGCGGGTTGCTCAGATACTGTAAAATTACTACAAATATTCAAATATTTGAACAGTATTTTGGTAATTTTTATGTTCTGTTTATATGGTAATTTTATTTAAATGCTCCATGATTCTGTTTGTGGTAACAAATTACTTCAGTCTCCATTGCAGGTTCATAAATGTTGTATTTTTTTTGATGACAATTTATTTGATATCGAGTGGCATTGAGTCAATGGTTTAGGGCAACAGCTCTTAAACTTGTCCATAGTCTGATTCTTTCATCCACTTTTGGATTTGAAAGACTCTAACGTTGTGTACGCACAACAAGTCAATATTGTTCTAAGTAATGATCCTCTACAAGTTATGCAGTTACCATGGACGCTGATTTGAGGGTTTGATTGTAAGGCTTGGCACTATCCCTGTTCATTTTCTACCTGTGCATGCTCAGTGGTTTATGGTCTACACTCAATGGTGATCTGCAGACAAGAAGTAGACAGGCTCCCTACAGAACATGAATACCACCTGTTTCAACTTCCACTGTTTAATCCCTGGTAGACTGTCAGAGAGCTAATTGATATCTGCAAGGTTGGAGATCACTGGGAGACCAGGGATGCAGGCAATGAGCTATTGTTATCTCTGCCCATTCAAATGTGAAGCCGCCCACCTTGTTACTTTCCAGACACCACCTCGCTCAGTTTTGGCCAATAAGACTGCCTCGTCATTTTACCTTGTGTCATTTAAGAGCATTTTTCTTGACCTATGTTGAAGAACTTGCAATTTCTGTGGATGAAATAATCACGAATTTGTGTGAGCACTACAATCTTATAGTTTGCAGGCTGCCTGTATTTTTAAATAAATAAATAGTAATATTGCACCTTAGACAAGATCTAAGAAGTGCCTCACTAAAACTAGAAGCTAAACAGATACCCAAGGTTTAATAACAGAAGTTTTTTGATTATCTGAATTGAAGAAGTGTTTCTGATGTGAGCAGGGAGCGTGTTCCATTTAAATTCCTGGAGCTGGCTAGGTTAGGGAAAAAGCCTTGAGCCTGTACAATGAGATTTTGTGTTAACATGTAGACAGGTAGTATCAGATGAAGACAGTGCCTACGTACCTTCTATTTAATTTTTTACCGATGAGCATCTCAAAGATTCCAATTATTAAACATTTAAAAAAGCAACCAATAATAATTTAATTCAGCTAACGTTCACCCCGTTGGCTGATACAGGGAGTGGAAAATTATTCCAGCGTAGTTCGCTGGACTAGTGGCTGTCAAGACCCCCCCCCCCCCTCTCAAATCACTCTCAGTCTCAATGATAAATGACCCGCTGGACCCGCCCCTAGAATTTCAAAGAAGGCGTCATTGTCTTTGTCTTGGTTACCGTGGCCCACTGAGAATGCCCACCGTCATACATGGGCGATCCAGAACAAACATTTCCTAATCAAACTCAGACGAACTCATATGGGATTTGCATTTCAATCCCTCCCTAGTTGCAGTTTTTCTCAATTCATCAACCCATATTTTGACCCTTCAACAAAGCTGGTTTGTGCAGAAATCAACTTTGAAATTCCTGACTGGAAACTAACTGTGGCTTCTGATGAAAGTCCGGAATAATAGTTCAGGCAGGATGGAGGTTAACGGTCAATTAACCCTTTCAGAGCGGTTGATTCGTTTCATCAGTCAGTAGTCAAGCCAGAGCACAACCCATGGTTTCACAATTTTTTCGATCAGCTACACTACTAATCTACCCTAACCCTCTATGCCCTGACAGAGCCCACTTTTTAAGCACAGCCTATTGCTTGAGAATTTTCAGCTAAGCAAAAATGGGCAGGATACGATTCACAAATGTCACAACTCACAAGTGAAATGTCATTTTGGCTGGTAACTTTATTCTGGTCAGCACGTTTTTGTTAAGCTTAGCTACTTTTTGTGCCTATGAATTTATATGTTAGCAGCTCTATGAAATCTGGCCCAGGTCTTTCAAACCCCATAACAAGGTTTGCCTTCTGTGCTTAGCTACTTTTTGTGCTTAAGCAAAATCTATGAAATTCGGCCCAGGTCTTTCAAATCCTGAACAGGGTTTGCTCTCTTCTTCAGTGACGAGCCAGCAGAACCAGTTAGCTTGTCACAAATGGAGGCAATAAACTAGCCAGCCTGAACATAAATTTTCACTGGTCCTCATGTGTTTTAACTGGTATGGGGCCAGAGAACAAACGTTAACATTTTTCTGGATTAACTTACCTACGGTGGACAGTTTATTATGACCATATCGACTTCGGAGTGTCCTTAATTTTTGCTGGCAGCATTACGGCTGACGAAATTACCCAACTCAGACATGCACAGGCATGCACCGCTTATGTTTCCGTTGTTTAACCTGTCTTATACGAGGGCAACCAACAAATAATATCGCAGGTGGGCACAGGAAAGTTTTTCCAAATAAGGAAGAATGCTGGTTTAAAGATTTCAAAAAGAATCTGTGGAAAAAAGGTCTGAAATATTATGAAGATTCCATGTGTACTCCGTGTTCTCCACAGACTTTTTTTGGGGGAGGGCGGCATGATGTAAACAAAATGGCGGCCGTAAATATGACGTAAACAAAATGGCGGCCGTAAATATGACGTTAACAAAATGGCGGCCGTAAAAAAGACGTCATCAAAATAGTGCTCACACGGTTGGTAAATGACATCATCGGACGTGAACGCTTAGTACTGTTGAGATATTATCAACAGATGACAATGAGAAGTTACATGAAAGTTCATTCTGAGCTGCTTAAACTATCACCTACATTAACAATGTAACCTTACCTGTCTGTATAATTTTTAAGTACCGTACACATAGGTACAACTTAAGGACTTTGACATTTAAAAAAATGTGTTCTATTTCCTGAAATGTAACTCCACTCAAAAACCTTATCTTGGGAAAGTCATTGTCAACATTAAATTTCTTTAAAGGGTAGCGGATTTCATTGTGCACTTGGGGCACAAGTAAACAAACACATCAATCAATGTGAACAAATCAACGCCACAAAAGATTCACGTAATCCAGGAGACTGGGCGACAGTGAAGTTTGACAATAAACACATACCACTCACTAGTGTTTCCCCCCTGAAGTTCTTTGCTAACACCTTGCAACAGTCACTGCTCTGTATTTATCTTGCCAGTCTAATTTGGGATTTATTTAGTTAGGGGATTAATGGCCTTTTCTGGGATAAACTTGAAGGGATTAGCCAGTGGGGTGATAAGTTTGTTGATTTTAAGTCTTGAATTATTATTGGGAAGGGGTAGGGGTTAAAATAAGTTGGTAGGAAACAGCCTCCGGACTTGTAATTCAAACAGGTACGTGTAGTTAATTACAGCGATTGAAAAAAAAATTACTACGAATACCACATGATTAGCGGGTTAACAATCTTTGTATGGTCAAAATGCTTGTACATAGTATTGTAATAAATATACACTATTTTTGACCCTGCCTTGTTTCTTCTACAGTCACAAATAGATATGTTGGTAATTCTCAGAAACCACAAGTTATTGGACTGACCCTAATTGTTGTCCCTTTGTTCTGATAAGAATTATAATATGTTTAGGAAGCCTTCCAGACTGAATATCAAGGAGACATATTCATCATCACCAGTTCCCTGGATATTTATTTGTAGAACCAGTGGGTCAATTAAGAGAACAATGACAAGGCTGGACATTGTTTGGATAAAACTAACATAAACACAGGTGAGATGAAACACTTTAACAACAGAAGCATACAAGACATGACTGGAATTTTATTTTAATGTTTGAGACGGCAAGGCCATTTTCAATTCCAAAGGGGATCTTTCATTGTAAAATCTGAAAATTTATGGGAAACATTTGAAGGGGCACCAAGGCCAAGACCAGGGGGCAACATATCCCATTGCTTCTGTTTCCCTTGGTCCAGGTGCCCCTTCAAAATGTTCCCAAAGACTTAAAGATTTTACAATAGAAGTGCCTTTTGCAAGATCACAACAGCCTTGCTGTCTCAAGGATGAAGAATTATGGTAGGCCTGGAATTTTACTGTAGCAGACTCAGTTGCCCTGATCTTGGCCTTCATGGTTCTCTGTAAGACATTAACATTTTCCAAATGGAAAATGCATTTTTTTGCAAGACAAACATGGCCTTGCTCTCTCGACTTAAAGATGAAAGTTTTACACTACAGTGCGAATGAAGGATTGAAGTGCAAAAACAATAACATCAGCAGGCATTTTGTTCTCAACTTTTTTACTGTAGACGAAGATCCCAAAAGAGTTGTGGGAGAGAAGTCTCTGAAACCCCCTTTCTGCACAAGACACATTTTTACTGGAATTCTGAAAAAAAAGTAAACGCATCAATGTAAATTAGGGAGACTGCCAACATTGTGGTTAGATATCTCTGTCAATAATGACATCATCTCTATTTATAGATTTATAACGCAATCTTCTATTAAATGCAGCAGAGGAATGTATTTAATTTCCTTAAGGATTTCCACCGTGTAAACCAAATGTTATTATGTCACATGAAATCGTTTCTAACTGGAGGTCAGGGTTTCGGTCTCGGAGCTGTAAAATACTGTCACGACAGAAGTCTCTGGTTTTACATAGTCCCACTTCACCCTTAGAACACTCAAAGTCATTTCAGGTCTCCGAATAATCAGTCTCAATCCAACTGTATACCCAGGCTCCACTGGGAATGAACAGTTTTGACGAAATCAAAACAATTGTTGTTGATTTCCATAAAGGATTGCTTTGCTTTGCTTTATACTCTATGTAAAATCTTCTGAATTACATGTTCTCAAAAGTTGTACTCAAACCTGCCAAACAATTTCTGAAATTAATTTCCAACTCTGTACATGATAGTAGTTTTTAGCTGTTTTTGTTTTTGATAAATTAAGAGCCATTTCATGAAGTTTCTCCCCCAAAATATAATGGTAAACTCTTTCTAAAAAAAGATTCTATTTTCCAGCATTCCCTACACAAGTAAAGGTTTTAATTTAGTCCTTGGGTTTGAATAGAGTAACCCTGGCTGCGTCAGGAGTTATGATGAATCGGTTAAGTTATCTCAAATTAGGGATTTACGTTGGATTTGTTAACGCGAAGAATTCCCTTTGTGGTGGTGCGGACAAAGAAGTTGCCAATTTCATTTTAGCATCAAGGTAAGAGATGGAGTTACTTTAGTTGATTTCAGTAGGGGTGGTGATTATTTTAAATATCAATGTTCAGAATGAGTTGAGAGTTTTAAGGGGACGTTTTGACAAATCAGGGTTTTTTCTTTCTTTTTTTCAGATAGAACTTAGAAGGCCAGAAGATAATAAGGGCATCCGTGATTACTCACCTGATAGCATTGTGGGTAACCTCATTATGGGACAGTCGCAAGGTTATTTCAAAAAGCAAAATTTTAAGTAGTATTGAAAGAAAAACTGTGTGTGTGTTGTTGGTTTTTTTGAACCACTATGCTTCGGGAGTTTGTTTTGCTTATTTAGAGCAAACTAAATGCATCTAATGTATTAAATATTTGCAAAATGGACAAGTTACGCATTCGCTCGGTTAGTTTGCCCCCAAAAAGTCCAATTGGAACATAGCTTAGATGTCCTATGGAACATGGAGGTAGAAATGCATGGAAGTAGTCTTTACATACATTGTAGATCATGCAGTTTTGGAAGGTGATTGAGCTCTGGGGCGATTTCCTCAGTCTAAAGTCACTGTGAGACAAGTCAATGACCCAAACTGTAAAACTCAATTATCCAGTTCTGTGCATTGGCCCATAGCAATGGTGCAGGAGATTGGCCTGAGTGATAGCAATATCACAGCAGATTATGGGGTGACATAATAGTACAGTTGAAGGCTAGTGAGTGTATCATCACTACCTGTCTGTACTGCACAGTGACCTGGATTATCTTGCCAATAGATTAAATCATGGAGTAAAACAAACAAATCCAGCTCCTTATTTACATGTAATAATGTACCTTTAAGTTGGTGGCTATTAGCTATAGCCCTTTTCACACTGTACCCCTTAACCCCGTGGAATAAAAGCTCTGGGGAGTCCCCAGGAGTTTTTGAACCCCACAGTTACCCAAGCACACATTCACACTGTCTTCGCCTACTCATTAGGTCTCTTTTCCACAAGGTTCTGGTCGTCTGTTTCAAACCCCATACCTGCTTACCCCTGCTCCAGAGCAGGGGTGGCTATTCCCTGGGGTATGCCCATTTGCTGGGGTAGATCAGGGGTAAAGCAATCCGAGTGTGAAAGGGTCACCGTTATTTTGCCCCTGGGGAATAGAGTAGTGTGGAAAGGGCTTATGAGGTGAGGCAGGCCCATAGTAAGGTGTTCAAAAGTGTTGCAGCCATTTAGTTACAATTCCTGCAAGCAGTGGCACTGATCCCAAACAAATCTTGACAACAGTATCCATCAACCTTGGAAGTGGTTAGAAGGTGGGGGGGGGGGGGGGGGGGGTTCTACCACCATGGTTATACCATACCAAGAATAATTGTTTCCCACAATATTTATTTAAACTTTTTGGTTTAATTTTTGTGTTATGTGCATGCGCATGCTGTGTATGCATAATTTAGCACCGGAATTCCACATCACTGTAGGCTTACAACACCAATGATAAAAATGTCCATCCTTACCTATGTTTCTTGACAGATCTCATAGTCTAGAATATATTTTTAAAGAAGGCTTTTAAGAAGATCCAGACTCACCACTGCCACTTGCTTTGGGCTATTTTAGTTTTTAAGTTTTCATTATGTCTGAATTCTTGAATCTGCCAAACGCGCTCAAGAAAAGGGGCGGCCAGGCCAGCCGACCATCTCTGTTGCTACGTGCTTGAGTGGAGGTGTACTGCATACACTGGGGAGTGTCATGACTAAGCAGTCTAGTGCATGGACTGTAACTCTTGTGTTATCAGAGTGACAGTTTTTACCAGTCATAACAAGTAAAGAGTGCTTTACCACACCTAGATAAACCTCTACACACCAGTTTGAAATTACAGGGCTGCCGGGGAAGGGGGGGGGGGGCAGAGCCTCTGTTGCCTGGGCCCAATTTCATACAAAAGTACAAAAGTAGCTAAGCACAAAAAAGTATGCTTACCAGAATAAGGTTACCAGCCAAACTGCAATTTCACAAGTACATTTTGTGACTAGTACCCTGCTCGATGATGCTTTTCAACACTGAACTAGCCAGCCCGACCACTTGGCATGAATTTTGACTGGTTCACAGGTATTTTAACTAGCATTTGGCCTGCGGACGAAAGGAGAACAATAGCTATAGCCCTTAAAAATTTGCACTGCAATGTAGAATTGTTTGGTTAGCACCATAATGAAATTTGGCCCAGGTTTTAAATTGTTGTGTTGTTGTTGTACATTCACATTTTTAAAAGCTTTTTTTTCTATTTCTGTGCATTCCAAACTGGAGCCCAGTAACCCAGTTTTACCTTTAGACTTTGACCTAACAAACACAGTTTTAGTAACTTCACTTTCTTTCCAATGCTGCATTCATAGCACTTGATGAAAGAAAACACAAACTACATATAGTCCAACCTCTACAAGTTAAACTGACATACATTTTTGCTTTGATGGTGTTTTATCTGCAGTTATTCTACAACAAGAATCTGTACTGCACATTTAGTTCTCTCGCTCAAACAAAAATAATCTTTTGTGATGGTTATGGGTGAAAAGGTCAGAGTCTGTTGTCCCCAAAAGTTTTGATGGAAAGTCTTCTGACATGTCTGGTCACGGTCCTCCGGTTACATTCACTTCTTTACAGAAATCGCACCGGAAAGGAATTTAACTAGTGGAATGCTGTTTTGGTAGAAATTTTTCGCTTTGGTCTGAGCATTTATTGCTCAGCCAAACTTTATTTAGAAATAGGGAGGACTTTGGTTTCCGGATTATTTTTAATTAATGTGAATGTTCTTTTTCATGTTTCAAAGCAGCTCTTTAAAACCGGATTGTGGTTGAAAGATGGTCTTTGTTGCTTTATAGGCTTTTGTTAAGGAGCAAGAAAAAAATGTGTTGACTAAAAGACATCACGCTTCGTCAAGCTTGATTTGTATTCTGTTACATTTCATGAATGTTGGCTTTTTTACCTACTTTTGGAACATGATTGCCAAAAGTCGATGCCAGTACAAGCCATCCAGGGAAATGTTTGTATCAGATTGTCAAAGTAAAAATATAATTTCCTGAAGATCCCGAAATGAATCTACCCAAAGTATAGCTTATTTTGATAGCTCAAAGCATCATGAACTGTTTTCATTCAAGATGTTTACCCTAGATTTTGTAGATTTCTGGGTCCAAATCCCAATCAAGAAGTACTCTGTGTTCAGCCGTGTGGATTATTTTTCCTGCAGTGCAGGTTTTGAAATGCACAATTTTTCATTAATGTCAGTAAAACTGACCACTCGAAGTGTGCCCTGAAGAAAGACAAAACAAAACAAAAAAAAGGTTACAGTAGTGGTTTTTAAATGATTTGGCATTGAACAAAGAAAAAATTACTGTAGCTAGATTTGAAACAACGACCTCTGGTTTAACATGCCAATGCTCTACAAACTGAGCTATAATAGCCCTATGTTGTAAATATCTTTGTGTGGGGGTGCCAGTCAGACGCCATGCAACCGTTCACTGCCTTGTAGCTAGGGATCACACTCAAGCTTAGGATTTCATTCAGCAATTTTGCTTAGCAAAATATTTAGACTGAACTTGTTTTGTGCACACTGAATGCTAATATTGAGTAGTA